>CM060085.1:23781001-24228501 GCA_030533445.1 Cyprinodon diabolis
TATATGGTTCTGTTTCGTTCTTACAAGGAATGATGATTCAGTTAAGAATAATCTTTAACCCTTAGACATATGACCTTAATGGACCATAATTCATTTTATTGTTGGAAGCAAATAGCTGATCTTTGATTGGTCCACCTGAAGAGTTTTGTTTGCTAATAATAACTTGGTAAATAATCTATTTCTCTGCATGATGATTGGCCCTAAACAGTTTAAATCATAAAGTGGAACCTGTCCTTGACTTATTGGCCCCAGCAGCTGTGACTGGTTTCTCTCCAGTCCCAACCAGTAAACCCTCAGACCTCCTGCTTAGAGGTGGACGTTACGCTCTGAACTACTTCTCCTGATTCTCCTTTTAAGTGGTATAGAAAATGGGAAGATTAGCTTCCCAGTGACTGTTTTGACTGCCGATGTGACTTTCCTGTATAAACATCCATAAAATGTAGTTACAGCTGTTTAGTTTGGAAGAGCAAGGCCTTACAACTGAAGCCATTTCAGTCTCAGGGCGCTTGACTTGGTCAATGTGACATTTATGCTCCAGCTGGTATTTTTTATAAACGCTCAGCCCACCAGCATCACTGCTAATAATATTATCCAAATGAAAGACTAATGCTAATGCTACCCAGAGGCATCCAGCTGTTTCACACTCATTATCCAAAGGTGATAGGGTCTGTGCTAATGACACCATAGCCTTCAAATCAGACTTTATTCATTCATCCTCAGTTTATTATTTTAGGATTACCAGAATCATTTACCTTTGAAGATTTTAGGAACTCGGGCGACATTCTCTTTGTAGCCTCTGATTGAGGACATTTGAATACCTGTGGATGTATTGTAAGGTATGCATTCCTGGGAAAATAAGAACCAATCAGGACAGAAGGTATCAGGAAGAGAAGTGGGGGTCTCCAAGAGTCCGGTTCACTCTTGGGTCCAGTTGAGTACGTAGAGCCCAGCCATGCTAAAGTTCAGGAGAAGAAGACTGGTTCTGCCTCTCAGATCAATAGGTTCTGTCTGTACGCCTGTTGATGGAAGCTGCCATTTATGATTTGGATCAGAAGCCCAGTTGGTCGGAGAATTGTCCCCAGTTAAAGGTCAGCGACAGACTGCAGGCAATATCAGCCCAAATTCAGACGGCTGAAAACACTTAGAGCCGGTGTTGCCACACGAGGCTGATAGAAGAATTTTACAGTTTGCGGCTCCAGAGAAATATTTTTTTTGGTTTTTTTTGGCCCAATATGGCTCTTTGAGCAGTTCGGGTTACCGACCCCTGGCCTAGGGTGTCCTGGTGCCAAGAGCACATATGGACACCCTTATGCTTGAACATGGTGTTCCTTATGGACAATCCATGATGAGCACAGAAGTCCAACAACAGAACACCAGTCTAGTTTAGGTAAGGTGGGCCGTTCCTTCCAACATCATCTCCTCAGGTCTCACTGTCATTGCCCACGTGAGCGTTGAAGTCCCCCAGAAGAACAAAGGAGTCCCTAGGAAGGGCACTCTCCAGTACCCCCTCTAAAGACTCCAAAAAGGGTGGATAATCTTAACTGTTGTTTGGCGCATAAGCACAAACAACAGTCAGAACCCGTCCTTCCACATGTATATGCGGAGGGAGGCAACCCTCTGGTTCACTGGGGTGAACCCCAACGTAAAGGCACCAATATGAGGGGCAACAATAATGCCCACTCCTGCTCAGAGCCTCTCAGCAGGGGCAACTCCAGAGTGGAAGAATGTCCATCCCCTCTCAAGGAGACTGGTTCCACAGCCAGAGCCATGCGTCGAGGTAAGTCCAACCATCTCTAGGTGGAACCTTTCAACCTCATGCACTAACTCAGGCTCCTTTCCCACCAGAGGGGTAACATTCCATGTCCCAAGAGCCAGCTTCTTCAGCCGAGGGTCAGAACGCCAGGGTCCCCGCCCTTGACTGCCACCCATCACATATTGCACCCAACCCCTTTGGCCCCTCCTACAGCCCAGTCCTCTTCAGGCTGTGCCCGGCCGGGCTCCATGGTTAAAAGCCCAACCACCAGGTGTTCGCCAGCATGCCCCTCCTCCAGGCCTGGCTCCAGAGTGGGGCCCTGGTGACCCACATCCAGATGAGGGAACACTAGGTCCATTTATTTTATTCATCATTAGAGGTCTTTAGGCTGCTCTTTGTCTGGTCCCTCACCTAGGAGCTGTGTTCCTTGGGTGAACCTACTACAACCTACATCCCAAACTCTAAAGGTCATTGGGACACTTAAACCCCTCCACCACAATAAGGTGGCAGCCTAGGGAGGGGGGGTACATAACGAAAGAATGAGATAATAAGTCTCATTGTTTTATCATTAAGGAAATAATGCTGAAGATTTTAGGACCAAACTAATGCTGATAGTTCTTCTCACGTCAGTCATGCCTTGATGTTCATTCAGTTTATCCCCTCTGCTCCTGTGAGGTGTGTGTGTGTGGGAGAGAGAGAGAGAGAATGTTCGGCCTCCATCTCTTGGAAGTGTTTGCCTCAGCAGCAAAACTCTGACAGGCATTGATCACTAATTTAGTTGCTGTAATAGACTGTCAAATATCATGTAGCCTTATTGCATCAACAGTGAGTCTACAATTGATCAAAACTCCAACCTAGATGAGAGCCGCTGGCTCCCAGCAGTGAGCAGAGAGGCCACATCCTGCCGCTCATGCATCATCACCAAAGGAGTCCCGGCGTCACGCCTCACCAACCGCTTTATAGACTTTATGTATCAGTTCTGCAGCCCCAGGCGACAGCCATCGTCTGTACTTAAACGCAGAGGAGGAGAAGTGTCCTGGCACTCTCAGGAACCCACTCCCACAGCCCCTGCCGCCCTGCATGTGATTCCTGCCACGGCTCGTCTCCATCATCCACGGCAAAGTATGAAATGCCTCACTGCCTTTAAGTTCTGCTGGAGAGGGAGAACCCACTGCTGGCTGAGTGTGGCCCCAGCTTCAGGTTTAACGCGATAAATACCATGCCAAAGTTCTACAAGGTTTGGGTTCAGATGATCCACATGGCTCCGCCTTGAAGAACTAACTTAACAGTCTTTGCATCAGTGGGACCTGACTGACGACAGAAAGTAGGTCAGCTATCCCATCACATGGTTCCCTGAACAGAAACAAGGTCTCTTTCCTCTGTCGGTCCGGGCTACAGGACTCCAGAGAACTCCCAGTAAGAACCACCAACCACACATGGAGCAAACCTTGATCCAGACGGGTCAGAATTAGCAGAACCAGTCTATCTAAAGCTCTGCTAGGCCACAGTGGAGGCCAGTTCCAGGAACAGAACCAGGACCGACCCGAAGGATGTGGGTCCAGCTGGTCTGGCTGGGTTCTCCTCATGATTAGAACCTGAAGAAGGCCTCAGAGTCCGTCTGGTTCCAGCGATTTTGCCAGGATCTGGTCCTGAAGAAGGTCCTCAGAGTTTGTCTGGTTCCAGCAGCTCACCAGGATCTGGTCCTGAAGAAGGTCCTCAGAGTTTGTCTGGTTCCAGCAGCTCACCAGGATCTGGTCCTGAAGAAGGTCCTCAGAGTCTGTCTGGTTCAAGCAGGTCAGCAGGATCTGGTCCTGAAGAAGGTCCTCAGAATCTGTCTGGTTCCAGCAGGTCACCAGGATCTGGTCCTGGAGAAGGCCTCAGAGTCTGTCTGGTTCCAGCTATTTTGCCAGGATCTGGTCCTGAAGAAGGACCTCAGAGTCCGTCTGGTTCCAGCAATTTCACCAGGATCTGGACCTGCAGAAGACCTTAGAGTCCTTCTGGTTCCAACAGGTCACCAGGATCTGGTCCTGAAGAAGGTCCTCAGAGTTTGTCTGGTTCCAGCAGCTCACCAGGATCTGGTCCTGAAGAAGGTCCTCAGAGTCTGTCTGGTTCAAGCAGGTCAGCAGGATCTGGTCCTGAAGAAGGTCCTCAGAATCTGTCTGGTTCCAGCAGGTCACCAGGATCTAGTCCAGGAGAGGGCCTCAGAGTCTGTCTGGTTCCAGCAGGTCACCAGGATCTGGTCCTGAAGAAGGTCCTCAGAGTTTGTCTGGTTCCAGCAGCTCACCAGGATCTGGTCCTGAAGAAGGTCCTCAGAGTCTGTCTGGTTCAAGCAGGTCAGCAGGATCTGGTCCTGAAGAAGGTCCTCAGAATCTGTCTGGTTCCAGCAGGTCACCAGGATCTGGTCCTGGAGAAGGCCTCAGAGTCTGTCTGGTTCCAGCTATTTTGCCAGGATCTGGTCCTGAAGAAGGACCTCAGAGTCCGTCTGGTTCCAGCAATTTCACCAGGATCTGGACCTGCAGAAGACCTTAGAGTCCTTCTGGTTCCAGCGGGTCGCCAGGATCTAGTCCAGGAGAGGGCCTCAGAGTCCGTCTGGTTCCAACAGGTCACCAGGATCTGGTCCTGAAGAAGGTCCTCAGAGTTTGTCTGGTTCCAGCAGCTCACCAGGATCTGGTCCTGAAGAAGGTCCTCAGAGTCTGTCTGGTTCAAGCAGGTCAGCAGGATCTGGTCCTGAAGAAGGTCCTCAGAATCTGTCTGGTTCCAGCAGGTCACCAGGATCTAGTCCAGGAGAGGGCCTCAGAGTCTGTCTGGTTCCAGCAGGTCACCAGGATCTGGTCCTGAAGAAGGTCTTCAGAGTTTGTCTGGTTCCAGCAGCTCACCAGGATCTGGTCCTGAAGAAGGTCCTCAGAGTCTGTCTGGTTCAAGCAGGTCAGCAGGATCTGGTCCTGAAGAAGGTCCTCAGAATCTGTCTGGTTCCAGCAGGTCACCAGGATCTGGTCCTGGAGAAGGCCTCAGAGTCTGTCTGGTTCCAGCTATTTTGCCAGGATCTGGTCCTGAAGAAGGACCTCAGAGTCCGTCCGGTTCCAGCGATTTCACCAGGATCTGGACCTGCAGAAGACCTTAGAGTCCTTCTGGTTCCAGCGGGTCGCCAGGATCTAGTCCAGGAGAGGGCCTCAGAGTCCGTCTGGTTCCAACAGGTCACCAGGATCTGGTCCTGAAGAAGGCCTCAGAGTCCCTCTGTTTCCAACAGGTCACCAGGATCTGGTCCTTAGGAGACCTCAGAGTCCGTCTGGTTCCAGCAGGTCTCCAGGATCTGGACCTGCAGAAGGCGTGAAAGTCGGTCTGGTTCCAGCAGGTCTCCAGGATCTGGACCTGAAGAAGGCCTCAGAGTCAGTCTGGTTCCAGCAGGTCTCCAGGATCTGGACCTGAAGAAGGCCTCAGAGTCCATCTGGTTCCAGCAGGTCTCCAGGATCTGGTCCTGGAGAAGGCATCAGAGTCCGTCTGTTTCCATTGGTTCACCAGGATCTGGTCCTTAGGAGACCTCAGAGTCTGTCTGGTTCCAGCAGGCCACCAGGATCTGGTCCTGAAGGTGTTTTTAGATATCAGACATGTAATTATAGCGTGGTGGGAAAGGCCGTTATTAGGCTGCTCTTTTTCCAATTATCTGGGATACGACGTGTGTGAATTGATCCTCCTTATCAAACAGCTCAACCCGCGCCCCGGCTACCGGGAGGAAATGACATCACGCAGCATACATGCTAATGACCTGCTGCCTGCACAGTTCCTCCATGCCAGCCTACAGGTCCTGCTGTAATTTGCTCCACTTGGCCTCATCAGCCTGATGAGAGTCAGCAGGTCCAACTCGGCCAAGCGAATATCTGCTTCACACGCCGCAGCCGCAAGCAGCAGCCGCACGCCGCAGCCTCATAGGTGGGGGGAGGGAATGAATGATGGCGGTATCAGAGCTGCTCACGCTCCACCCTGCAGGCCTTCTTGTTTTAGACTCTTTGAAACCAACCTGACCTTGAAGTGGAAGGTCAACATTTTCCAGGCATCTCAGCAAAATCAAAACTCCTTCTTTTCTTCTCTGCTTCCTCTCTGAAAATCCTCCAGGCCGAGGACCGTCTCTGACTCCGTGGGACTCGGTTAGCGTGCCGAAGACAGAGAGAAGGACCGTCTGACTCTGGGGGCCTCGGTTAGCGTGCCAAAGACAGAGAGGACCGTCTCTGACTCCGTGGGCCTCGGTTAGCGTGCCAAAGACAGAGAGGACCGTCTCTGACTCCGTGGGCCTCGGTTAGCGTGCCAAAGACATAGAGGACCGTCTCTGACTCCGTGGACCTCGTTTAGCGTGACAAAGACAGAGAGGACCGTCTCTGACTCCGTGGGCCTCGGTTAGCGTGCCGAGGACAGAGAGAAGGACCGTCTCTGTCTCCGTGGGCCTCGGTTAGCGTGCCAAAGACAGAGAGGACCGTCTCTGACTCCGTGGGCCTCGGTTAGCGTGCTGAGGAAAGAGAGAAGGACCGTTTCTGACTCCGTGGACCTCGGTTAGCGTGCCGAGGACAGAGAGAAGGACCGTCTCTGACTCCTTGGGCCTCGGTTAGCGTGCCAAGGAAAGAGAGAAGGACCGTCTCTGACTCCGTGGGCCTCGGTTAGCGTGCCAAGGAAAGAGAGAAGGACCGTCTCTGACTCCGTGGGCCTCGGTTAGTGTGCTGAGGAAAGAGAGAAGGACCGTCTCTGACTCCGTGGGCCTTGGTTAGCGTGCCGAGGAAAGAGAGAAGGACCGTCTCTGACTCTGTGGGCTTTGGTTAGCGTGCCGAAGACAGAGAGAAGGACCGTCTCTGACTCCGTGGACCTCGGTTAGCGTGCCGAGGACAGAGAGAAGGACCGTCTCTGACTCCTTGGGCCTCGGTTAGCGTGCCGAGGACAGAGAGAAGGACCGTCTCTGACTCCGTGGGCCTCGGTTAGCGTGCCGAGGAAAGAGAGAAGGACCGTCTCTGACTCCGTGGGCCTCGGTTAGTGTGCTGAGGAAAGAGAGAAGGACCGTCTCTGACTCCGTGGGCCTCGGTTAGCGTGCCGAGGAAAGAGAGTAGGACCGTCTCTGACTCTGTGGGACTCGGTTAGCGTGCCAAAGACAGAGAGAAGGACCGTCTCTGACTCCGTGGGCCTCGGTTAGCTTCCCGAAGACAGAGAGAAGGACCGTCTCTGACTCCGTGGGCCTTGGTTAGCGTGCTGAGGACAGAGAGAAGGACCGTCTCTGACTCCGTGGGCCTCGGTTAGCGTGCCGAGGAAAGAGAGAAGGACCGTCTCTGACTCTGTGGGCCTTGGTTAGCGTGCCGAAGACAGAGAGAAGGACCGTCTCTGAATCCGTGGGCCTCGGTTAGCATGCAAGGAAAGAGAGAAGGACCTTCCCTGACTCCGTGGGCCTCGGTTAGCGTGCCAAAGACAGAGAGGACCGTCTCTGACTCTGTGGGCCTTGGTTAGCGTGCCAAAGACAGAGAGAAGGACTGTCTCTGACTCTGTGGGCCTCGGTTAGCGTGCCGAGGACAGAGAGAAGGACCGTCTCTGACTCCATGGGCCTCGGTTAGCGTGCCGAGGAAAGAGAGAAGGACTGTCTCTGACCACACGGGCCTCGGTTAGCGTTCAGAGGACAGAGAAGGACCGTCTTTGAATCCATGGGCCTCGGTTGGCGTTCAGAGGACAGAGAAGGACCGTCTCTGACTCCTAGGTCTTCGGTAAGCGTGCCGAGGACAGAGAGAAGGACTGTCTCTGACTCCGTGGGCCTCGGTTAGCGTTCAGAGGACAGAGAAGGACCGTCTTTGAATCCATGGGCCTCGGTTAGCGTCCAGAGGACAGAGAAGGACCGTCTCTGACTCCTAGGTCTTCGGTAAGCGTGCCGAGGACAGAGAGAAGGACTGTCTCTGACTCCGTGGGCCTCGGTTAGTGTTTAGAGGACATAGAGAAGGACCGTCTCTGACTCCGTGGGCCTCGGTTAGTGTTTAGAGGACAGAGAGAAGGACCGTCTCTGACTCCGTGGGCCTCGGTTAGTGTTTAGAGGACAGAGAGAAGGACCGTCTCTGACTCCGTGGGCCTCGGTTAGTGTTTAGAGGACAGAGAGAAGGACCGTCTCTGGCTCCGTGGGCTTAGATCTGCTTAGATCGTTATACTTTGAAACGGTGGGTCTATGGTGCTTGAAAAGTGTGACAGCAATGCATGAAATGAACAGAATATGATGAAGAAATTCTAAATATCTAGATCTATATCAAACAGCAGAAAGCCTTTTATGAATCACTGAAAAAAAATTATGCCACAGCTTTAGGCGTTTACTTAATTATATTTAGTTACTTTAAAACTATTGTTTAATGCATTATTTCTTTCAGTGAGGAGAGATTGCTGCTTCCCATTGGCTTCTGGCTCGCTCAAATCCTGCCCCTGTCGTCCAATCAAAGCCGGAGATAGAGAGGGGGGAGAGAGGGGGAGGAGAGAGTGAGAGAGAGATGGTTCTGTATCACTAATCTCGCGCGCGCCATCCACTCTCAGAGCAATTAGAGTGAGCTGCAGCTCCGCAGTGACTCATTGAAACATCCTCACAGCTGATAGAGACGCAGCCATACTGCTCAGGGAGCAGGGACAGCAGCGCTCCTCCTGCAGCGCTCCTCCTCCTGCACGCCTCCTCCTCCTGCGCTCCTCCTGCGCTCCTCCTGCGCTCATGGACTGCGCCGCTTCGCTGTGGATTCGCTCCGTTCTGGACTTCCATGCATTTGGTCTGTGAGGCTGCAGATCGGCGCACTGACAGGATCCGGGGCTGAGGTGAGTGATGGTTCTGCAGGACTTTCCCTGAGTTGCTCTGGATGATGGGAGGGAAGCAGCAGATTAGCGCTTCCGCGTCATTCCTGCGCGGAGAACAGAGTCAGAGCAAACAGCCACCATCTGATGCAGACGCTTTAGTCACCACCTCTGCTCTGGATCAATCTCTATAGGTAGCGCATTGTTTGTGTGCGCGCGCGCATGAGAATAAACGCGGACTGACGTCCTCCATCATAACTCTCTATGCGCAGCTCGGCCGATGCGGTCCGGTCCGATCCGATCCGAGCTGCCACAAGATGGAGGTGTGGAGAAAGCCTGGGCAGGAAGGGGTTAAACAGGCAGGTTATCACCTGTGGTGAATGAAGTTTATTCTGTGGAGGCTGAGAGGAGGAAGCAGGACCAGGAGGGAGATGGTCAGGATGGAGATGGTCAGGATGGCGATGGTCAGGAGGGAGATGGTCAGGATGGCGATGGGTCAGGATGGAGATGGTCAGGAGGGAGATGGGTCAGGAGGGAGATGGTCAGGATGGAGATGGTCAGGAGGGAGATGGTCAGGATGGAGATGGGTCAGGATGGAGATGGTCAGGATGGAGATGGTCAGGAGGGAGATGGTCAGGATGGAGATGGGTCAGGATGGAGATGGTCAGGATGGAGATGGTCAGGATGGCGATGGTCAGGATGGAGATGGTCAGGAGGGAGATGGGTCAGGAGGGAGATGGTCAGGATGGAGATGGTCAGGATGGAGATGGTCAGGATGGAGATGGGTCAGGATGGCGATGGGTTAGGAGGGAGATGGTCAGGATGGAGATGGTCAGGAGGGAGATGGGTCAGGATGGAGATGGTCAGGATGGAGATGGTCAGGAAGGAGATGGTCAGGATGGAGATGGTCAGGATGGCGATGGTCAGGAGGGAGATGGTCAGGAGGGAGATGGGTCAGGATGGAGATGGTCAGGAGGGAGATGGGTCAGGATGGAGATGGTCAGGATGGAGATGGTCAGGAAGGAGATGGTCAGGATGGAGATGGTCAGGATGGCGATGGTCAGGATGGAGATGGTCAGGATGGAGATGGTCAGGAAGGAGATGGTCAGGATGGAGATGGTCAGGATGGCGATGGTCAGGATGGAGATGGTCAGGAGGGAGATGGGTCAGGATGGAGATGGTCAGGAGGGAGATGGTCAGGAGGGAGATGGTCAGGATGGAGATGGGTCAGGATGGAGATGGTCAGGAGGGAGATGGTCAGGATGGAGATGGTCAGGAGGGAGATGGTCAGGATGGCAATGGTCAGGATGGAGATGGGTCAGGAGGGAGATGGTCAGGATGGAGATGGGTCAGGATGGCAATGGTCAGGATGGAGATGGTCAGGATGGAGATGGTCAGGATGGCGATGGTCAGGATGGAGATGGTCAGGATGGAGATGGTCAGGATGGAGATGGGTCAGGATGGCGATGGGTTAGGAGGGAGATGGTCAGGATGGAGATGGTCAGGATGGAGATGGGTCAGGAAGGAGATGGTCAGGATGGAGATGGGTCAGGATGGAGATGGGTCAGGATGGAGATGGTCAGGAGGGAGATGGGTCAGGATGGAGATGGTCAGGATGGAGATGGGTCAGGAGGGAGATGGTCAGGAGGGAGATGGGTCAGGAGGGAGATGGTCAGGAGGGAGATGGGTCAGGAGGGAGATGGTCAGGATGGAGATGGTCAGGATGGAGATGGTCAGGAGGGAGATGGTCAGGATGGAGATGGTCAGGAGGGAGATGGGTCAGGAGGGAGATGGTCAGGATGGAGATGGTCAGGAGGGAGATGGTCAGGATGGAGATGGGTCAGGAGGGAGATGGTCAGGATGGAGATGGTCAGGATGGAGATGGGTCAGGAGGGAGATGGTCAGGATGGAGATGGTCAGGATGGAGATGGGTCAGGAGGGAGATGGTCAGGAGGGAGATGGGTCAGGAGGGAGATGGTCAGGAGGGAGATGGTCAGGATGGAGATGGTCAGGATGGAGATGGGTCAGGAGGGAGATGGGTCAGGAGGGAGATGGTCAGGAGGGAGATGGGTCAGGAGGGAGATGGTCAGGATGGAGATGGTCAGGAGGGAGATGGTCAGGATGGAGATGGGTCAGGATGGAGATGGTCAGGATGGAGATGGTCAGGATGGCGATGGTCAGGAGGGAGATGGTCAGGATGGCGATGGGTCAGGATGGAGATGGTCAGGAGGGAGATGGGTCAGGAGGGAGATGGTCAGGATGGAGATGGTCAGGAGGGAGATGGTCAGGATGGAGATGGGTCAGGATGGAGATGGTCAGGATGGAGATGGTCAGGAGGGAGATGGTCAGGATGGAGATGGGTCAGGATGGAGATGGTCAGGATGGAGATGGTCAGGATGGCGATGGTCAGGATGGAGATGGTCAGGAGGGAGATGGGTCAGGAGGGAGATGGTCAGGATGGAGATGGTCAGGATGGAGATGGTCAGGATGGAGATGGGTCAGGATGGCGATGGGTTAGGAGGGAGATGGTCAGGATGGAGATGGTCAGGAGGGAGATGGGTCAGGATGGAGATGGTCAGGATGGAGATGGTCAGGAAGGAGATGGTCAGGATGGAGATGGTCAGGATGGCGATGGTCAGGAGGGAGATGGTCAGGAGGGAGATGGGTCAGGATGGAGATGGTCAGGATGGCGATGGTCAGGATGGAGATGGTCAGGAGGGAGATGGGTCAGGATGGAGATGGTCAGGAGGGAGATGGTCAGGAGGGAGATGGTCAGGATGGAGATGGGTCAGGATGGAGATGGTCAGGAGGGAGATGGTCAGGATGGAGATGGTCAGGAGGGAGATGGTCAGGATGGCAATGGTCAGGATGGAGATGGGTCAGGAGGGAGATGGTCAGGATGGAGATGGGTCAGGATGGCAATGGTCAGGATGGAGATGGTCAGGATGGAGATGGTCAGGATGGCGATGGTCAGGATGGAGATGGTCAGGATGGAGATGGTCAGGATGGAGATGGGTCAGGATGGCGATGGGTTAGGAGGGAGATGGTCAGGATGGAGATGGTCAGGATGGAGATGGGTCAGGAAGGAGATGGTCAGGATGGAGATGGGTCAGGATGGAGATGGGTCAGGATGGAGATGGTCAGGAGGGAGATGGGTCAGGATGGAGATGGTCAGGATGGAGATGGGTCAGGAGGGAGATGGTCAGGAGGGAGATGGGTCAGGAGGGAGATGGTCAGGAGGGAGATGGGTCAGGAGGGAGATGGTCAGGATGGAGATGGTCAGGATGGAGATGGTCAGGAGGGAGATGGTCAGGATGGAGATGGTCAGGAGGGAGATGGGTCAGGAGGGAGATGGTCAGGATGGAGATGGTCAGGAGGGAGATGGTCAGGATGGAGATGGGTCAGGAGGGAGATGGTCAGGATGGAGATGGTCAGGATGGAGATGGGTCAGGAGGGAGATGGTCAGGATGGAGATGGTCAGGATGGAGATGGGTCAGGAGGGAGATGGTCAGGAGGGAGATGGGTCAGGAGGGAGATGGTCAGGAGGGAGATGGTCAGGATGGAGATGGTCAGGATGGAGATGGGTCAGGAGGGAGATGGGTCAGGAGGGAGATGGTCAGGATGGAGATGGTCAGGATGGAGATGGTCAGGAGGGAGATGGTCAGGATGGAGATGGTCAGGAGGGAGATGGGTCAGGAGGGAGATGGTCAGGATGGAGATGGTCAGGAGGGAGATGGTCAGGATGGAGATGGTCAGGATGGAGATGGGTCAGGAGGGAGATGGTCAGGAGGGAGATGGGTCAGGAGGGAGATGGTCAGGATGGAGATGGTCAGGAGGGAGATGGTCAGGAGGGAGATGGTCAGGATGGAGATGGTCAGGAGGGAGATGGGTCAGGAGGGAGATGGTCAGGATGGAGATGGTCAGGATGGAGATGGGTCAGGAGGGAGATGGTCAGGAGGGAGATGGTCAGGATGGAGATGGTCAGGATGGAGATGGGTCAGGATGGAGATGGTCAGGATGGAGATGGTCAGGATGGCGATGGTCAGGAGGGAGATGGTCAGGATGGAGATGGTCAGGATGGAGATGGTCAGGATGGCGATGGTCAGGAGGGAGATGGTCAGGATGGAGATGGTCAGGATGGAGATGGTCAGGAGGGAGATGGTCAGGAGGGAGATGGTCAGGATGGAGATGGTCAGGAGGGAGATGGGTCAGGATGGAGATGGTCAGGAGGGAGATGGTCAGGATGGAGATGGTCAGGATGGAGATGGTCAGGAGGGAGATGGTCAGGAGGGAGATGGTCAGGATGGCGATGGTCAGGAGGGAGATGGTCAGGATGGAGATGGTCAGGAGGGAGATGGTCAGGAGGGAGATGGGTCAGGATGGAGATGGTCAGGATGGAGATGGTCAGGATGGAGATGGTCAGGATGGCGATGGGTCAGGAGGGAGATGGTCAGGAGGGAGATGGTCAGGATGGAGATGGTCAGGAGGGAGATGGTCAGGATGGAGATGGGTCAGGATGGAGATGGTCAGGAGGGAGATGGTCAGGAGGGAGATGGGTCAGGATGGAGATGGTCAGGAGGGAGATGGTCAGGAGGGAGATGGTCAGGAGGGAGATGGTCAGGAGGGAGATGGTCAGGATGGAGATGGTCAGGAGGGAGATGGGTCAGGATGGAGATGGTCAGGAGGGAGATGGTCAGGAGGGAGATGGTCAGGAGGGAGATGGTCAGGATGGAGATGGTCAGGAGGGAGATGGTCAGGATGGAGATGGTCAGGAGGGAGATGGGTCAGGAGGGAGATGGTCAGGAGGGAGATGGTCAGGATGGCGATGGGTCAGGAGGGAGATGGTCAGGAGGGAGATGGTCAGGAGGGAGATGGGTCAGGATGGAGATGGTCAGGAGGGAGATGGTCAGGATGGAGATGGTCAGGATGGAGCAGCAGATGAGGGATCAGTTGTGGATGGACTCCAAGGTTCTAACCCTCAGAGTCTGGATGGATAGCATATTAGCGGAGGGGAAGCTGGAAAGTCAAGGGCCTGTATCCTCTGAAGGAGCCCTGCAGGGTCACTCAGAGAGGAAGAAGCCGTTCCTTCTGACGTTCTGGATCTTTGGGGGACATGTCCTTTAGTGCTGGGTGCAGGTGGTTCCTCCTGCTCCAGGCAGCAGGTCCCCTTCCGGTATCAGGTCCAGACCAGGCAACAGGGCCGGGCCAGTCTAGTCTGGTCCAGGCTGCAGTTGTGGTCCAGTCCGGTCCAAACTGCAGGTCTGGTCCGCTCCAGGCAACAGGTCTGGTCGAGTCCGGTCCAGGCAACAGGGTCTGTTCCAGTTCAGGGAGCAGGTCTGATCCAGCCCAGGCAGCAGGTCCAGTCTGGTTCAGGCAGCAGGTTCAGTCAGGTCCAGGCAACAGATACAATCCGGCCCGGTCCGGGCAGCGGGTCTGGTCCAAGCAACAGGTCCGGTCCAGTCCGCTCCAGGCAACAGGCCTGGTCCAGTCCGATCCAGGCAGGAGGTCTGTTCCAGTCCAGGCAGCAGGTTTGGTCCGGTCCAGGCAGCCGGTCCAGCCTGGTCCAGGCAGCAGGTCCAGTCCGGTCCAGGCAACAGATCCAGTCCGGTCCGTTCCAGGCATCAGGTCCGGTCCGGTCTAGTCTGCTCCATGCACCAGGTCCGGTCTGGTCCAGGCAGCATGTCTGATCCGCTCCAGGCATCAGGTCCGGTCAGGTCTAGTCTGCTCCAGGCAACAGGTCTAGTCCGCTCCAGGCATCAGGTCCGGTTCGCTCTAGTCTGCTCCAGGCAACAGGTCTGGTCCGCTCCAGGCACCAGGTCCGGTCCGGTCCAGGCAGCAGATCTAGTCCGGTCCTGGCAACAGATCCAGTTCGGTCCCTGCAGCAGGTCCGGTCCGGTCAAGTCACCAGGTCCGGTCAGAGCTGGTCTGGTCAGATCTAAAACTAACCCTAACAGAGCCAGACATTAGGAGGTCAGACATGGCCTCCACTAACCAGAACCAGAACCAGAAGGACCCCTCCGGACCTTTTGCTTTCCACCAACCCAGTTTGTTCAGTTTATTTCCAGGATGTTCGATGCAGAAGATCTAGTTCTGTTAATCTATCCATTAGACTGACAGAGTAAGAATTGATCCAAAACTCGGGTTCAGAACCCATCATGGTAGATGTCTGTCTGCATCCTGCTGGGCTCTGAGCCATGTCCAACTGGATGGTCTCTGAGCCGTGTCCATTTGGCGGCCTTTGAAACGTGTCCACTGGACGTCATCTTAGACTTGTCTACTGGACGGCCTGTGAGAAGTGTCCACTGAATGTCATCTGAGACGTGTCTACTGGACGGCCTGTGGGACATGTCCACTGGACGTTGTTTGAGAAGTGTCCACTGGACGGCGTCTGAGAGGTGTCCATTGGATGGCCTCTGAGACGTGTCCACTTGACAGTCTCTGAGACGTGTCCACTGGACGGCCTCTGAGATATGTTCCACAGGACATTCTCTGAGACATGTCCACTGGACGGCCTGTGAGACGTGTCCACAGGACGTCGTCTGAGACGTGTCCCACTGGACGTCCTCTGAGATGTGTCCACTGGACGGCCTGTGAGACGTGTCCACTTGACGGTATCTGAGATGTGTCCACTGGACAGTCTCTGAGACGTGTCCACTGGACGGCCTCTGCGATATGTTCCACTGGACGTCATCTGAGACGTGTCCACAGGACAGCAGCCAGGCAGCTAAACGGCTGGGTGCTTCAGGTGCATCTACGATCTAATAATGGATGCAGGGACCTGCAGAGGTTCACATGGTGTCATTTTAATGCAGCTAAGTTTTAATTAGATCCTGAAACATTAAACCTTTACATTTTAATGCACTGCTGCTTCATTCAGCTTTGCTTTGGACTCAGGTAGAAGTTCTTCTCACTGTGTAACTAGGCACTGTTAGCTCTCCTGTTTCTCCATGTTTGATGCCACTGAGGCTCTGACAGTCAGGAGTAACCCTAACCTCACCTGACCCTCCTACCTGGGCTGAACACAAGGAAATGAGCTCTTGAGTGACATGCGTCGGCCCGTGCCTTTTCTTTGACTCCCTAAACCAAACTTTTTCGGTCACTGGACTAAATTAGGGGGATGTCATCGGGACACAAGTACTGCACCTAAAATTAACCGTAACCCTCTGGTTGGATTTTATTTCAAGGTTTTCTTTCAAAAATCCTCAAATTTCTCCTTTGTTTTCTTCATCAATTTATCTGTCCTTTGAAGCCGCTCTGAGAGGAAGCAGCCACGAATCCCAAAGGATTACAGATTAAAATGGAATCCAGTGTCTGAGGAACCAGCTGGGACGTACATACTCTGGGGTTTATGGGTAGGGACGCAGGATAGGTGGCAACCCTGAGAATAAATCAGGATGTGGAAACATTAAAGCAAAGCCCCTTAGATCAGCTGAGACCAGGACTTTACGATGATCTACCTTCATGGTGGAGGAGGAGGGACACACAGAGGGACATGTTTGTCCCACCAGCTTTGAGCTCCTGGCTGGTTACAGGTGAAAGGCATGTCCAATCAGGGCAACTTTCTGGTAATCTGTAGCTACGACCCAGTTGGGTTAGCTTAGGTCTGTCTGCATGGAGCTCAGGCTGCTTTACGGCCTGACGGTGTCTGAGCGAACATGAATCTGTCTGTCAGCTAAAGCCCTGCTCCCCAAAGACAAGGTAGCATGTCCTGTCCCTTTGGATGGATAGATCTACTAAGATTAGATTTGTAATGTGGTTTTAGATTCAGCATCTATGAAGTAATGTCTATCTCCAGGCTGGTGTCCTGCCTCTGCAGTTACGCTGCATCCCAACAGGTCGGCGCTGTTAGTCTGCTACCTTTTTCCATCAGAATAATAATGGTTGATAGCAGCTGGAACACTGGAGGTTCATCTTCACATATAGAAATACATCAATCTCATTACTACAGCGATGAAAGTAACCCCCAGTAACCATGGCAACAGTACCAGATGACTGCTACGACTGAATAATCACTTTTCCCATCCTGATGAAAACCTTTTCACTGTCAGAAATCCTTGAGTGTGTCAGCCAATCAGCATCCAGCAGCCAGCTTCAGGATCCGCCCCTTCACCATAGACCCTCTGAAAGGTTTACCCTTACAGGAAGTGATCTATTTTTTAGCATTTCTATCCAAACAGAGCGTCACTTCCTGTGAGGCCAAACTTCTCAGAGGGTCTATAGAGAAAGGGTGGGTCCCTCGGTCCAAACAAACCGGATCCTTGGTTCGTTCTCCAATCTGGGACCAGACCCTGACCAGACAGACCAGATCTCCTTTGGTTTCTATTGGCTCCCTCAGCTCCTCAGTTCGTTCTCCAATCGGGGACCAGACCCTGACCAGACAGACCGGATGCTCGGGTCCGTTCTCCAACCTGGGACCAGACCCTGACCAGACAGACTGGATCTCCTTTGGTTTCTATTGGCTCCATCAGATCCCCGGTTCGTTCTCCAATCTGGAACCAGACCCTGATCAGACAGACTGGATCTCCTTTGGTTTCTGTTGGCTCCCTCAGCTCCTCGGTTCGTTCTCCAACCTGGGACCAGACCCTGACCAGACAGACATGATCTCCTTTGGTTTCTATTGGCTCCCTCAGCTCCTCGGTTCGTTCTCCAATCTGGAACCAGACCCTGACCAGACAGACTGGATCTCCTTTGGTTTCTGTTGGCTCCCTCAGCTCCTCGGTTCGTTCTCCAATCGGGGACCAGACCCTGACCAGACAGACCGGATGCTTGGGTCCGTTCTCCAACCTGGGACCAGACCCTGACCAGACAGACTGGATCTCCTTTGGTTTCTATTGGCTCCATCAGATCCCCGGTTCGTTCTCCAATCTGGAACCAGACCGTGACCAGACAGACTGGATCTCCTTTGGTTTCTATTGGCTCCCTCAGCTCCTCGGTTCGTTCTCCAACCTGGGACCAGACCCTGACCAGACAGACTGGATCTCCTTTGGTTTCTATTGGCTCCCTCAGCTCCTGGGTTCGTTCTCCAACCTGGGACCAGACCCTGACCAGACAGACTGGATCTCCTTTGGTTTCTATTGGCTCCCTCAGCTCCTCGGTTCGTTCTCCAACCTGGGACCAGACCCTGACCAGACAGACTGGATCTCCTTTGGTTTCTATTGGCTCCCTCAGCTCCTCAGTTCGTTCTCCAATCGGGGACCAGACCCTGACCAGACAGACCGGATGCTCGGGTCCGTTCTCCAACCTGGGACCAGATCTGACCAGACAGACTGGATCTCCTTTGGTTTCTATTGGCTCCCTCAGCTCCTCGGTTCGTTCTCCAACCTTTGACCAGATCTGACCAGACAGACTGGATCTCCTTTGGTTTCTATTGGCTCCCTCAGCTCCTCAGTTCGTTCTCCAATTGGGGACCAGACCCTGACCAGACAGACGGGATCTCCTTTGGTTTCTATTGGCTCCATCAGATCCCCGGTTCGTTCTCCAATCTGGAACCAGACCCTGACCAGACAGACTGGATGTCCTTTGGTTTCTATTGGCTCCCTCAGCTCCTCAGTTCGTTCTCCAATCGGGGACCAGACCCTGACCAGACAGACCAGATCTCCTTTGGTTTCTATTGGCTCCCTCAGCTCCTCAGTTCGTTCTCCAATCGGGGACCAGACCCTGACCAGACAGACCGGATGCTCGGGTTCGTTCTCCAATCTAGGACCAGACCCTGACCAGACAGACCGGATGCTTGGGTCCGTTCTCCAACCTGGGATCAGACCCTGACCAGACAGACTGGATCTCCTTTGGTTTCTATTGGCTCCCTCAGCTCCTCGGTTCGTTCTCCAACCTGGGACCAGACCCTGACCAGACAGACCGGATGCTTGGGTCCGTTCTCCAACCTGGGATCAGACCCTGACCAGACAGACTGGATCTCCTTTGGTTTCTATTGGCTCCCTCAGCTCCTCGGTTCGTTCTCCAACCTGGGACCAGACCCTGACCAGACAGACTGGATCTCCTTTGGTTTTTATTGGCTCCCTCAGCTCCTCGGTTCGTTCTCCAACCTGGGACCAGACCCTGACCAGACAGACCAGATCTCCTTTGGTTTCTATTGGCTCCCTCAGCTCCTCGGTTCGTTCTCCAACCTGGGACCAGGCCCTGACCAGACAGACTGGATCTCCTTTGGTTTCTATTGGCTCTATCACTTCCTTGGTTCGATCAGATGCATCTTTGCAAACAGCAGTTTTGTTTCCATTTTCTGCAGAGAAGGAGAAGCATTCTCTTGGGAATTGTTTCTCATAAACTAGAGGAATCTTCAGTCTTCCTGAGGCTTAGATGGAGCTCTGGGATATGTCTTACTTCTGAAACAGTTACTGGAGGTGAATTTCCTTCTTCATTCCCCTGTGAGTTGATTGATTGATAGCTATAGAGAGAATTTCCCAGGTAAGATAGAAAAAGGCCTAAGCTGGATTAAGGATGCAGCTACTGTTGCTCTGAATCATTATCATTGCTGCAGCCAGACCAGCCAAAAAGTTACATTTATTTTCCTTTCCTGCAGTCAGAGTCATGGAAACATTTCTGTTCTTATGACTGGATCTATTGATCCCAGCCTTCTGATATATTTGGGCTGGAAGGGTTAGAATTTCAGACTCGCTTAAACAACCTGAGATAATGTGTTTGTGTTTGGAAATAGAAGCTGAGCTCTGACCCAAACTGTTCAGGATAAAGACGGCTAGAGTTACAGACTGCCTGGCTGCTGGCCAGACCTCCAAAGAGAAGCATTAGTAGGTCACACGATTAGCTATAAGCAGTAATCCTGTGGTTATGGTGTTATTATCTCCTCTAAGAAGTCATGAATGAGAGATCTTTCTAATGTAATTATACCTGAATTAGCTTCCAAAGATATGAGCGGCTTCTTATCTGCCATTTTCTGTCTCCAAGCCTTTTCCATCCATCCTGACAGATATCTGCACTGCCCTTTTATAGATGGGCCTCCACGCTGCTAGCAGATATTAGCTTTTATTAAGGTTATTAATCCCACTGTACCTTTAATATGTCTATATATGTTCTTCCCTGAAATGAGGCTTATGAAGATGTTTGCGTCTTCTCCAAACCCGTAATGTCCTGATCTGGACCGGAGCTGGTTCTGAAGCCCGATCCTGGCCTCACTGGGCTTCAATCATTGGCGTCAGTTCAGTTTATTTTGTATTCAAAGTGTCATCTCATGGCACAGTGCAGAGATAATATCCTGCTTTGCTACCATGTTGATGTTTTCGTCATCCACTGCTAGTTCATCCGGTAACATTTGGGTATTTGCTTTTCCTTCTAGGGAACTGGACCACACTGGACTCCAGGTGATCTGTTGGAGTGTTCTAGGCTTTTCCTGGACCGGAGGAGCTCACCATCTTCTGAGGCACGCTCTGAGGATGGGGAGCTCAGAGAAAGCTACTGTTTTCGGCTGGGATTCCTTCACCCAGCTCTCAGTCTGAAGAAAAGCACCAAGTCCCCAGGAGGAGGATCCAGAAGCACAGCCTGCCAGGTTCAGGCCAAGCCCACAGAGAGCATGTCCGTTTCAGTGGGGCCTTCATGGATGTGGTATCCCGAGGCCAGGGCCAGACTCCTGCTGTGGATGGGCCTGCTGTCTGTGTGTTTAGCTGCTGTCCATGCCCAGCAGCATCCGGTAGCCACCACCAACTATGGGAAACTGCGAGGAGTGAAGGTTACTTTACCCAATGAGATCCTGGGACCGGTGGAGCAGTACCTGGGGATTCCCTACGCATTGGCTCCAACAGGGGAACGGAGGTTCCAGCCACCGGAACCACCTATGTCCTGGCCGGGAATAAGAAACGCTACTCACTTTGCTCCGGTTTGTCCTCAGTTCTTAGAGGACCGCTTTTTACTCAACGACATGCTCCCTGTGTGGTTCACCGCCAACCTGGATACGGTAGTGAGCTATGTGCAGGAGCAGAGCGAGGACTGCCTCTACTTAAACATCTACGTCCCGACTGAAGACGGTAGGTCTGCCGCTCGCTTCTTCTGCTGCTTCTTTTTCTCAGGTTAGAGACACTGTTTGGGTGTCAGAAGCAGATTTAGTGATCCTGCTTTGATTAAGAAAAGTCTGCGTGTCCGCATTAAGGAAATGTCTGATGGCTCATAGTAGCAGTCTTCCATCTCGATGTCTTCAGTGTGAAAGGTGGCAAAGAAAACCTGAACTAGATGTCTCCTGATTGGTGGACAACCGATACCAAGGTTTGGTTAAAATCTGCTGCCGACATTAGCCATCCCTGCAGTCATTATCTGCATGCTGGCTGTTAGAGTGGCTCAGGCTGTCAGTACATGACACCACCGTCAGAGCCAACACGCTAATTAAGGCTAGAATGGTTTGACTAAAGTGGTGACAGGTGTCCAGGAGCATTTTAATGGTCCACCAGTTTATTCCGTCTAAACGGTAGTCATTAAACAGCTCAAACCACAAGATCGGTCTGCCTTATTAGAGTTTATTCTATTTTCAGATGGTTTCTGTCTCTTGGGCAACAATATAAGCCATTAGCTTCTGTTAGTTTTAATGAGATGAGTGTCCTGCAGTGCCATACTACCAAACCTTTAGGTGAAAAGCATTTGAATGTGGATCTGCTCATGTTCTCATAGAGTTTGTATTTTGGTTAATTCCCACCAAACAGCAGATGTTATTTAGACATTGGTTTTTAGGCCAAATGTCGTTGGTCCGTCATAGTCTGGATTTAGTCCAGAAATAGTTGTTGAAAATGGGGCTCTGTTTGGTTTGGCTTTAGTCCAATAATAGACGTTACAAACCCTGTTTTCAACATCTTTTCAATTACCTGGAAATTGCAGCTTTTCATTTTTCACTTTCCAACCAAATGTAGACGTCATTTGGACGTCAATCATGTCGTCTTTAAAACCAATTTTTGCTGGGTGGGTTAATGTGGAAGTCCTTTGGTCTTCAGTTAGGGCATTGTTATTTATTATTGAAACACATCTAAGTGACTAGTTCTTTATGAAAATCGGTGAGTGAAAATGAGATAATTTTAAGACATTTAATGGGAAAACCAGGAGTTAATAGCATGAGATATGAGACAGTAAAGCGTGAGAGGTATCCCAAGTACGGAAAAGATATGCATCATATGCCTTAGAGTCAGAGACATGGTCAGGACTGGGCTTAAGGCCATAGTAATAAGGGGTTGAGCTCAGAACTAGACTCAAGGCAGGACTCAAGGCTACACTAAATGCCAAGGTTAGGGTTAAGGCCTCCTTTGGAGCAAGAGCAAGGGCCAAGTTCCGAGTTAAGTTCAGAACAAGCGTCAAGATCAAACATAGACCCAGGGCCATTATTTGGGCTAGTGTCAGGGTTAAGATAGCGTCTGGAGTCAGGGTCAAGATCAAAGCCAAAGTCAAAGTCAAGACCAAAGCCAAGATCAGAACTAGAGTCAAGGCAGGGGCCAGGGCCACAGTAAAGGCTAGACTTAATGCCAGGGTCAAGACTAGGGTTAGAGCCACTGTCAGAGTTAGAGCAAGGGCCAAGATCAAAGTTAAGGTCAGAACTGGGGTGAAGATCAAGGCTTTATCCATGGCCCGCTTTAGCACTAGGGTCAAGGCCAAGATCAAGGCTAGGGTCACAGCCGAGGCTATGGTCATGGTGAAGCCTGGGGTCAGGGTCAAGCCTGGGGTCAGGGTCAAGCCTGGGTTAAGGGTCAAACCTGGGGTCAGGGTCAAGCCTGGGGTCAGGGCCAAGCCTGGGGTCAGGGTCAAGCCTGGGGTCAGGACCATCCCAAAAGCTTAATTTCAGTTTATTTCATTTGCTTCAAGGTGAAGTGTTTATGTTCTTTGCTGAAAGATGATATCAAGCATTGTCTTTTTATTTGGGTTTAGGTCCAGGACTTTGGATTTAACTCCTTCCCTTGATCATTCCTTCCAATCAGGGCAATGATTCAGCTTAGCTCCACAGCATGATGCTACCACTGCCTTGCTTGACAGTTTGTAAAATGTTTTTCATTGGAGAAGCCTTGACCTTGAATCTTTATACAAGCCAATTAGCCATTACCATAGCGACCAAGCTGTAGATTAACTAAAAAGAGGATAATCTGTTGGTTTCTGAGAGTAACCAGCCTCCCAGTCTGTGGGAATGGGACCTGCTTTATCCTGGACTGGTTCTTCACCAGTTTCTAGTTCATGTCAGGCTGGATCCTTGCTGGTTGATGGTCTAACAATACCTCCCAGCTATTAGCCAAGGATAGCCTGACATGCTAAGACCTATAGTATCCCATCAGTTTCTGATTTATTTCTTTAAGATCTACATTCTTACATGTTCATCCTGCTGCATCCACATGATCACAGCCACCTGTTGGCAGGAAACCAAATCTGAGATCGTCTTCCAGAAGAATCCTATAGATTCCTCTAGTTGAGCAGCTATTCAAACAGAACATGGCCTCCTGTCTGTGATTGACAGAGATATTATGCAGTGTTTTAACAGCAGTCTGCAGCATGAAGCAGCAGCAGGGAGCATATGCACCCTCCACCCTGAGCAGGAAATCATGTTATTTTGGAGTCATTTGTTCATTAAAACACTTCCTGTTTGTGTTTTTTGTTGTTGTTGTTGTTGTTGAGCATCACGAGTTCCTCTGATGATTTCATAAATATTCAGGTTCATTTAACAGGGGGAAATTTTATGCTGAACCAGTTTTGCCATAAGAATTGCCCTAAATAGACATAAACTTAATTTTATGTCCAAACTATTATTTGGTACAAGAATAAACAGAAACATACAAATAAAACAAATGCAATGCTCTGCTGCATGAAAGGCAATATGTGGCCTAGTTGGACTCATCCTCTTTCAGGAACAATCCATCCTCTGCTTCACACCTGGATTCTCCTCTTCAGATCAATCCATTTTCTGCTAAATGGTAAATGTCCTGTACTTATATAGCGGCTTTATTCAAGTCAGGAGACTTGACTAAAGCACTTTACACTACATTCATTCACACACACACTCATGGTGGCAAGCTACATTCTAGCCACAGCTGCCCTGGGGCTCACTGACAGAAGCGGGGCTGCCGTACACTGGCGCCACTGGGCCCTCTGACCACCATCAGCAGACAATGCAGGTGAAGTGTCTTGCCCAAGGACACAACAACACTGAAAGTCAGAGTCGGGGCTTGAACCGTCAATCCTTCGATTTCAGGGCAAACTCCTACATCCAACGCCACTGTCGCCCTGCTCCACACCTGGATCCCCCACTCTCAAATCCATCCATCCTCTGCTCCACACCTGGATCATCTCCACTCAGAGACAACCATAGCCTTCAGCTCTGTGCCATCAGCATAACAGTGGAAATTAATCCCATGCTGTCTGATAATTCTACCGATTGGGAGCATGTATAAAGTAAAGAGAATTGGTCCTAGCACTGATCCCTGTGGTACTCCACAGGTAACCTTTGAGCATGAGGAAGATCTGTCATTAACGTGAACAAACTGAATTCGATCAGATAGATCAGATTTAATATTTAATATTCAAGTCTTTCTAAAAGAATATTCTGATCAACTGTATCAAATGTGGCACTAAGATCCAACAGGACGAGCACAGATACAAGTCCATTATCTGAGGCCATGAGAATATCATTAGTGACTTTCACCAGAGCTGTTTCAGTGCTATGATGAGCTCTAAAGCCAGACTGAAACTCTTCAAAAAGTTCATTATGGTGTAAGTGGTCGCAAACTTGTTTGGCAACTACTTTCTCAAGAATTTTGGATAAGAAAGGAAGATTGGATATAGGTCTATAATTAACCAAGTCATCTGGGTCAAGAGACGGTTTCTTAAGCAGAGGTTTAATTCCAGAAACCTTAAAAGCCTTTGGTACATATCCCTGTAACAGAGATAGATTAATCACATCTAAAATGGAGGAGGAGATTTAAAGGGAATACCTCCTTAAATAACCTGGTTGGAACTGGATCTAACATACAAGTTGAAGGCTTAGATGAAGACAATAGTTTTGCTAACCCTCCAGAGACAAACCAATCGTGGATAGAGGAGTGTTAATCATCTTATTTTTAATAAGATCAATCTTATTTATAAAGAATCCCATAAAATCATTAATGCTAAGAGCAGGTGGAATGGACGGTTCAACAGAGCTATGGCTCTGGGTGAGTTTTGCAACTGTATTAAAAAGAAATCTAGGATTATTCTTATTCTCCTCTATTAATGAGGAGAAATATGCTGCTCTTGCTTTACAAAGGGTCCTCTTATACAGCAGTAAACTATTTTTCCAGACTAGGAAGGACTCCCGCAGGCCTGTGGAGCGATATTTTCTCTCCAGTTTCCTAGCATTTTGCTTCAAAGTACGCAGCTCTGCATTAAACCAAGGAGCAAGCTTTCTATTTTTAACGGTTTTCATTTTCAAGGGAGCTGCGTTGTCTAAGGCAGTACGCAGAGAACTAGCAACCCCATCAACAAAATCATCAACCTGTGAAGGGGAATAAGCTATGCTTTTGCACTCTGCAGCACTGCTCAGCGACACAGAGGAGAGAGAAAGTGAAGCAGATTCTTTAAAATTTATAACTGCACTATCTGATAAAGATCTACTAAAATTGAACCTTCTTTTGGGGGAGGAGAACTCTGTTAAAGTAATCCTGAAGGTTATTAGAAAGTGGTCAGAGAGGACAGGGTTGTGATGAAATACTGTTATTTCTTCACATTCTATGCCGTATGTCAGCACAAGATCCAAAGTATGAAGATGAGAATGTGTGGGACTATTCACATTTTGAACAAAGCCAATAGTGTCTAAGATAGCATTAAAGGCTGCTCTTAAGCTATCGCCTTCAATGTCAGCATGGATGTTAAAATCTCCCACTATGATGACCCTGTCAGTATTTAATACCAAATCAGAAAGGAACTCTGAAAACTCATCTAAAAATTCAGAGTAAGGACCTGGCGGACGATACAAAGTTACAAAAAGAAGAGGTTTTCTTGCCTTGAAATTTGGATGAGGGAAATTAAGGGTTAAATGTTCAAAAGAGTTGTAGGTATTAACTGTTTTGGGAGTAATCAGTAAGTCAGACTGGAAGATTGTTGCTACTCCTCCTCCTCGCCCAGAACTTCTGGGGATGTGAAAATTTAAATAGCTTGAAGGAGTTGCCTCGTTTATGCTCACATAATCCTCTTGCTGCAGCCAGGTTTCTGTAAGGCAAAACAAGTCAATGTGATTATCACAGATCAAGTCATTAACTAGCAGACTTTTAGAGGAAAGAGATCTTATGTTAAACAGACCGCATTTAATTGTTTTAACTTTTCCCCCAATTGGAGTTATTTTGATTTTAATTAGATTATCATGATTTACTCCTTTGGGAATATTTGCTAATTTATTAGATTTTGGTCGTGGGCAAGACACTGTCTGGATGGAGAAGAGCTAATATCAGAGAAAGGGAAGGAAATGTCGTGTGTTTCTTCATGTTTCCTTGTCTCTAAACATCTCCATCCGTGCAGTCAGAGATAGATAAGAACAGCATCCTAATAATGCGAGACAGCAGGTGGTTTCTGTCTCTGCTGCTCAAGCTGCAGTTGACCCTCAGTTGATCTTTTCAGAAATCCAGCGTGAGGTCAGACCATGGGCCGTCATCTAATTGCGCAACGCCTTCCTCTCCCTCCTTCTCAGTGGTTGATAAAGCCTGGGCCCCGTACGCACAAAGGCCCTCAGGCTAAATGAAGGAGGCTCTCAGTGAAGACATTTTAGTAACATTTTAGCAGAATTTCCTCTGAGAGAAAAGTTTTCCTTAAAGCCCCAAAATCCTTCAGAGCTCATAAAGTGGAGAAATGTTAGCGAAGAGAGGATCGATAATCCCAGATAGATCAACTCCACTTTATTAGGTACACCTCTGCAGCTGCTCCTTTATGCCCATTTCCAACCAGCCAATCACACGACAGGCAGGGTTATCAGGAGAGGATGTTGTTCTGGATTGATTAATGATTAACTCTGATATGAAGTACTCATTTAAATATTAACTGCACTGGTTGATAAGTTAACAATTAATCTGACATGTTGATGTAATCATTAAAGCTGCGTCGGACCGTCTTGAGGTCCAGATAATAATGAGGATCCTTGTTCAGGAATGTGATTGGCTGCCTGGATTCAGCCGGGCCGTCCTGAGGTCCAGATTAAATGAGGATCCTTGTTCAAGACTGTGATTGGCTGCCTGGATTCCGCCGGGCCATCCTGAGGTCCAGATTAAATGAGGATCCTTGTTCAAGACTGTGATTGGCTGCCTGGATTCAGCCGGGCCGTCCTGAGGTCCAGATTATAATGAGGATCCTTGTTCAGGACTGTGATTGGCTGCCTGGATTCAGCCGGGCCGTCCTGAGGTCCAGATTATAATGAGGATCCTTGTTCAGGACTGTGATTGGCTGCCTGGATTCAGCCGGGCCGTCCTGAGGTCCAGATTATAATGAGGATCCTTGTTCAGGACTGTGATTGGGTGCCTGGATCTAGCCGGGCTGTCCTGAGGTCCAGATTATAATGAGGATCCTTGTTCAGGACTGTGATTGGGTGCCTGGATTCAGCCGGGCCGTCCTGAGGTCCAGATTATAATGAGGATCCTTGTTGAGGACTGTGATTGGGTGGCTGGATTCAGCCGGGCCGTCCTGAGGTCCAGATTATAATGAGGATCCTTGTTGAGGACTGTAATTGGCTGCCTGGATTCAGCCAGGCTGTCCTGAGGTCCAGATTATAATGAAGATCCTTGTTCAGGACTGTGATTGGCTGCCTGGATTCAGCCAGGCCGTCCTGTGGTCCAGATTAAATGAGGATCCTTGTTCAGGACTGTGATTGGGTGCCTGGATTCAGCCGGGCCGTCCTGAGGTCCAGATTATAATGAGGATCCTTGTTGAGGACTGTGATTGGCTGCCTGGATTCAGCCAGGCCGTCCTGAGGTCCAGATTATAATGAGGATCCTTGTTCAGGACTGTGATTGGCTGCCTGGATTCAGCCAGGCCGTCCTGAGGTCCAGATTAAATGAGGATCCTTGTTCAGGACTGTGATTGGGTGCCTGGATTCAGCCAGGCCGTCCTGAGGTCCAGATAATAATGAGGATCCTTCTTCAGGACTGTGATTGGGTGCCTGGATCTAGCCGGGCTGTCCTGAGGTCCAGATTAAATGAGGATCCTTGTTCAGGACTGTGATTGGGTGCCTGGATTCAGCCGGGCCGTCCTGAGGTCAAGATAATAATGAGGATCCTTCTTCAGGACTGTGATTGGGTGCCTGGATCTAGCCGGGCTGTCCTGAGGTCCAGATTATAATGAGGATCCTTGTTCAAGACTGTGATTGGGTGCCTGTATCTAGCCGGGCCGTCCTGTGGTCCAGATTAAATGAGGATCCTTGTTCAGGACTGTGATTGGGTGCCTGGATTCAGCCGGGCCGTCCTGAGGTCCAGATTATAATGAGGATCCTTGTTGAGGACTGTGATTGGCTGCCTGGATTCAGCCAGGCCGTCCTGAGGTCCAGATTATAATGAGGATCCTTGTTCAGGACTGTGATTGGCTGCCTGGATTCAGCCAGGCCGTCCTGAGGTCCAGATTAAATGAGGATCCTTGTTCAGGACTGTGATTGGGTGCCTGGATTCAGCCAGGCCGTCCTGAGGTCCAGATAATAATGAGGATCCTTCTTCAGGACTGTGATTGGGTGCCTGGATCTAGCCGGGCTGTCCTGAGGTCCAGATTAAATGAGGATCCTTGTTCAGGACTGTGATTGGGTGCCTGGATTCAGCCGGGCCGTCCTGAGGTCAAGATAATAATGAGGATCCTTCTTCAGGACTGTGATTGGGTGCCTGGATCTAGCCGGGCTGTCCTGAGGTCCAGATTATAATGAGGATCCTTGTTCAAGACTGTGATTGGGTGCCTGTATCTAGCCGGGCCGTCCTGAGGTCCAGATTATAATGAGGATCCTTGTTCAAGACTGTGATTGGGTGCCTGGATTCAGCCGGGCCGTCCTGAGGTCCAGATTATAATGAGGATCCTTGTTCAAGACTGTGATTGGGTGCCTGTATCTAGCCGGGCTGTCCTGAGGTCCAGATTATAATGAGGATCCTTGTTCAGGACTGTGATTGGGTGCCTGGATTCAGCCGGGCCGTCCTGAGGTCCAGATAATAATGAGGATCCTTCTTCAGGACTGTGATTGGGTGCCTGGATCTAGCCGGGCCGTCCTGAGGTCCAGATTATAATGGTGTAATTTGGTCTCAGGTTTAGCTGCTTTCAGTAAAGCTCAGACTGACTGATGGGGATTTAGTTTGGCGGATCCAGACATTCATAACCAAATGAAGAGGAATCATTTTCAAACCATCGCTGGCTTTTCTTCCGTCTCTCCACTCAGTGGGAAATGATCCAATCTGCTGCAGCCGATTGGACCTCTGGCCGCTGGAATGGTTGCAAGCAGCAGAGCTGTGACCCCGCAGACCTTCTGTCATCATTTGGAGGGTCTGCGGCACTCAGAGAGCCTCTGAAAGGCGCTCAGTGAGTGAGAGACAGACTGAGGGAGGAGCAGGTGGTCAGAGCCAGGCAGAGGAGCAGTGGGAAGCCCCCGCCCTGCTCTCACTTTGATGCAGTCAGGCGGTGTTCCACTTTGCCCTGGAAGAGCGCAGCATCGGAGACGTTAACAAATGTCCTCTGATCCATTAAGGTTATTCAAGGTGCTGCAGCTGGAATAGAAGAGCGTTAGCAGCTCAGTGAAAGAGCCCGCTCCTGTTCGCTACGTCTTTGTTTAAATAAGAAGTTTATTATATTTATTGAAAACCTGACAAAGATGCATCCCTGAAACTAATCCCATCCCCTCAATCCATTAGCTTCCAATATGGATCATCTTTCCAGGCTTCCTCAGAGAGCTCGGCACCCACTGGACTCAGGACCTTCTTCTCTGTATTCCCAGTCAGTCTTAACTGGGATTACTGGTGTGCACCCTTCTATCTTCTTATTCTAACCCATAGATCTGTTATTCTTATTATCTATCAGAGAACTGTATTTGTGAAAATCCCACCAATGCAGACGGACATAGTTTCCCACGATTCAGAGCCGCTGAGAGGCTCCAGGACTTCAGGGTGTGAAAACTTTTGCAGGTTTCATTCATTTAGGTTGAGGTGTTTATTCTGCAGGTGGCAGACCTGCAGTGGGAGCGGCCTGAGCGTCCATGCTCAGCCTGTAGCCTGAGAAGCAGCTCCTCCGCAGCAGAAACCAGGATGTCCCGCTGCGTGACGGCCGTCAAACCAGAGGCATTGATAGAAAAAGGTTGAGCAGCACAGGTCTCATCCTGCTGGTCTTTAAGGCCTCCAGATGTTCCTAGCTGCAGCCAGACCCAGATGTGAACCTCTGCTCCAGCTGTGTTCAGCCAGTGCTTGTTAGCATTGGGTCCAGCAGGGACGCCACTGTGTTCCAGCTTTAGGAGGACATCTTTGCCGGGTGATCAAGTGTCTTAACCCCTAGAGCCCTACGGACCCACCGGAGGGTCCAGCTGCTACGTGACCTCGTAATTTTAACAAACCCCCAGTATTGATGTAAAAAACACATTTGGCAGTTTGGTGACATTTTTGGATAAATGTGCCAAAATGGCCCCTCCGCCTAAGAAATTCCTCACTAATAAAATTCTAAAATAAATATGATTCATCTGATTGAGTCCAAATTTGGTATATTTTTTTTTTTTTATAATTTTTTATTTAGAAAGACAGATTTCCATTACGTCAGTAATCACAGCTTCATGCATTCAAGATTATAACTAAATATATAGGCAGAAAGTCCAAGTGATTTTGTCCATGTTGCCTTTCTGGTATTTTTAACAGAATATCACTAACTTAGTTGTAAAGATAACAAAAAATGAACAGAATTAAACTGTAATGGGGATTGCACCAACTCAAGTAATAAAAACCACAAAGACATTAGAGGGCAAGAGATATTTCAGAATAACAATCAAATGAAGTCGGATCTAATTGGTTTCACGTACTCAGTCCATTTGGACCAAATCTTATAAAACTTTTCTTTTTCTAATTGGAGGGAAAAACAGATCCTTTCCATCGCATAAATCTGGTAAACAATTTCAATCCATTCATCAATAGTAGGTGGGTCTGGTTTCATCCATTTCCTCGTGATGGCCTTCTTACTGGCAGCCAGTAGTGTAGCCAGAAGTTTTTTGTCTTTGTTAGTCCATGTGTCCAATTGTAGATTTCCCAGGTACAATGTTTCACATTTTAATGGAATACTTACATTGAATATATTTTCAATATGTTTGTGGAACTCTTCCCAATATGGTTTTATTACCTGACAGTCCCAAAAAATGTGAAAGTGGTTAGCTCCTTCATACCCACAGAGTCTCCAGCAGGCGTCCCCGTTGTTTTGATATCGTCTCTGAATGGGTGTAACAAAAAATCGCATAATGTTTTTCCAGCAGAACTCCCGCCATGTGTTTGATCTGGTCGAGACCCATTGCAGTTGACAAACATCCTCCCAGCTCTCTTGTGAGATTTTAACCTTAATTTCTTTTTCCCACTTCCTCTTTATGTATTCTGTACTCTCTTCTTTAGACAGCTGTATGGCCTTATATCATTTGGAGATAATTTTGCCGTCTGATCCGGGTTTAATTAGTGATAAAAAAGCCTCCATGAAACTTGACTCTCTCATTTTCAGCACCTCTTTAAGGTTACTGTTGAAATAGTGTCTCACCTGCAAGTACCTAAAGAAATCCTCTTTTCCCAGTTTATGATCTTTCTGTAAGGTTTCAAAACTTTGAAATGTCCCTTTGTGGACAAATGAATAGTAGGAAGTTAATCCTTTAGAGATCCATAGTTTGAATCTGTCATCCAGTCTATTTGGTGCAAAATCCGAATCATAGGCACACCACCTCATGATTTTAGATGCATCCCCTATTCTGCAAATTTTAGCCAACTCCTGCCAGGACTTGAAAAAACTACCTGTTATGGAGTCGTCTGGGATCTGCTGTTCTTCCTGTAATTTATAATCATAAAGAAGCTGTTATTGGGATTCCTTTTATTGTCGTGCCTTCTATTTCTTTCCAGGCTGCAGTATATGATGGTGAACATAGACAGACTAAAGGTCTCAGCTGGGCTGCATGATAGTATTCCTGTAAACAGGGAAGGCCCATCCCACCCTTTTCTTTTTTTAATTGCAAAGTTCTAAACTTAATTCTGGCCTTTTTACCCTGCCATAAATACCTCGCTATTAATCTATCCCATTCTAAAAACTGTTGAGGTGGGATTTTGACTGGTAGACATTGAAATAAGTAGAGCATCTGTGGAAGGATGTTCATCCTGATGGATTCTATCCGGGAGCTTAAACTTAAAAAAGGAATAACGTTCCATCTATGTAAGTCTGATTTTATTTTCAAATTTAGTGGTCCATAATTTTTATCAAACAGTTTTGAGAGGTCTTTCGGTAGTGAAACGCCCAAATATTTGATAGATTCAGCCTCCCAATTCCAATTGTACATAGTTTTAATTGAAGGCGGTGGATCATAGTTAAATATTAATACCTGAGTTTTATTTATGTTTATTCTATAACCAGAAATTAAACTAAACTCTTCGAGCAACTTCATCAGTTTTGGGATAGTCTGTGTGGGCTGTGTTATACTTATCAATAGATCGTCAGCGAACAAGGATAGTTTTTGCTCCCCAGATGTCATTGTAACCCCTTTTATATCCGGCCTCTGCCTGATCAGTTGGCTCATGGGCTCAATAAACAAGGCGAAGAGAAGCGGCGACGCACAGCACCCCTGTCTCGTTCCCCTTTCCAAAATGAATGAATTTGTCAGGTCTCCGTTAATTTTAATTCTAGCCGTTGGTTTAGTATACAATGATTTAAATGTGTCAACTATTGTTGTATGAAATCCAAATTTTGAGAGCACTTTATATAGAAACGACCATCCCACCGAATCAAATGCTTTCTCTGCGTCAAGGCTTAATATCAACGCCTCTAGTTTTTGCTGTGTGATTTCTCTCATAATGTGCAATGTTTTCCTGATATTATCTTGGGTCTGTCTTTGTATGACAAAGCCAGTCTGGTCCTTGTGTATTAGAGCTGGTAATATGACTTCTATTCTTTTTGATAATATGGAGGTGAAAAGTTTATAGTCATTGTTTAGGAGACTTACAGGGCGATAACTCCCGCAATCCAACTTGTCTTTCCCTTCCTTGGGTATGATTGAAATCACTGCCTCTCGCCATGAGGGGGGAATGTTTTTATTTTCTAAAACCCAGTTGAATGTTTTCTCTAATATAGGAATTAATTGGTCTTGCATAATTTTGTACCATTCTGTAGTGAATCCATCTGTCCCTGGAGATTTTCCCTTCTTGGTTCTCTTGATTGCTGATTGAATTTCCTCTTTTGTAATTTTGGATATTAATTTCTTATTTTGTTCATCGGTGATCGTTGGAAGATTGATCTTTTCCAGAAAGTTATTGATCTGGCTGTCGCTGCTTGTATTTGGTTGGGTATTTAGTGTTTTATAGTATTTTTGGAAGCAGCTTTTGATCTCTTCTGGATTAGTTTCTATTTTCTTTGTTACATTGTTTCTTATTTTGTGTATAGTTCTGTTGGCTTGTTGTTTTCTTAACCTATATGATAAAAGTTTCAGGGATTTTCCATTTGTCTCATAGTATTGGTGTTTTATAAAAGTAAGCTTTTTTTGGATTTCATGAGTGTTTATTTCTTCTATTTCTTTTTTTAGTTTTTTAATTTTATGTTTGGTATTGTCACCTTTGGGAGACTTTGCATGTTCTCTCTGTAGTCTTTTCAGATCCTCTTCTAATTCCTGCAGTTTATTTTCTCTGATTCTTTTCTCATATGATGTTATGGATATGATTTTACCCCTAATCACTGCTTTTAAAGCATCCCAGACTATAGGAGTAGTCACTTCATCGTTATCGTTTTTTTCTAAATATAAGTTAATTTCACGTTTTAGTTTATCCTTGATTTCGGTTTTGTTCATAATGTTAGAGTTCAGTCTCCACAGAGTGGACCTTCTCCTGTTATTCAGCTGGATTGAGATATATATGGGCCCATGATCTGAAAGAGTGTTAGGTCCTATTTCACAGCTGTTTACCCTAAAAAGATCTCCCTTGAACATAAAGAAGTAATCTATGCGGGAGTAGACATTGTGAGCGTGTGAGTAGTGTGAATAATCTCGTTTATTCGGGTTTCTTTCTCTCCAAACGTCCACGAGCCCCAGCTCACTCATCCAGGTGTTTAATCTCCTGCTAATGTTTTTTGTATCGGGTTTCCCATTTGATGAATCAACTTTTGGATTTAGTCTGATGTTAAAATCTCCACCACATATCAGAATCCCCTTGCTTTTTGTTGTCATTACATCGACTATTTTTTTATAAAAGGACCAGTCACTTCCAGGTGGAATATACACGTTAAGGAGAGTTATCACGATTCCTTCTATTTTTCCTATAACCATTACAAATCTTCCTTCATTGTCGTTATATTCTGAGATGTGCTTGTAATTTACAGCTTTGGATATGAGGGTCGCCACTCCTCTTCGCCTCCCTGATCCATGTGAGGAGAAGTAAACATGCTTAAATCCTCGTTTATTTAGTTTAACATGTTCTGATTCGTTTAGGTGCGTCTCTTGCAAAAAAGCAACTTGAATTTTATCTTTCTTTAATTTTGATAAGATTCTTTCCCTCTTAACTGGATTGAGTACTCCATTTATATTAAATGATGCTACTTTTAAAGATCCATTTTGCATCTATGTGATTTCCCCTCCATCTCACTCAGAAATCTGGTGCTTTTCCCCCTCCCCGCGAGAACCAGCAGGGAACAAACAATGAACATAATAAACATAAAACTGAACAGTGTGTGTCCATGTAACTTCCTAGGTAGGGGTCTATTAACCTGACCCTGTTGATTCCCCATAAGGGGTTCGAAGGGAAAACTCCCCCTCCTCCGACCGGAGGGAGGGTCCCTTACCTGCCACAGTCGCATGTCGGGAAAAAAGAAGAAAAAAAAGAAAAAGTCCCGATCAAACCGGATTATTCTATAATTAGTTTCCACCACTAGCTACGGATCTGGTTGAAGATGTTTCACAATTCGTCCCACCGTCGTTAGTTTGGAGAGGATCCGCTAGGTCCCGGAGGGAGCCGCAGATGTTCTCCTGAAGGCTCGCAGCTTCTCCTTGTAGCCGGCACCGCGGCCGGCTTTGAATGCGCCTCTCGCCGCTCGTCTCTCCACTCTCGTCCAGGACAGTTGCTGCACCTTCTCCATGAGCGTCTCCGGAGGTTTGATGATTGACACGGTGAAGCCTCGTCTCAGCAGGTCCTCTGATGCCTCCTCTGCCGTATCGTAAGTTTTGGTTCCCTCTTCATATCGAACGCGCAGCTTCGCGGGGAAGAGGGTCTGGAAGTGGATGTTGTTATCCTTCAAAACTTTGCGGATCTCTGTATATTCTCTTCTTCTTTTAAGTATGGGTGGTGGATAGTCATGGTCCAGGTTTATGTGGTTTTCGTGCCATTCAAACCCCTTCCTCTGCCAGGCTTTGCGGAGTATCATCTCTTTAGTTTTGAAGCTTAAGAACTTAATAATGATGGAGCGCGGTTGCGCGTCAGCTGGTGGCTGCGGTCCCACTGACCGATGAGCTCTTTCAATGTGAAGTTCAGGGGTGTCCTCATTTAACTCAAGACCTTGGCGTAGCAGGGTTTCAACGAATGAGATCATGGTCGATTCCTTCTCGGATCCCTCTGGTACCCCATACATCCTTATATTTTCGCGTCTGGATCTGCTCTCTAAATCCGTCAGTTTGTCCTCCATCTTAGTGTGTAGCTTTAGCATAGCCGTGATGACCTCCTCCGTATTTAGAATCCTTTCTTCTGCCTTCTCCATACGCCCCTCCACCTCCTCCATTCTTGTGTTTATCTTAGCAATTTCTTCTTTTATCGTCTCTAATTGTTCTTTATTTTCTTGGCGAAACCCTTTTAGTTCCTGCAAGATTAACTCTGTGTCGGTCATTTTTAGGCTCTGTTTCTCGAGGCTTGCTAGCTTCACTCGTTAGCGGCTATTTGTTGCTGCGTCTCTTCTCTCTCACCTTCCTGACTTTAGTCGGCGTTTATGTCTCGAAGTGGTGGTACAGACTTGCCCCCTTTTAAAGTTATTATATTGAGATGTTTACTTGGGTTATATGGGGGAAATTTCTCTAATTACTCCGGTTCAACCAGGAGCGCTCTCACTATGCAGCCATTGTGATGGTGGTCCAAACCGGAAGTCCAAATTTGGTATATTTTTACACAACATTTAGATTTAAAAGTTTGTACTACTTTTTTGTGCTATAAATAATATTTTGATAGTGTTTTGCAATTTTTATTTCAAAGAAAACTTTGGCGAGGTCCAAAAAATGCAAAATATTTTGTATTTTGTCCCTAATATTTCAGGCAGGGTCAAAGCTACAATGGTGCTGACACCAGAAAACCATTCTATGACATCTTACCTTTACAGAGGTACCAAAAGTTTCTTCTTAAATCTAATAGCTGTGAGGCTATAAGTGATTTACTTTTGTGTGTTTTTGTAAGGCAGAAATTTATTTATACCCCCTGAGGGTGTAAGAGGTTAAGGTGGAGAAGCTCCACCTTCAGAGGCCTTAGCTTCAGTGTAGCATTGCTAGCTAGGTTCTGGGTGGGAAAGTTGGATCTATTGGCTCCAGATGATGATGATGGTAAAGCCCCTAACCCTAAACCCATCTATCAACTGCCCTTCTGTCCGTCCCTCACCTGTCTTTGCAGTTCTTCCTTCTTTTACTTTTACTCATAACACCTTGATAAGTTCAAAAGCTCCCTGTATATATTATTAAGCAGTGTGTGTTGGGATGTTGTAAGGTATAAATGTTCTGATGTTGCCTCAGTCAGAGCTCTATCTCTCCGTCTGAGGACGTTAAATACATTTAATTTAAATAACATGAGTCTCAGTTTCTCCTCACCTCCGCAGTCGTCCTCCAGGAACAGCTGATGCTGTTAGGGCTACATTCAGCACCATGGACAGTGCCATGAAACCATATCACAACAGTCTGACATCATAATTACCGTTTAATCGTTTCCTCCTAGACGGTGAGAACTGTGAAAAATCTGAGCCTTGTAGGAATCGACTTTTAACAGCAGGCAGTTTGAATAAACCACTTCAACAATAAAGATAAGGAACCCAGAGATTAAACAGGCCTGCCTTATTGGATGCAAACTAAATCCATCCAGCGGTGTGTCTGGGAGGCGGGCGATGGAGGCGTCCTACAGTCAGTCCTTCATCCTGGAGGTTCTGGGGGAAATGCTGGCAGGCCGCTCAGGTGGGAGGATAAAAGATGCAGCACTTTGAGACGCGACCAGATCCATGGAGAGGAAGCTGCTGGAGTCCAGATGCCATGACGGCAGCTCCATGGTGACGCCGATCTATCACCTTGCTGCTGCAGGAACACCCTGCAGAGACCAACACCTGATCAGCTGCGGCCAACCAGAATAAAGCGCTCCTTACAAACACCTGAGCAGATTTAATCCCAGCAGTGGTCTCACCCACCACGATGGAGGCCCTAGCTGTTTCCCTCCCTCCCATCCCGCCGTTTTCTCCCCCGTCGCTCCTTGGAGCATGAGTACCTCTCATGCTGCTTTGACAGAAGCAATTTGTTCATCAGTTGCTCCCAGGAACGTCTGCCATGTCCTTCCCTTCTATTAACACCTCCCTCTCCTGCCCCAGCTCTTCCTGCTGCGGCGGGTGATCAGCAGCCTGACAGCTGACGGGGGGGGGGGGGGGGGGACGTCCTAGTTAAAGGCCAGCATTGCTCTTCCTGAGCCCCGTCATTATGAGCAGCTTTCCATGTTGTTCATTCTGATGAGCAGAGGGGGGTTTCTTTGCTAACCCAGCCTGTAGCTCAGACATACCCCGTTATAATCAGGGATCTTTTTCCCATCATGCAACAGGCTGATTCAGCAAAGCACCAGGCTGCATCTCATTCATTCTAATGCTGGTTTTCCTAGTGGAGGATGGCGTTCATCATCTCCATCATTCCCTCCTGGGAACACCTCCCACCAACAGCTCCGGTTCTGGAGACGCTCTGATCCCGACCCACTTCCTGTCAGACTGACCCAGCACTCACCCATCCTTCCTCTGACACAGAGACCATGATGAATAAACTGGTCATAATGTTTAGCCTGGCCGTAGCTCTCCTTTAACGGATAAGCAGCATTTCAGTCCAGGACTCTGGCCTACTTCAAGCAGACACTGGGAGGCGGTTCACCAGAGATCAATGCATCCTGACTGTTTGTGCATCTGCAGTGGCAATGAATCAGCCGTGCAGCTCCCACCTTTACCTCTGCAGAGAAACCTGACAGCACTGCAGACGTGCGCTGAGCCTTTTTACCAGTTACTGCGCGGCTGTTCAGGCTGTCAATAATAACCGTGTCCCGCTCTTGGCCAAGTCCCGGCTTTCTGTAAATGTGCTGGCAGTAAAATGGCAGAGAGCAGGAAGGGGGTCAGAGTCAGCTGGGATGGCAGTGGAGAGCAGAGCAGCCTGCAGCCAACCGCTACACATACATTCCATTAACAGGCTCTTTTATTTGTCCTGCTAACAGCAGAAAGTGCTGCAAGCGGTAGAAAACTCTGTTGGTTCCCCTTGAACAAGCTACCAGCCCACCTCCAACACCATCCACTCCCCCTTTCCACCCCCTCACCCATATAAAGATGAGTAATGCGTGCAACATGCGCAGCCACTGGAGGAATATATTATCCCCCAGGCCCGGGTGGCAGTGATAAATGTCCAAGAAGAGCTCGGTGCACAGAGGCGGCTCTGCAGAGTTCAGAGAGACAGAGGAGGAGAGACTAGAGGAAAAGCTTTTCAAGCACTTAGCTTTGTTTTAAATAGACTCCTCTACGGCAACAGAAAAAGGAGAGCAGCTAAGACTCACAGCTAAGGCAGGTTAGTTAACCCTTTGGATTGGAATAGGCTGAGAAACTAGTCAGTCCTGGCTTCTCTTCATTGGCTTCCTGTTAAATCCAGAATAGAATTTAAAATCCTCCTTCTCACATATAAAGCCTTAAATGGCCAAGCTCCATCTGATATCAGAGATCTGATTGTTCCTGATGTTCCTAACAGAGCACTTCGCTCTCAATCTGCAGGTTTACTAGTGGTTCCTAGAACTTCTAAAAGTAGAATGGGAGGCAGATCTTTTAGTTCTCAGGCTCCTCTCCTGTGGAACCAACTACCAGTTTTAGTCTGTGAGGCAGACACCCTGTCTACTTTTAAGGCTAGGCTTAAAACTTTCCTTTTTGATAAAGCTTATAGTTAGAGTGGCTCAGGTTATCCTGATCTATCTCTATAGTTCTGCTGCTATAGGCTTAGACTGCTGGAGGACATAGGGACCCCTTTTCATCATTCTGCTTCATTCTATCTCTATTCTCCCACTCTGCAGAATCTGTTAGTTCAATCTCTAACGTTCTGCTCTCTCTGCTTTTTCTCATAGTAGCTTCATCTGGTCTGTTCCTGTTTGGCTGTGACTCCATCCTGGAGAGAAATATCACCTGTGCTGCTGCCATCAACACCTTTGTTTCTAGATGTTGGAGCTTGGCCTGTTTTCCAGTGTAGTCCTGTTTCTCTGACTGTGACTAACTGGATGTGCTCTCTTCATCCTCTGACATGGAGCTGGTGCCTTGAGATGACATGGGTTGTGAATTGGCGCTATAGAAACTAACTGAACTGAATTAAATTGAACTTATTATCTAAACGTCTAAAGTATATCTTACAAACAGACATAAACACCATGACTATAACGTCTAGACGATTTTTTCTTTCATAAAGCATCCAGAGAGAATAATGCAGGGTGGAGGAGATCAGGAACAACGATGCATATATGAGGTCATCGTCTGCATAGAGCCATGAGAACCTGAGTATAGAGCGGCACAGCGTTAGCAGCCGTCAGAGTGTTGGTGAGTGTCAGGGAACATGTCGGATGGTTCAGGGGGCAGAGGAGACACTAGGTTCCCAGAAGGTTTTGGGTTCGATTCCAGCTTTTTGCGTACAGACCTCCCTCCCAGCTGCTGGTGGGCGTGGCCAGTCTGTTCCCTTACCTGGCTGGCTGCTGTGGCTAAAGCAAAGGGAAACAGTGACCCTTGTTCTCCCACTGTTGCATGTAGGAGCACTACTAGTCTCCATAGTAGGTTAACCAACATGGTGCAGATGTTGGATCAGATCCTCAGTCATCCAGATTTCAGACGGGATCCATCCATTGAATATTACATCCAGCTACAGATGATCAAAGAGATTAGAACTAGAATGTGCTTCATATGGTTGATGGCCTGTGCTTCTAGAGCTCCTGATCAAGTCAGGGACTGTCTGTCATTCCCCTTCCTCACCAATAGTACGATGCTTTTCACATTCTGGTGCAGGAATAGAAAAAGTTCCTCCTGGGCTTCATCCATTTAGCGCTCCAGGTCGCTTCACGGTGGCAGGAGCCCCGCGGTTCTAAATGCCGCGCCATTTAAAGTGGGGATTTTATCCAAATGAACAATTAATTCCCCAATAACTACGCAGCAATGGTTTTAACCTTTAAGTGGCAGAACCTCCGTCTCTGAGTGGGTCGCCTGCCGTCGGTCTCTTGATGCTTCAGTGAAATTCCCTCAAGCTTGTGTCACCAAGTTGTCGTAAACGAGGAGCGTCTATCTGCTGCCATTCAAAATGGCCGTTCCCAGTCAAACGCATAGCACCGAATGGCAGCCCACTTCCCTGCAACTTCCAGCAGAATCCCCTCCATGAACCCAACATGTTTTCTTACACTGACTCCACCCTCTCACTGAATTACAGGGTCTGACCAGCAGATGGCGCTTCTCTTTGGATCTTAATGTCCACAAATCATGACAGAAAGAATATTTCAGATGTTTAAAAATTTATTGTAGGGGACCAGCCAAGGACCAGCCATCATCATCAGCATGGTGATTGAACACGCAGACCTCCAAACAGTCAGTCCTCGGTTTGGACCTTTCTGCATCCTCCGAGCTGCGCAGGTTAGCACCCAAACATCCATTGGACCTAATCTGTAGCTTCCATTCAGAGGGAGCTGGTTGTTTAAGCCTTGATCTGTTAGGGGGTGAATAGTTTTGGGTTTGTCGATCTAAGGAGTCGGTCGTAAACCGTAGCAGCGTTCCGGATGGAAAGCTGGAGGCGAGTTTTCTGCCTGCAGCAACAATCTGTTAGAGCCTTTGCAATTAGCAGGTATGTCTTTAAGCGGGGGAGATGGGCTAACCGCCAACCCCCCTCCCTAACTGCTAACAATGCAGCAGCAGAGATGAATAACCCCTCACTGAGGAACTGCTTGGCCTCAGCTTTTATTTTGTAGTAAGGAGGATGATTCTGTCCTCCTGCCTCAGAGCCAGCAGGCTGCTTCCATGGAGGCTAACACTTCCTTTAGCGCCTTAAGCTTCACCAACTGAAAGAGGGATTAATGACTGGGCTGGACTGAGGCCTTTAGCTCTGAGACCATCAGAGACAGGCCAGAGTCAGTTTAACAGAAATAAGATCCTTGGTAAAAACAGTGTCATGGTTCCGTCTGTTTCGGGACTATTTTTTGCTGTGTTTCATTTTTCTTTTAGATTTTTCAGTTTCCCTTTGATTTCTGTCATTCTGTGTTTTCTAGCTCATTTAGCTTTTCATTTAGTGTCATTCTAGTTGCTTTCTAGTTTTGTTTCATAAGTGTATTTTTTCCTTTACTCTCTCCTGCCCCCTTGTGCCAGTCTCCTTTTCCCTAGCTCCCTTCTAGGACCCTCTATCCACGCTTGCTCCCAGGTGGTTAATAACTCCATTCTTTGTTTTGTTTGCCAAATATACTCCTCCCAGTTACTGGTTGCTGGATTCTCTTCATCCCTTCCTGCCTCTCCAGCTCTGCATCTGGTTCCTCAACAGTATCCACTGACATTGCCATAACCCCCCAAACAGCAGACGTCATTCAAACGTTGGTTTTCAGGCTAAACCCATTAGGTCTGTCACAGTCTGGATTTAGATTAGAAATAGTTGAACACCTTTTCAATTCAAATTCTATTCAGTTTATTTCTATAGCTCCAATTCACATCATGTCATCTCAGGTCACTTTCCAGTTCAACCAGATCATCCAGTCAGATTGATTCAAAGTTTTCTATCTAAGGAAAACCAGCTGATTGCATCGACTCATTGACTCTTCAGCAATCCCTCACACTAAGCATGCTTGTTTCAACTTTTCTTCCCTCCTTCCTTGGTTCCTTCCTTACTTGGATCCTTCCTTTAGTTTCTTCGATTCTTCCTTACTTCCTTCCTTCCTTGGTTCCTTCCTTTCCTCCTTGGTTCCTTCCTTCCTCTCTTTATTTTTCTAAATAATTGAATGATTAAATCAATGAACAGATGAATGAATGAATTAATGAATGAATGAATGAATGTGTCAAACATTGATCCTAACCTTTGACCTCAGACTCCTGGTTCACTTTCCTCCAGCTCTGATCTCAGATCAGCTGGTTCTGGGTTTAAAGATAGAAAAGTTTAAAGCAGATCTGCCTCAGCCAGACGTTACAAACCCAGTTTTTAATGCCTTTTCAACATCCTGAAAGGTACGGGTTTTCACCTCTTAGTTTCCGACCAAATGTAGATGTCTTTTGGACGTAAATTAACCAGTTTTTGGAAAGAACCGGAACTGATTGGAGTTTAGCTCCAATACACACAGCTAGCTGCTTTAGCTTGGTTAGCAGCCAAGGCTAGCCCCACCACATGTTGTCAGAAACAGTCCAGCTGATTAAAGAGATCAAAGCAAACCATTCTGAGGATAAAGTTGTGTTAACCCTGCCCCTCCCTGATGATAGTGGGTTTTTTCCTGCATAGATCTTCATCACCTACATAGATGCTACCTGATTTAATCTTCTATTCCCAGATGGAAGACTGTAGGCTGTATTTGTTGGGGTTTTTGAGATCTTACCAATAACAGCTCCCTGATCAGGAGAAATCTTTAGGCCACAGCAGATGCTTGTTTGTAGATCTGGTCTCTAAGAACCTAACCATGTGGAAGAAGTGCTGCTTTAGTGGGGATGACCCTATCCAATAGATTTCAATAATAGATTAGGTCTGTTCTCAGGGAAAAGTTGGTGGACAAACTGTGGAAGCAACCCAACGTTCAGGTGATGAAGGATGAATGTTCTAACCTCTTTTTGCATTTAAAGATTCTGTTAAGATAAATCCAGTATATCCAGTGAAACCAGACTTGATCCAACATGACCTCTGGGAGAGGAGGAAGTCCTAAAGTTTATTGTCCTTTAGTTTGTCTCCATTCCAAGAAAAGAGACAAACTTCAACATTAGTCTTCATCACCTTGAGATGCAGTAATGATGAATGGTTAGAATGGTTGGTTTGAATGGGCTGGTTGGACTGGTTATTTTGGTGGAGCTGATTGGACTGGTTGGTTTGGTTGGATTGATTGGACTGGTTGGTTTGGTAGGCTTTGTTTAGTTTTATTGGGCTGGTTGGTTTGGGTTGACTGGTTGGTTTGGTCAGGCTGGTTGGATTGGTTGGATTGATTGGACTGGTTGGGCTGGTTGGTTTGGGTTGACTGGTTGGTTTGGTCAGGCTGGTTGGATTGGTTGGATTGATTGGACTGGTTGGGCTGGTTGGTTTGGTTGGACTGGCTGGTTTAGTAGGCTTTGTTTAGTTTTATTGGGCTGGTTGGTTTGGGTTGACTGGTTGGTTTGGTCAGGCTGGTTGGATTGGTTGGATTGATTGGACTGGTTGGGCTGGTTGGTTTGGGTTGAATGGTTGGTTTGGTCAGGCTGGTTGGATTGGTTGGATTGATTGGACTGGTTGGGCTGGTTGGTTTGGTTGGACTGGCTGGTTTAGTAGGCTTTGTTTAGTTTTGTTGGGCTGGTTGGTTTGGGTTGACTGGTTGGTTTGGTTGGGCTGGTTGGAGTGGTTGGTTTGGTCAAGCTGGTTGGATTGGTTGGATTGATTGGACTGGTTCGACTGGTTGGTTGGGCTGGACTGGTTGGTTTGGTTGGACTGGTTGGTGTGGTTGGGCTGGTTGGATTTGTTGGACTGGTTGGTTTGGTTGGGGTGGTTGGATTGGTTGGACTGGTTGGTTTGGTAGGTTTGGTTGGGCTGGTTGGAGTGGTTGGTTTGGTTGGAATGGTTGGGCTGGTTGAAGTGGCTGTGCTGGTTGGAGTGGTTGGATAGGTTGGACTGATTGGACTGGTTGCACTGGCTGGAAGCGTTGGGTGATCAGACTGGTTGGTTCGGTTGGATTAGATGGTTTGTTGGAGTGGGTAGACTGGTTGAGTGGCTGTGTCGGTTGGATTGGTTGGGCTGGTTGGACAGGTGAACCTGATGAGGTGGTTGCTAGGAGTAACTGCTGGTTTTCTCCTTTATGCCCAATCTCAGAATCTGCTAAAAGTGTCCAGACTTTAACAGGTCAGCCACTTTGAATCGCTGTCTGATCAATAATGTACAATAATCCTCTAATGATGTCAGTTTTCTGATGAATGATAATCTACTGGGGATATCTGCTGTCTGATAGATAATAATCCAAAGTATCTGATGATGTCATCCTGTTTATTTCCGCTTGAAATTGAGGAATCCTCCATCTTTACTGACCAGCTTCCTTGTGTTGAATGTTTTCTCTGCTTTCAATTGACCGTTCTCCTCAGCAGAGACCTCCATTTGAGAGATTTCCAAGCTGGCTGGTTGGCAGATCTATGGAGAATGAATTGGTTCAGTTCCCGACCTGTGGATCAAATGAGGACTGAGCCATTGTTGTTCATAAACACTTTGATGTGAGGGTGAATGTTCTGCTACTCTCAGGTTTTACTTTCTAAGGAAGTTCCTCTCTCTTTTCTTTGATCAATAGAGGCTAGTTTCTGATTCCTTCCAGAGGTGAAGATGACATCATTATCTGGTTCTGGCTTTCTGGTGGCATCTGAGGGTGTAACATATAAATGGGGACCCTCTCTCACTATATCTAGGGCTCGTTGCATCGAGTGATCCAAATGTGTTCCTCTAGAACCACCTGATCCAACCGGGTTGTCACTGTTGTCTCCTGTGTGTTTTTTCCAGATATTCACGATGAGAACGGACTGAAGCCGGTCATGGTTTATATCCATGGAGGCTCCTACGTGGAGGGGACCGGCAACATGATCGATGGCAGCATCCTGGCCAGCTATGGCAACGTCATCGTCATCACGGTCAACTACCGGCTGGGGGTTCTGGGTAAGTCTGCCTCAATTTGTCACGGTCAACTACCGGCTGGAGGTTCTGGGTGAGTCTGCCTCAGTTGGTCACAGTCAACTACTGGCTGGGGGTTCTGGGTGAGTCCACCTTAGGCTGTCACGGTCAACTACCGGCTGGGTGTTCTGGGTGAGTCTGCCTTAGTCTGTCACAGTCAACTACTGGCTGGGGGTTCTGGGTGAGTCCACCTTATTCTGTCACGGCAAACTACCGGCTTTGGGTTCTGGGTCAACTACCGGCTGGGGGTTCTGGTTGAGTCTGCCTCATTCTGTCACGTTAAACCAGCGGCTGGGGGTTCTGGATGAATCTGCCTTAGTCTGTCACAGTCAACTAGTGGCTGGGGGTTCTAGGTGAGTCTGCCTTAGTCTGTCACGGTCAACTATTGGCTGGGGGTTCTGGGTGAGTCCGCCTCAATCTGTCACAGTCAACTACTGGCTGGGGGTTGGGGGCTCTGAATGGACCCAGAGAGGAGGAGGTTCTGGAGGTTCAGCCAGAAATTACTCTGCTCCCCGATCTTTCCTCCTCCATCTTCCCGGAGGCACAATGGGATCTGCAGCTGCTGCCAACTGCCTGCTCAGGGCACGCCTCCCTAAGCTGCAGCCGTCCTTTTGGGGGAGGAGTCAGGCTGTTGCTGGGTGGGGCCAGATATGAGGAGGAAAACATGTCGACTTCTACCGAGGGAAAAACTCGTTCCCTGCAGTTATGGCTGAAGGTTAAATGTTGTTAGCTTGACATGCAGCGTGGTTATGACTCAGAGCATCGCGGATCAGATGCTGTCAGATTTCCACGGAGAAACTTTACTCATGTCCTATTTTTGGGATTCAAAGAAATGTAGTTTATCAGTTAGATTCTGATGAATAGTGACTGAAGGCCAGCCTCCATCCAATCACAGCAGTCCTTCATGGTGATGCAAAATTCCCTTTGGTTGCTAACCAACAACCTTTACTCTGTTTTTATTAATTTTTATATTTTGATCCGGATCCAAGTTCTTTGTCTTAATTCCACTTGAGATGAAAGAAAATCCTCATCAAACGTCTCTTAACTGAAGGAAAGGGAAAAATATTAAAAAGATTTTAGAGTTTTAAGAGTTTATTAAAAGATCCATTAATACACAACATTGACACTTTTTTATAGTTTTAAGAGTTAAATCATACATTTTTTAATTATAAAACATTGACATTTTGACAGTTTTATTCCTAAATCCAAATCTCTGTCTCAGTGGATTTTTAGTTCCTGGCTGTGATTGGCTGATTCCATCCATCCAGATGCAGTATTTGTAAGGATGGCTTTGATTGGATGAAAAATGCTGGCCTTTGATTGGCCGGTTGGTGAGCATGTTTCACCAACAGTTAAATGAGTTGTGAGTGCAGAGCTGCTCCGAGTTGGGTTTGGGTCCACATGGTCGACCAGAGGGGGGCGGGGCTGGCTGGTTCTGGAGGTCTCTGATTGGACCGTGAGGAGGACTCCTCCCTCAGGTTTCCGAGTGGCCTAATCAAAGTCCTGAGGGTTGACCAAAAACAGGCCATGTGTGACCAAGGGAGACGTTCTCCAGATCAAAGTTGCTCCAGTTTCAGGAGGAAAACTTTCTTAATTTTCTCCCTTTGAAAGTTTGACTTTCAGCCACATTATATTGGAAGCTTTGATGTCAGAGAAAAAAGAGATGGAAATATGGCGCCTCCTGTCACTGCTGCTCGTCGCCATGACTACAGCGCATGGCTGGGAAACTGACCATGTGCTGCTGTTTTCCAGATTGAATGAGACTGACTGTGACCTCCCTGCAGACTCCTCCCCTATTCGTTCTGGACTTATCGGAGAGGTGGATCCAGACTAGTACTGGTTCAGTTCTTATCTGAGGGGTAGATCCAAACTGGTACTGGTTCAGTTCTTATCTGAGGGGTGGATCCAGACTGGTACTGGTTCAGTTCTTATCTGAGGGGTGAATCCAGACTGGTACTGGTTCAGTTCTTATCTGAGGGGTGGATCCAGACTGGTACTGGTGCAGTTCTTATCTGAGGGGTGGATCCAGACTGGTACTGGTTCAGTTCTTATCTGAGGGGTGGATCCAGACTGGTACTGGTTCAGTTCTTATCTGAAGGGTGGATCCAGACTGGTACTCGTTCAGTTCTTATCTGAGAGGCGAATCCAGACTAGTACTGGTTCAGTTCTTATCTGAGGGGTGAATCCAGACTGGTACTGGTTCAGTTCTTATCTGAGGGGTGAATCCAGACTGGTACTGGTTCGGTTCTTTTCTGAGGGGTAGATCCAGACTGGTACTGGTTCAGTTCTTATCTGAGGGGTAGATCCAGACTGGTACTGGTTCAGTTCTTATCTGAGGGGTGGATCCAGACTGGTACTGGTTCAGTTCTTATCTGAGGGGTAGATCCAGACTGGTACTGGTTCAGTTCTTATCTGAGGGGAGAATCCAGACTGGTACTGGTTCAGTTCTTATCTGAGGGGTGGATCCAGACTGGTACTGGTGCAGTTCTTATCTGAGGGGTGGATCCAGACTGGTAATGGTTCAGTTCTTATCTGAGGGGTGGATCCAGACTGGTACTGGTTCGGTTCTTTTCTGAGGGGTAGATCCAGACTGGTACTGGTTCCGTTCTTATCTGAGGGGTGGATCCAGACTGGTACTGGTTCGGTTCTTTTCTGAGGGGTAGATCCAGACTGGTACTGGTTCAGTTCTTTTCTGAGGGGTAGATCCAGACTGGTACTGGTTCAGTTCTTATCTGAGGGGTAGATCCAGACTGGTACTGGTTCAGTTCTTATCTGAGGGGTGGATCCAGACTGGTACTGGTTCAGTTCTTATCTGAGGGGTAGATCCAGACTGGTACTGGTTCAGTTCTTATCTGAGGGGTAGATCCAGACTGGTACTGGTTCAGTTCTTATCTGAGGGGTGGATCCAGACTGGTAATGGTTCAGTTCTTATCTGAGGGGTGGATCCAGACTGGTACTGGTTCAGTTCTTATCTGAGGGGTGGATCCAGACTGGTACTGGTTTAGTTCTTATCTGAGGGGTGGATCCAGACTGGTACTGGTTCAGTTCTTATCTGAGGGGTGGATCCAGACTGGTACTGGTTCAGTTCTTATCTGAGGGGTAGATCCAGACTGGTACTGGTTCAGTTCTTATCTGAGGGGTGGATCCAGACTGGTACTGGTTCAGTTCTTATCTGAGGGGTGGATCCAGATTGGTACTGGTTCAGTTCTTATCTGAGGGGTGGATCCAGATTGGTACTGGTTCAGTTCTTATCTGAGGGGTGGATCCAGATTGGTACTGGTTCAGTTCTTATCTGAGGGGTGGATCCAGATTGGTAATGGTTCAGTTCTTATCTGAGGGGTGGATCCAGACTGGTACTGGTTCAGTTCTTATCTGAGGGGTGGATCCAGACTGGTACTGGTGTAGTTCTTATCTGAGGGGTGGATCCAGACTGGTACTGGTTCAGTTCTTATCTGAGGGGTGGATCCAGACTGGTACTGGTTCAGTTCTTATCTGAGGGGTGGATCCAGACTGGTACTGGTTCAGTTCTTATCTGAGGGGTGGATCCAGACTGGTACTGGTTCAGTTCTTATCTGAGGGGTAGATCCAGACTGGTACTGGTTCAGTTCTTATCTGAGGGGTGGATCCAGACTGGTACTGGTTCAGTTCTTACCTGAGGGGTGGATCCAGACTGGTACTGGTTCAGTTCTTATCTGAGGGGTGGATCCAGACTGGTACTGGTTCAGTTCTTATCTGAGGGGTGGATCCAGACTGGTACTGGTGTAGTTCTTATCTGAGGGGTGGATCCAGACTGGTACTGGTTCAGTTCTTATCTGAGGGGTGGATCCAGACTGGTACTGGTTCAGTTCTTATCTGAGGGGTGGATCCAGACTGGTACTGGTTCAGTTCTTATCTGAGGGGTGGATCCAGACTGGTACTGGTTCAGTTCTTATCTGAGGGGTAGATCCAGACTGGTACTGGTTCAGTTCTTATCTGAGGGGTGGATCCAGACTGGTACTGGTTCAGTTCTTACCTGAGGGGTGGATCCAGACTGGTACTGGTTCAGTTCTTATCTGAGGGGTAGATCCAGACTGGTACTGGTTCAGTTCTTATCTGAGAGGTGGATCCAGACTGGTACTGGTTCAGTTCTTATCTGAGGGGTGGATCCAGATTGGTACTGGTTCAGTTCTTATCTGAGGGGACGGATCCAGACTAGTACTGGTTCAGTTCTTATCTGAGGGGTAGATCCAGACTGGTACTGGTTCAGTTCTTATCTGAGGGGTGGATCCAGACTGGTACTGGTTCGGTTCTTATCTGAGGGGTGGATCCAGACTGGTACTGGTGCAGTTCTTATCTGAGGGGTGGATCCAGACTGGTACTGGTTCGGATCTTATCTGAGGGGTGGATCCAGGAGGAGAAGCTCCGCCCACTCTCAGCAGCCTCTCTGTGGTCTCCATGGAGATGGACTACAGGTGTGAAGAAGATGTTCAGCAGGTGCGAGCGATGTTTTTCCAGGAGGTTGGAGGTTAGGCGGAGATTGCTTTAAATGAGGAGGAGCAGCAGGAGGAGGGTGCACCTCTGAGGCTCCTGCTCAGTGATTCGTTTATCTAGACAGCTTCAGACGTAGCGGTGCCACTGTGCGGCGGAGCTGAATGGCATCTAATCACAGCGGCTCTTTGTCGAGGAAATCAAAGGCAGCACATCTTTATTCCTGCAAAATGGCGGAAGCTGATGTCAGACAATGTTCCTCTCCTTATCGGGAGCCGTTCTGCTCGGCATTAGCATGGAGGCGCTAAGGAAATGAGCGCTGCATGAATAAAGATGGCTCCTATATCAGCCAGCAGAGCCAGGATTTAATAACTCCTATTGTTGGCCTGTTTAGGACACTTCTGGAATCAGAGGCAAAGGAACGCCACCAGGATTCACCGATTCATTTGGAGATGGAGGTCAAACACAGACTGAGGAGAGAAAACCGGAGGACAGGGATGAAGGAGGACAGGGATGAAGGAGGACAGGGATGGAGGAGGACAGGGATGGAGGGACAACAGGGAAGGACAGGGATGGAGGAGGACATGGATGGAGGAGGACAGGGATTGAGAAAGACAGGGATGGATGGAGGACAGGGATGGAGGAGGACAGGGATGGAGGAGGACAGGGAGGAAGGAGGACAAGGATGGCGGAGGACAGGGATGGAGGAGGACAGGGATGAAGGAGGACAGGGATGGAGGAGGACAGGGATGGAGGGACAACAGGGATGGAGGAGGACAGGGATGGAGGGACAACAGGGAAGGACCGGGATGGAGGAGGACATGGATGGAGGAGGACAGGGATTGAGAAAGACAGGGATGGAAGGAGGACAGGGATGGAGGAGGACAGGGATGGAGGAGGACAGGGAGGAAGGAGGACAAGGATGGAGGAGGACAGGGATGGAGGGACAACAGGGATGGAGGAGGACAGGGATGGAGGAGGACATGGATAGAGGAGGACAGGGATGGAAGAGGACAGGGATTGAGGAGGACATGGATGGAGGAGGACAGGGATGGAGGGACAACAGGGATGGAGGAGGACAGGGATGGAGGAAGACAGGGATGGAGGAGGACAGGGATAAAGGAGGACAAGGATGGAGGTGGACAGGGATGGAGGGACAACACGGATCGAGGAGGACAGGTATGGAGGAGGACAGGGATGGAGGGACAACAGGGAAGGACAGGGATGGAGGAGGACATGGATGGAGGAGGACAGGGATTGAGAAAGACAGGGATGGATGGAGGACAGGGATGGAGGAGGACAGGGATGGAGGAGGACAGGGAGGAAGGAGGACAAGGATGGCGGAGGACAGGGATGGAGGAGGACAGGGATGAAGGAGGACAGGGATGGAGGAGGACAGGGATGGAGGGACAACAGGGAAGGACCGGGATGGAGGAGGACATGGATGGAGGAGGACAGGGATTGAGAAAGACAGGGATGGAAGGAGGACAGGGATGGAGGAGGACAGGGATGGAGGGACAACAGGGATGGAGGAGGACAGGGATGGAGGAGGACATGGATAGAGGAGGACAGGGATGGAAGAGGACAGGGATTGAGGAGGACATGGATGGAGGAGGACAGGGATGGAGGGACAACAGGGATGGAGGAGGACAGGGATGGAGGAAGACAGGGATGGAGGAGGACAGGGATAAAGGAGGACAAGGATGGAGGTGGACAGGGATGGAGGGACAACACGGATCGAGGAGGACAGGGATGGAGGAGGACAGGGATGGAGGGACAACAGGGAAGGACAGGGATGGAGGAGGACATGGATGGAGGAGGACAGGGATTGAGAAAGACAGGGATGGATGGAGGACAGGGATGGAGGAGGACAGGGATGGAGGAGGACAGGGAGGAAGGAGGACAAGGATGGCGGAGGACAGGGATGGAGGAGGACAGGGATGAAGGAGGACAGGGATGGAGGAGGACAGGGATGGAGGGACAACAGGGATGGAGGAGGACAGGGATGGAGGGACAACAGGGAAGGACCGGGATGGAGGAGGACATGGATGGAGGAGGACAGGGATTGAGAAAGACAGGGATGGAAGGAGGACAGGGATGGAGGAGGACAGGGTTGGAGGAGGACAGGGATGGAGGAGGACATGGATAGAGGAGGACAGGGATGGAAGAGGACAGGGATGGAGGAGGACATGGATGGAGGAGGACAGGGATGGAGGGACAACAGGGATGGAGGAGGACAGGGATGGAGGAGGACAGGGATAAAGGAGGACAAGGATGGAGGTGGACAGGGATGGAGGAGGACAGGGATGGAGGGACAACACGGATGGAGGAGGACAGGTATGGAGGAGGACATGGATGGAGGAGGACAGGGATGGAAGAGGACAGGGATGGAGGGACAACAGGGATGGAGGAGGACAGGGATGGAGGAGGACAGGGATTGAGAAAGACAGGGATGGAAGGAGCACAGGGATGGAGGAGGACAGGGATTGAGGAAGACGGGGATGGAGGAGGGCAGGGATGGAGGAGGACAGGGATGGAGGGACAACAGGGATGGAGGAGGACAGGGATGGAGGAAGACAGGGATGAAGGAGGACAGGGATTGAGGAAGACGGGGATGGAGGAGGGCAGGGATGGAGGGACAACAGGGACGGAGGAGGACAGGGATGGAGGGACAACAGGGAAGGACCGGGATGGAGGAGGACATGGATGGAGGAGGACAGGGATAGAGAAAGACGGGGATGGAAGGAGGACAGTGATGGAGGAGGACAGGGATGGAGGAGGACAGGGAGGAAGGAGGACAAGGATGGAGGAGGACAGGGATGGAGGAGGACAGGGATGGAGGGACAACAGGGATCGAGGAGGACAGGTATGGAGGAGGACATGGATGGAGGAGGACGGGGATGGAAGAGGACAGGGATGGAGGGACAACAGGGATGGAGGAGGACAGGGATGGAGGAGAACATGGATGGAGGAGAACAGGGATTGAGAAAGACAGGGATGGAAGGTGGACAGGGATGGAGGAGGACAGGGATTGAGAAAGACGGGGATGGAGGAGGACAGGGATGGAGGAGGACAGGGATTGAGAAAGACGGGGATGGAGGAGGACAGGGATGGAGGAGGACAGGGATGGAGGGACAACAGGGATGGAAGGAGGACAGGGATGGAGGAGGACAGGGATGGAGGGACAACAGGGAAGGACAGGGATGGAGGAGGACATGGATGGAGGAGGACAGGGATTGAGAAAGACAGGGATGGATGGAGGACAGGGATGGAGGAGGACAGGGATGGAGGAGGACAGGGAGGAAGGAGGACAAGGATGGCGGAGGACAGGGATGGAGGAGGACAGGGATGAAGGAGGACAGGGATGGAGGAGGACAGGAGGACAGGGATGAAGGAGGACAGGGATGGAGGAGGACAGGGATGGAGGGACAACAGGGATGGAGGAGGACAGGGATGGAGGAGGACAGGGAAGGACCGGGATGGAGGAGGACATGGATGGAGGAGGACAGGGATTGAGAAAGACAGGGATGGAAGGAGGACAGGGATGGAGGAGGACAGGGATGGAGGGACAACAGGGATGGAGGAGGACAGGGATGGAGGAGAACATGGATGGAGGAGGACAGGGATTGAGAAAGACAGGGATGGATGGAGGACAGGGATGGAGGAGGACAGGGATGGAGGAGGACAAGGATGGCGGAGGACAGGGATGGAGGAGGACAGGGATGAAGGAGGACAGGGATGGAGGAGGACAGGGATGGAGGAGGACAGGGATGGAGGGACAACAGGGATGGAGGAGGACATGGATGGAGGAGGACAGGGATTGAGAAAGACAGGGATGGAAGGAGGACAGGGATGGAGGAGGACAGGGATGGAGGAGGACAGGGAGGAAGGAGGACAAGGATGGAGGAGGACAGGGATGGAGGAGGACAGGGATGGAGGGACAACAGGGATGGAGGAGGACAGGGATGGAGGAGGACATGGATAGAGGAGGACAGGGATGGAAGAGGACAGGGATTGAGGAGGACATGGATGGAGGAGGACAGGGATGGAGGGACAACAGGGATGGAGGAGGACAGGGATGGAGGAAGACAGGGATGGAGGAGGACAGGGATAAAGGAGGACAAGGATGGAGGTGGACAGGGATGGAGGGACAACACGGATCGAGGAGGACAGGTATGGAGGAGGACATGGATGGAGGAGGACAGGGATGGAAGAGGACAGGGATGGAGGGACAACAGGGATGGAGGAGGACAGGGATGGAGGAGAACATGGATGGAGGAGGACAGGGATTGAGAAAGACAGGGATGGAAGGAGGACAGGGATGGAGGAGGACAGGGATTGAGAAAGACGGGGATGGAGGAGGACAGGGATGGAGGAGGACAGGGATGGAGGGACAACAGGGATGGAAGGAGGACAGGGATGGAGGAGGACAGGGATGGAGGGACAACAGGGAAGGACAGGGATGGAGGAGGACATGGATGGAGGAGGACAGGGATTGAGAAAGACAGGGATGGATGGAGGACAGGGATGGAGGAGGACAGGGATGGAGGAGGACAGGGAGGAAGGAGGACAAGGATGGCGGAGGACAGGGATGGAGGAGGACAGGGATGAAGGAGGACAGGGATGAAGGAGGACAGGGATGGAGGAGGACAGGGATGAAGGAGGACAGGGATGAAGGAGGACAGGGATGGAGGGACAACAGGGACGGAGGAGGACAGGGATGGAGGGACAACAGGGAAGGACCGGGATGGAGGAGGACATGGATGGAGGAGGACAGGGATTGAGAAAGACGGGGATGGAAGGAGGACAGGGATGGAGGAGGACAGGGATGGAGGAGGACAGGGAGGAAGGAGGACAAGGATGGAGGAGGACAGGGATGGAGGAGGACAGGGATGGAGGGACAACAGGGATCGAGGAGGACAGGTATGGAGGAGGACATGGATGGAGGAGGACAGGGATGGAAGAGGACAGGGATGGAGGGACAACAGGGATGGAGGAGGACAGGGATTGAGAAAGACAGGGATGGAAGGAGGACAGGGATGGAGGAGGACAGGGATTGAGAAAGACGGGGATGGAGGAGGACAGGGATGGAGGAGGACAGGGATTGAGAAAGACGGGGATGGAGGAGGACAGGGATGGAGGAGGACAGGGATGGAGGGACAACAGGGATGGAAGGAGGACAGGGATGGAGGAGGACAGGGATGGAGGGACAACAGGGAAGGACAGGGATGGAGGAGGACATGGATGGAGGAGGACAGGGATTGAGAAAGACAGGGATGGATGGAGGACAGGGATGGAGGAGGACAGGGATGGAGGAGGACAGGGAGGAAGGAGGACAAGGATGGCGGAGGACAGGGATGGAGGGACAACAGGGAAGGACCGGGATGGAGGAGGACAAGTATGGAGGAGGACAGGGATGGAGGAGGACAGGGATGGAGGGACAACAGGGAAGGACCGGGATGGAGGAGGACATGGATGGAGGAGGACAGGGATTGAGAAAGACGGGGATGGAAGGAGGACAGGGATGAAGGAGGACAGGGATGGAGGAGGACAGGGATGAAGGAGGACAGGGACGGAGGAGGACAGGGATGGAGGGACAACAGGGAAGGACCGGGATGGAGGAGGACATGATTGGAGGAGGACAGGGATTGAGAAAGACGGGGATGGAAGGAGGACAGGGATGGAGGAGGACAGGGATGGAGGAGGACAGGGAGGAAGGAGGACAAGTATGGAGGAGGACAGGGATGGAGGAGGACAGGGATGGAGGGACAACAGGGATGGAGGAGGACAGGGATGGAAGAGGAAAGGGATGGAGGAGGACATGGATGGAGGACAGGGATGGAAGAGGACAGGGATGGAGGAGGACATGGATGGAGGAGGACAGGGATGGAGGGACAACAGGGATGGAGGAGGACAGGGATAAAGGAGGACAAGGATGGAGGAGGACAGGGATGGAGGGACAACACGGATGGAGGAGGACAGGTATGGAGGAGGACATGGATGGAGGAGGACAGGGTTGTAAGAGGACAGGGATGGAGGGACAACAGGGATGGAGGAGGACAGGGATGGAGGAGGACATGGATAGAGGAGGACAGGGATGGAAGAGGACAGGGATGGAGGAGGACATGGATGGAGGAGGACAGGGATGGAGGGACAACAGGGATGGAGGAGGACAGGGATGGAGGAGGACAGGGATAAAGGAGGACAAGGATGGAGGTGGACAGGGATGGAGGAGGACAGGGATGGAGGGACAACACGGATGGAGGAGGACAGGTATGGAGGAGGACATGGATGGAGGAGGACAGGGATGGAAGAGGACAGGGATGGAGGGACAACAGGGATGGAGGAGGACAGAGATGGAGGAGGACAGGGATTGAGAAAGACAGGGATGGAAGGAGCACAGGGATGGAGGAGGACAGGGATTGAGGAAGACGGGGATGGAGGAGGGCAGGGATGGAGGAGGACAGGGATGGAGGGACAACAGGGATGGAGGAGGACAGGGATGGAGGAAGACAGGGATGAAGGAGGACAGGGATTGAGGAAGACGGGGATGGAGGAGGGCAGGGATGGAGGAGGACAGGGATGAAGGAGGACAGGGATGGAGGAGGACAGGGATGGAGGAAGACAGGGATGAAGGAGGACAGGGATGGAGGAGGACAGGGATTGAGGAGGACAGGGATGGAGGAAGACAGGGATGGAAGGAGGACAGGGATGGAGGAGGACAGGGATGAAGGAGGACAGGGATGGAGGAGGGCAGGGATGGAGGAGGACAGGGATGGAGGAGGACAGGGATGGAGGAAGACAGGGATGGAGGAGGACAGGGATGAAGGAGGACAGGGATGGAGGAGGACAGGGATGGAGGGACAACAGGGAAGGACAGGGATGGAGGATGACAGGGATGGAGGAGGACAGGGATGGAGGGAGGACAGGGTTGGAGGAGGACAGGGATGGCGGAGGACAGGGATGGAGGACGACAGGGATGGAGGGACAACAGGGAATGACAGGGATGGAGGACGACAGGGATGGAGGAGGACAGGGATGAAAGAGGACAGGGATGGAGGAAGACACGGATGGAGGAGGACAGGGATGTAGGAGGACAGGGATGGAGGAGGACAGGGATGGAGGAGGACAGGGATTGAGAAAGACGGGGATGGAAGGAGGACAGGGATGGAGGAGGACAGGGATGGAGGAGGACAGGGAGGAAGGAGGACAAGGATGGAGGAGGACAGGGATGGAGGAGGACAGGGATGGAGGGACAACAGGGATGGAGGACGACAGGGAGGAAGGAGGACAAGGATGGAGGAGGACAGGGTTGGAGGAGGACAGGGATGGAGGAGGACAGGGAGGAAGGAGGACAAGGATGGAGGAGGACAGGGATGGAGGAGAACATGGATGGAGGAGGACAGGGATGGAGGAGGACAGGGATGGAGGGACAACAGGGATGGAGGAGGACAGGGATGGAGGAGGACATGGATAGAGGAGGACAGGGATGGAAGAGGACAGGGATGGAGGAGGACATGGATGGAGGAGGACAGGGATGGAGGGACAACAGGGATGGAGGAGGACAGGGATGGAGGAGGACAGGGATAAAGGAGGACAAGGATGGAGGTGGACAGGGATGGAGGAGGACAGGGATGGAGGGACAACACGGATGGAGGAGGACAGGTATGGAGGAGGACATGGATGGAGGAGGACAGGGATTGAAGAGGACAGGGATGGAGGGACAACAGGGATGGAGGAGGACAGGGATGGAGGAGGACAGGGATTGAGAAAGACAGGGATGGAAGGAGCACAGGGATGGAGGAGGACAGGGATTGAGGAAGACGGGGATGGAGGAGGGCAGGGATGGAGGAGGACAGGGATGGAGGGACAACAGGGATGGAGGAGGACAGGGATGGAGGGACAACAGGGATGGAGGAGGACAGGGATGGAGGAAGACAGGGATGAAGGAGGACAGGGATTGAGGAAGACGGGGATGGAGGAGGGCAGGGATGGAGGAGGACAGGGATGAAGGAGGACAGGGATGGAGGAGGACAGGGATGGAGGAAGACAGGGATGAAGGAGGACAGGGATGGAGGAGGACAGGGATTGAGGAGGACAGGGATGGAGGAAGACAGGGATGGAAGGAGGACAGGGATGGAGGAGGACAGGGATGAAGGAGGACAGGGATGGAGGAGGGCAGGGATGGAGGAGGACAGGGATGGAGGAGGACAGGGATGGAGGAGGACAGGGATGGAGGAAGACAGGGATGGAGGAGGACAGGGATGAAGGAGGACAGGGATGGAGGAGGACAGGGATGGAGGGACAACAGGGAAGGACAGGGATGGAGGATGACAGGGATGGAGGAGGACAGGGATGGAGGGAGGACAGGGTTGGAGGAGGACAGGGATGGCGGAGGACAGGGATGGAGGACGACAGGGATGGAGGGACAACAGGGAATGACAGGGATGGAGGACGACAGGGATGGAGGAGGACAGGGATGAAAGAGGACAGGGATGGAGGAAGACACGGATGGAGGAGGACAGGGATGTAGGAGGACAGGGATGGAGGAGGACAGGGATTGAGAAAGACGGGGATGGAAGGAGGACAGGGATGGAGGAGGACAGGGATGGAGGAGGACAGGGATGGAGGAGGACAGGGAGGAAGGAGGACAAGGATGGAGGAGGACAGGGATGGAGGAGGACAGGGATGGAGGGACAACAGGGATCGAGGAGGACAGGTATGGAGGAGGACATGGATGGAGGAGGACAGGGATGGAAGAGGACAGGGATGGAGGGACAACAGGGATGGAGGAGGACAGGGATGGAGGAGAACATGGATGGAGGAGGACAGGGATTGAGAAAGACAGGGATGGAAGGAGGACAGGGATGGAGGAGGACAGGGATGGAGGAAGACAGGGATGGAGGAGGACAGGGATGAAGGAGGACAGGGATGGAGGAGGACAGGGATGGAGGGACAACAGGGAAGGACAGGGATGGAGGACGACAGGGATGGAGGAGGACAGGGATGGAGGGAGGACAGGGTTGGAGGAGGACAGGGATGGCGGAGGACAGGGATGGAGGACGACAGGGATGGAGGGACAACAGGGAATGACAGGGATGGAGGACGACAGGGATGGAGGAGGACAGGGATGAAAGAGGACAGGGATGGAGGAAGACACGGATGGAGGAGGACAGGGATGGAGGAGGACAGGGATTGAGAAAGACGGGGATGGAAGGAGGACAGGGATGGAGGAGGACAGGGATGGAGGAGGACAGGGAGGAAGGAGGACAAGGATGGAGGAGGACAGGGATGGAGGAGGACAGGGATGGAGGGACAACAGGGATCGAGGAGGACAGGTATGGAGGAGGACATGGATGGAGGAGGACAGGGATGGAAGAGGACAGGGATGGAGGGACAACAGGGATGGAGGAGGACAGGGATGGAGGAGAACATGGATGGAGGAGGACAGGGATTGAGAAAGACAGGGATGGAAGGAGGACAGGGATGGAGGAGGACAGGGATTGAGAAAGACGGGGATGGAGGAGGACAGGGATGGAGGAGGACAGGGATTGAGAAAGACGGGGATGGAGGAGGACAGGGATGGAGGAGGACAGGGATGGAGGGACAACAGGGATGGAAGGAGGACAGGGATGGAGGAGGACAGGGATGGAGGGACAACAGGGAAGGACAGGGATGGAGGAGGACATGGATGGAGGAGCACAGGGATTGAGAAAGACAGGGATGGATGGAGGACAGGGATGGAGGAGGACAGGGATGAAGGAGGACAGGGATGGAGGAGGACAGGGATTGAGGAGGACAGGGATGGAGGAAGACAGGGATGGAAGGAGGACAGGGATGGAGGAGGACAGGGATGGAGGGACAACACGGATGGAGGAGGACAGGTATGGAGGAGGACATGGATGGAGGAGGACAGGGATGGAAGAGGACAGGGATGGAGGGACAACAGGGATGGAGGAGGACAGAGATGGAGGAGGACAGGGATTGAGAAAGACAGGGATGGAAGGAGCACAGGGATGGAGGAGGACAGGGATTGAGGAAGACGGGGATGGAGGAGGGCAGGGATGGAGGAGGACAGGGATGGAGGGACAACAGGGATGGAGGAGGACAGGGATGGAGGAAGACAGGGATGAAGGAGGACAGGGATTGAGGAAGACGGGGATGGAGGAGGGCAGGGATGGAGGAGGACAGGGATGAAGGAGGACAGGGATGGAGGAGGACAGGGATGGAGGAAGACAGGGATGAAGGAGGACAGGGATGGAGGAGGACAGGGATTGAGGAGGACAGGGATGGAGGAAGACAGGGATGGAAGGAGGACAGGGATGGAGGAGGACAGGGATGAAGGAGGACAGGGATGGAGGAGGGCAGGGATGGAGGAGGACAGGGATGGAGGAGGACAGGGATGGAGGAAGACAGGGATGGAGGAGGACAGGGATGAAGGAGGACAGGGATGGAGGAGGACAGGGATGGAGGGACAACAGGGAAGGACAGGGATGGAGGATGACAGGGATGGAGGAGGACAGGGATGGAGGGAGGACAGGGTTGGAGGAGGACAGGGATGGCGGAGGACAGGGATGGAGGACGACAGGGATGGAGGGACAACAGGGAATGACAGGGATGGAGGACGACAGGGATGGAGGAGGACAGGGATGAAAGAGGACAGGGATGGAGGAAGACACGGATGGAGGAGGACAGGGATGTAGGAGGACAGGGATGGAGGAGGACAGGGATGGAGGAGGACAGGGATTGAGAAAGACGGGGATGGAAGGAGGACAGGGATGGAGGAGGACAGGGATGGAGGAGGACAGGGAGGAAGGAGGACAAGGATGGAGGAGGACAGGGATGGAGGAGGACAGGGATGGAGGGACAACAGGGATGGAGGACGACAGGGAGGAAGGAGGACAAGGATGGAGGAGGACAGGGTTGGAGGAGGACAGGGATGGAGGAGGACAGGGAGGAAGGAGGACAAGGATGGAGGAGGACAGGGATGGAGGAGAACATGGATGGAGGAGGACAGGGATGGAGGAGGACAGGGATGGAGGGACAACAGGGATGGAGGAGGACAGGGATGGAGGAGGACATGGATAGAGGAGGACAGGGATGGAAGAGGACAGGGATGGAGGAGGACATGGATGGAGGAGGACAGGGATGGAGGGACAACAGGGATGGAGGAGGACAGGGATGGAGGAGGACAGGGATAAAGGAGGACAAGGATGGAGGTGGACAGGGATGGAGGAGGACAGGGATGGAGGGACAACACGGATGGAGGAGGACAGGTATGGAGGAGGACATGGATGGAGGAGGACAGGGATTGAAGAGGACAGGGATGGAGGGACAACAGGGATGGAGGAGGACAGGGATGGAGGAGGACAGGGATTGAGAAAGACAGGGATGGAAGGAGCACAGGGATGGAGGAGGACAGGGATTGAGGAAGACGGGGATGGAGGAGGGCAGGGATGGAGGAGGACAGGGATGGAGGGACAACAGGGATGGAGGAGGACAGGGATGGAGGGACAACAGGGATGGAGGAGGACAGGGATGGAGGAAGACAGGGATGAAGGAGGACAGGGATTGAGGAAGACGGGGATGGAGGAGGGCAGGGATGGAGGAGGACAGGGATGAAGGAGGACAGGGATGGAGGAGGACAGGGATGGAGGAAGACAGGGATGAAGGAGGACAGGGATGGAGGAGGACAGGGATTGAGGAGGACAGGGATGGAGGAAGACAGGGATGGAAGGAGGACAGGGATGGAGGAGGACAGGGATGAAGGAGGACAGGGATGGAGGAGGGCAGGGATGGAGGAGGACAGGGATGGAGGAGGACAGGGATGGAGGAGGACAGGGATGGAGGAAGACAGGGATGGAGGAGGACAGGGATGAAGGAGGACAGGGATGGAGGAGGACAGGGATGGAGGGACAACAGGGAAGGACAGGGATGGAGGATGACAGGGATGGAGGAGGACAGGGATGGAGGGAGGACAGGGTTGGAGGAGGACAGGGATGGCGGAGGACAGGGATGGAGGACGACAGGGATGGAGGGACAACAGGGAATGACAGGGATGGAGGACGACAGGGATGGAGGAGGACAGGGATGAAAGAGGACAGGGATGGAGGAAGACACGGATGGAGGAGGACAGGGATGTAGGAGGACAGGGATGGAGGAGGACAGGGATTGAGAAAGACGGGGATGGAAGGAGGACAGGGATGGAGGAGGACAGGGATGGAGGAGGACAGGGAGGAAGGAGGACAAGGATGGAGGAGGACAGGGATGGAGGAGGACAGGGATGGAGGGACAACAGGGATCGAGGAGGACAGGTATGGAGGAGGACATGGATGGAGGAGGACAGGGATGGAAGAGGACAGGGATGGAGGGACAACAGGGATGGAGGAGGACAGGGATGGAGGAGAACATGGATGGAGGAGGACAGGGATTGAGAAAGACAGGGATGGAAGGAGGACAGGGATGGAGGAGGACAGGGATGGAGGAAGACAGGGATGGAGGAGGACAGGGATGAAGGAGGACAGGGATGGAGGAGGACAGGGATGGAGGGACAACAGGGAAGGACAGGGATGGAGGACGACAGGGATGGAGGAGGACAGGGATGGAGGGAGGACAGGGTTGGAGGAGGACAGGGATGGCGGAGGACAGGGATGGAGGACGACAGGGATGGAGGGACAACAGGGAATGACAGGGATGGAGGACGACAGGGATGGAGGAGGACAGGGATGAAAGAGGACAGGGATGGAGGAAGACACGGATGGAGGAGGACAGGGATTGAGAAAGACGGGGATGGAAGGAGGACAGGGATGGAGGAGGACAGGGATGGAGGAGGACAGGGAGGAAGGAGGACAAGGATGGAGGAGGACAGGGATGGAGGAGGACAGGGATGGAGGGACAACAGGGATCGAGGAGGACAGGTATGGAGGAGGACATGGATGGAGGAGGACAGGGATGGAAGAGGACAGGGATGGAGGGACAACAGGGATGGAGGAGGACAGGGATGGAGGAGAACATGGATGGAGGAGGACAGGGATTGAGAAAGACAGGGATGGAAGGAGGACAGGGATGGAGGAGGACAGGGATTGAGAAAGACGGGGATGGAGGAGGACAGGGATGGAGGAGGACAGGGATTGAGAAAGACGGGGATGGAGGAGGACAGGGATGGAGGAGGACAGGGATGGAGGGACAACAGGGATGGAAGGAGGACAGGGATGGAGGAGGACAGGGATGGAGGGACAACAGGGAAGGACAGGGATGGAGGAGGACATGGATGGAGGAGCACAGGGATTGAGAAAGACAGGGATGGATGGAGGACAGGGATGGAGGAGGACAGGGATGGAGGAGGACAGGGAGGAAGGAGGACAAGGATGGCGGAGGACAGGGATGGAGGAGGACAGGGATGAAGGAGGACAGGGATGAAGGAGGACAGGGATGGAGGAGGACAGGGATGAAGGAGGACAGGGATGGAGGGACAACAGGGACGGAGGAGGACAGGGATGGAGGGACAACAGGGAAGGACCGGGATGGAGGAGGACATGGATGGAGGAGGACAGGGATTGAGAAAGACGGGGATGGAAGGAGGACAGGGATGGAGGAGGACAGGGATGGAGGAGGACAGGGAGGAAGGAGGACAAGTATGGAGGAGGACAGGGATGGAGGAGGACAGGGATGGAGGGACAACAGGGATGGAGGAGGACAGGGATGGAGGAGGACATGGATAGAGGAGGACAGGGATGGAAGAGGACAGGGATGGAGGAGGACATGGATGGAGGAGGACAGGGATGGAGGGACAACAGGGATGGAGGAGGACAGGGATAAAGGAGGACAAGGATGGAGGAGGACAGGGATGGAGGGACAACACGGATGGAGGAGGACAGGTATGGAGGAGGACATGGATGGAGGAGGACAGGGTTGTAAGAGGACAGGGATGGAGGGACAACAGGGATGGAGGAGGACAGGGATGGAGGAGAACATGGATGGAGGAGGACAGGGATGGAGGAGGACAGGGATGGAGGGACAACAGGGATGGAGGAGGACATGGATAGAGGAGGACAGGGATGGAAGAGGACAGGGATGGAGGAGGACATGGATGGAGGAGGACAGGGATGGAGGGACAACAGGGATGGAGGAGGACAGGGATGGAGGAGGACAGGGATAAAGGAGGACAAGGATGGAGGTGGACAGGGATGGAGGAGGACAGGGATGGAGGGACAACACGGATGGAGGAGGACAGGTATGGAGGAGGACATGGATGGAGGAGGACAGGGATGGAAGAGGACAGGGATGGAGGGACAACAGGGATGGAGGAGGACAGGGATGGAGGAGGACAGGGATTGAGAAAGACAGGGATGGAAGGAGCACAGGGATGGAGGAGGACAGGGATTGAGGAAGACGGGGATGGAGGAGGGCAGGGATGGAGGAGGACAGGGATGGAGGGACAACAGGGATGGAGGAGGACAGGGTTGGAGGAAGACAGGGATGAAGGAGGACAGGGATTGAGGAAGACGGGGATGGAGGAGGGCAGGGATGGAGGAGGACAGGGATGGAGGAGGACAGGGATGGAGGAAGACAGGGATGAAGGAGGACAGGGATGGAGGAGGACAGGGATTGAGGAGGACAGGGATGGAGGAAGACAGGGATGGAAGGAGGACAGGGATGGAGGAGGACAGGGATGAAGGAGGACAGGGATGGAGGAGGACAGGGATGGAGGAGGACAGGGATGGAGGAAGACAGGGATGGAGGAGGACAGGGATGGAGGAGGACAGGGATGAAGGAGGACAGGGATGGAGGAGGACAGGGATGGAGGGACAACAGGGAAGGACAGGGATGGAGGACGACAGGGATGGAGGAGGACAGGGATGGAGGGAGGACAGGGTTGGAGGAGGACAGGGATGGCGGAGGACAGGGATGGAGGAGGACAGGGATGGAGGGACAACAGGGAATGACAGGGATGGAGGACGACAGGGATGGAGGAGGACAGGGATGTAGGAGGACAGGGATGGAGGAGGACAGGGATGGAGGAGGACAGGGATGGAGGAGGACAGGGATGTAGGAGGACAGGGATGGAGGAGGACAGGGATGGAGGGACAACAGGGAAGGACAGGGATGGAGGACGACAGGGATGGAGGAGGACAGGGATGGAGGAGGACAGGGTTGGAGGAGGACAGGGATGGAGGAGGACAGGTTTTAGGGAGAAAATTAGTTGTGACTTGGTCATATCAGTGGTTTCATGGTTTCTAAAGGGTTAACAGGAAGTAGTTTTCCAGTGGAGGAGTCACCATCAGGCTCAGATTAACCAATCAGAGGCAGAGCTGCTGTGTCTGCGGTGAAACCATCCAATGGAGGAAGTTATGGATCGTTCAGGATGTTTCATGTCACTGAGGAAACTAACCGAAGCTTTCCGTTTGTAGAGTCGGTAATTAATATGGGTCTGTCTATAGGTCTTCCTCTGAGGCCTGGATGCTAACGCCGCTGCAGTTAACAGCAAAGACTTTGATCATACAGCCAGGGTATTATGACCAGCGCTGGGGGTCAAAGGTCAGTCAGGAAAGGAAGGGCTTGACTGGCTGCTTTTCTAAGTGTTTCTGATAAATGGAAGCATTGATGTTCAGTGTCTCCTCTATTGGCCAGACCTGTTTGAAGCTCTGCTCGTCGGCCTGCAGAGATAAAGCTCTGATTTCGGCCTGAAAGGAGGCGTCTCTGATGCTATCTCCATGGTAACAGCAGCTGGCAGCTAACGCTCTGACCGTCTGCACGAGCTGATGATGTACCAGCCGTGGATTCATTTCCAGAAGCCACAGACACCAGCCTCCAAGACTCCAGCTAAACGTTCAGTGACCCGAATCGACACGGCCCACATACGGCAGGAGGATCTGTTTCCAGCCCCATCCAAGCGGAAACCCGCCCAAACATGGAGCTGCTCACAGGAATCCACTCACAGCCTGCTGAGAGTGCAGGAAGTTTCAAGCTGCTTGAAATCCAGCCTTACGTAACGATGCAGCATCCAGCGGCAGACCACCAGCATGCAGGAAGCCACCAACAAAGACAGCCGCCCTCATTTGCATGATATCTGGGGGGCAGAATCCTCCCCAGATGCCAAGCTGATTAAAGAGCGATGCTGCTCAACAACTCCAGGCCAACGAGAGAGGAGAGCGAAACGGCCAACCAACAAGTGGGCCAGAGTGGCTTTGATCTTGTAGAGACACAAGTGAGGAGGAGGAGGCGCCTGCTGCCTCTCTCCTAATTACCTCGCCTGAATCATCCCAACAAAGTGCATCATTTGGAGGAGAGCTCCTCCCTCCTGCTTCAGGACCGTCTGTCTGCAGCTAGCAGGAAAGCAGGAATGGATAGAAAGAGGTCAGATGATGCGGACCTGCTGAAGGTCATAGAGAATCTATGGCGGTTAGCTGAGGAAAGATCACACGGGCGATGATGTCACAAGCTTAAACTGGATAGGGAACCAAAGAGAAACCTGTAAGGTATCCGGATGTTAAACGTCCACAGGGTTAGTTTCTTCATGAGTTCATGTTCATCTTATCCGTTGGCTTCATTCTAGAAGCAGTGATGTTTACATAGAGTAAATATCAGTTTGCTAATATGTGGAGGAATCTCATCGATCTGTTTCCTTTGGCTGACTGGTGACTTGGCAGCTCTGTCTGGGATGGAGGAGGCCGGCTTCCTGATGACCAGCTGTCATCAGCTTATCTTTGGCCCTCAGTGTCATTATAATGATATTGATTGTTTAATAATCCACACCTGTCTATGTTTATTAACTCTAGAACCTTTATGTGTAAGGCGCTAACTTAATGTGTGACGGTAGCTGTGATCAGAGGACTTTAGGGTGATGGAGACTTAAGCACTTCAATGATGACATGCGGCTAAACATGTCATCACTGGTCAGATCTGTGGATTGCTGCTTTAATCTAGGGGTAGATAAATATATATACATAAATATGATTCTTTAGTTGTGCTTTGTGTATATTTGTTCTATATTTTCAGGGATATCTTATAATTTTGGTAAAAAGCAGTTTTTGGAAGTTTAAACCTTCTTATGCTGAGAGAATTAGATTTTTCCACAACAGTTTGATTTTTCAGCGGATTTTTCAAACAGACGATGTTACTGGTTATGTAACGTACTAATGAGAACCTGGCTTTGCTGTCTACACTCATTAAAACCAAAAGGACGGAGAGTGTCATCCTGTCAGCCGTGTGTCAGGACTATCATTAAACAGACGGCCATCATCATGAGATGTAGGACTGTATCTATTCGGACACAGAGCATTCCCTATCAGCAGACTCTACAGTTAAAGCATTGCTGATTCATAAATCTCTGACTCTGATCCCTGCAGGCAGAAAGCTGGACTCACTGCAGACGTTAATCAGCATTGGTTGTTTAAACCCAGTCCACCCAGTGAAGCCAGTACTGGTGTCTGATCTAAAGCTGGAAGGGAAGATGGGGAGCAGACATTAGTAGAACCTTTCACCAGTTTGTGTTAGCATGGTAGCTCTGCTGCTGTGGGGGAGGGTGGATTTAATGGGCAGGGTGGTGGAGGACAGATGGTGCGGGGCGAGGTGTGTGTGTGTGTGTGTGTGTGTGAGGGCAGCTGAGGAAGGAGCAGATTGAAAGCCTCGTGACCCAGATTGAGTCCGAGCCGGGATGTGTGTTCGTTTGCAGATATTCTTGGTTACTTTCACTCCTCCCTGTTGGAAGATTCATGAAAAACAGTCACATCAGCGCCTCCCAGTCGTCCTCTTCCTCTGCAGCCCCTCATCTTCGTCCACACCTCGTCACAGTGGGTGGGTTTACCGCTGCACTGCTGACAGCTCGGTCACACATTATGGTCCATGAAATCCATGGCTGAGGCTTCCACGTCTCGCTGCAGCTTTTTTCTCTCCTCTGCTTTTCTCCCACCACGCTCCCATTCCCACCAGTAAAGAGACACTGGAAACCAGTCCGGTTTGCTTTGTTTCCCTGACAACAGATCTGATTTCTGTGACTTTGTTTTGCTGTGAATCTGGTCTTAGAAGAACCACTAATGATGTTTCTGCAAACCTTAGTCATACTAGCAGCTTCCGTCTCTAGTGGAGGTCAGAGGTCGTCCTCAGCAGGTCATGTGGTTAGGTGCAGGACCAGTGTCACGATGACATTCACCTAACTCAGTCCAATAACCAAAAAGTTTGGTTTAGGGAGTCAAAGGCAAGGTACGGGCCGACACGTGTCACTCAAGAGCTCATCTCTTTGTGTTAAGCCCAGGTAGGACATAACTACCTGGGCTAACTGAGATAACTACTACTACTCTACAGCTCAGAGCTTTGGTAGTAGACCTAAAGTAAGTCCAACTACCCAAATAGAAGTCGTATGTGTATATCACCATAGTATTACTCAAATGAGAGGTAGGGTTAGGGTTTGAGGTTAGGGTTGGGGTTTGAGGTTAGGGTTGGGGTTGAGGTTAGGGTTGGGGTTTGAGGTTAGGGTTGGGGTTTGAGGTTAGGGTTGGGGTTGGGGTTTGAGGTTAGGGTTGGGGTTGGGGTTGAGGTTAGGGTTGGGGTTGGGGGTTGAGGTTAGGGTTGGGGTTGAGGTTAGGGTTGGGGTTGAGGTTAGGGTTGGGGTTTGAGGTTAGGGTTGGGGTTGGGGTTTGAGGTTAGGGTTGGGGTTGAGGTTAGGGTTGGGGTTGGGGGTTGAGGTTAGGGTTGGGGTTGAGGTTAGGGTTGGGGTTTGAGGTTAGGGTTGGGGTTGAGGTTAGGGTTGGGGTTTGGGGTTAGGGTTGGGGTTTGAGGTTAGGGTTGGGGTTTGAGTTTAGGGTTGGGGTTGAGGTTAGGGTTGGGGTTTGAGGTTAGGGTTTGGGTTTGAGGTTAGGGTTGGGGTTTGAGGTTAGGGTTGGGGTTAGGGTTAGGGTTTGGGGTTTGAGGTTAGGGTTGGGGTTGAGTGTAGGGTTTGGGGTTTGAGGGTTAGGGTTGGGGTTGAGGTTAGGGTTGGGGTTTGAGGTTAGGGTTGGGGTTGAGGTTAGGGTTTGGGGTTTGAGGTTAGGGTTGGGGTTGAGGTTAGGGTTTGGGGTTTGAGGTTAGGGTTGGGGTTGAGGTTAGGGTTGGGGTTTGAGGTTAGGGTTGGGGTTGAGGTTAGGGTTTGGGGTTTGAGGTTAGGGTTGGGGTTGAGGTTAGGGTTGGGGTTGAGGTTAGGGTTGGGGTTTGAGGTTAGGGTTGGGGTTTGGGTTAACCCAGTGCCTGGATCCAGACACCTGCAGCTGGTAGAAAACCACCACCTCTGTCTTTTCTTTGCAGAGCAGAACACATTTTTCCTTTGTTTTTCTGCTCAGATACCTGCTCTGGTTGTGACTCCAGTCAATGTATCTCTGCAGCTTCACCGGATCGATGAGGCAGCAGAAAAACAAACCTCCTTCGCTCTCCAGCTGATTCCCCTCGGAGCTCCAGCAGAGCTGCAGTGAAGGCAGACGTTTACCTTTCTTCCTGTCTTGGATTCTTTACTCTCTGTCATCGTTTCTGGTTCAAAAGTTGAGAAACGATCAGATGGTGATGCTAAAGGTCAGCTGCAGGTACCACCTTCATCTGATCAGTTATTTGTGATTAAAGACAGAAGTCTGCGGCCTTCCAGTGGCTCCTGGTGAGAAGAAGTTGGTAGAGAGACCTGATCCACGGGGGAACCGGTCCAGAACCAGGTGGCGTCACTGGAGGAAACATCTGGAGACCTTCCCTCTGACTCCATCAGGTTCTAATACGTAACTAATAAATTATATTAAAGCAATCAGCCTGAAGGAGGACGTCCTCAGTCCAACAGCAGATGGGCAGAACATCAGGAGGATGAGGAGTCCAGGATCTAGAGGGTCTGAAAGCTGGTGAGGCTGCAGGCTGGACCCACTTCTACCGGTTCTGTCCTCATTAATAGACCAAAGATGGTGGGGAAAACATAGGAGGATAGGGGCGCTGTCATGTTGCCATGGAGACAGAGCAACTAGATGGGAGCAAAGAGGTTTAACATCTTCAGGCCATAATGTCCCCTAAGATGAGCCAGAGGTCCACTTCCTGGACCTGCCTGATCCAAACGCCTCCATTTTAGGAAGGTGCCACATCCTCATCCTCAGTGAGTTGGGGGGGTCTTCCTATCTCTGCTAGAGTTGGAGATTCTGTCGCCTCCAACGGACCATCAGGCTCTGATGATGCGGGCGAATGGAGTTGCCACAGATGGAGGCTCAGGAGAGGATCAGGAAGTCAGGACGTAGAGGGCTCCATGGAGATGGACGAAGGGACCAGAGACAGTCTTTGTTTAAGCGTCCTGTTAGACGCTGCCAGCAGGGGGTGACGGCACACAGCAACGTTTAATGGGAAGCAGGCAACAGAATATTGGCTAATCTGAGGACATTTTTTGTCCTCTGTTCCAGTCTGGACGAAGAACAACGCGTCTCGGAATTCAGCCACCGATTCTCTGTGGATTACAGCCTGGACTTGGACTAGACCATCTGCTTGCAGCCTGGAGCTGCTCCTGATTTAGCTCCATCCACCCCCTCTGACTGAATGCCTCCAACAGCATGATGCTGCCACCACTGTGGTCTGGGTGGTGCTTCTGTGTAAAACCTAGATGGTGGCGTTAGCAGAGCATGGTCTTTCACAGTGAGGCTCACCATCTGACAGCCGCTGTCCTCCAGCTGATATCTGGAGAGCATTATGAGACACGCTGTCGTTGCTCAGCTCTCTAAACCCCATCCGAGTCACCTTATTAGGCTCTAAGACCGCCGCGGGGCCCCTGAGAGGAGAATCTGGCTGCATGTCAGCTGCGCTGCAGAGATTGCTTTGATTGCAATGTGACTTCTGCCCTCGGAGATGAGTCAGCGGCGGCCCAGGGCGCTCAGACAACGTTAACGGGTTCAGATGTTTCCTTCAGAGACAAACAGCACAGAAACGAGACGTCTACAATTAGCAGCTCTAGCTAACTTTAGAGTGGTGTTTCTCAGGTGGAGATCAAAAGAACCACAGCTAAGGAAACGACCTCCAACATGGCCGCCGGTAAGCAGGATCAGCTGAGCTGCCTCCCCTCACATCAGTCGGTTCTAATTGGACCTTATAGAGCTTTCTCTATCTCCTATAGATCTATCCTGAGCTATCTCTATAGTTCTGCTGCTATAGGCTTAGACTGCTGGAGGACATAGGGACCCCTTTTTCATCATTCTGCTTCATTCTCTCTCTATTCTCCCACTCTGCAGAATCTGTTAGTTCAATCTCTAACGTTCTGCTCTCTCTGCTTTTTCTCATAGTAGCTTCATCTGGTCTGTTCCTGTTTGGCTGTGACTCCATACTGGAGAGAAATATCAGCTGTGCTGCTGCCATCAACACCTTTGTTTCTAGATGCTGGAGCTTGGACTGGTTTTTGGTGGTCGCCACAACGCCAGGGGACAATCAGGAACTAGCTAGCATTGTGGGCGTCTGTGTGTCGGTTTGACGGGCTTGTTCGCCATCTACAACCCCTCATCCAACGCCGGACGACGCGCAGTTTACCCGTGTGTTTCCTAAAGACTGGCTGAGGCGCAGACAACCGGGTTTCTGAGCACAGACCAGGCTTTAGACCTTCCCCATCTTGGCTCTGCGTCTCAGAGGTCTTCCTGTTTCCCACCGAGGCTTCTTGTGCCGACCATCATTCCGCTCTGCTCCCATCTCTTCCCTAATCTGCTAGAAATCAGAAAGTCCTCTGCAAAGCTGGATGATTGGACACTTCTTACCCGACCTTGCTGCCCTCTAAGCTCCCCCCACCTTGAAGTTGGAGACATGGATATTTTCCAGTCCCAGTCTTTCCTCCCATCATTTCCCTGTAAACAGTGGCTGCTCCCAGCTCAGCTGCTTGGCATTCAGCCGGCGTGGCCGTTTGTTCACAGAGCTGCCGTTTCACTCCTTCATGTGTGTGTGTGTCTGGCTAATGGCACTCTGCTGCTGCTACTTTTTAAACATTAAACCCAACGTTAAAACACGCCATGACATTTTGATAAGAGCCTGCTGGTATTTCAGAGTTTGATGAGATTGGTTTGCAGCTTAAGCTTCAGATGTTGTGTGTGGATTAAGTGGGCTGAGCTTCTCTAAATAACCACCTGTGAGGGGGGCTTTGTTCATGTTTACGCCAGCGCCGACGTGGCTGTCGTCAGGCGGATTTCTCTTCTCTTTGTTTCGGGGGGGGGGGGGGGGGGGGGTTAGATTCCTGTGACTCACTGGAGCTAAGCCCCTTCCAGCCTCGCCGGTAGAGGCCCAAATAAACGGAAGTTTGATTGAAACACTAAACAATTGAACTCTTCTTCGCATTTGAGGCTACCTTTACCACCTCAGCTAAAGTAGAAGAAGAGGGACGATCTGCAGACACCGACAAAGGGGTAGCGCTGCTTTAGCATTGGGCTTAAAGTTAGTCCTGGGATCTAACTTAGGGAGTTTACACATGGTTCAGACCTCAGCAGGGTCTAAAATGCTCTCAATACATTTGATTCTGTCATAACTTTATTTTACTAAACATCATAAAGCTGGATTAAAAGATGTGAGTGAAAAAGGAAGTGAAGTCCAGGCTTGACCTGAAGTAATCGGATAGTCTCTCCTTTGCTGGTAACCCAGTGACCTAAACATGTCCAGGTCCTGCAGCCCAGACCATCACTCATCCGCCACCGTGGCTCACACTGGAAACAATGATCTAGAAATAAGTAAAAATGTCTTAAATTAATTGAATTTACCGTTCATTTAAGTAGGTAAATGAGATAGTTTACCAATGGAGTATTTTTACTCTCAAAATAAGATAATTCCATAATATTCACTTGAAATAAGACAATGCAATTGTGTTTTATTATTTTAAATCGAAATTGTCTGGTTCCATTGGCAAAATCTCTCTTTTATCTCCTCAATTCAAGAACAAATGTATGGAGGACCAGCTCTGCCATATTTAAAAAAATAAATACAGAAATAATTAGGAAGAATAAAACAGACCAAAATATTAGAACATGCACATAAATAAATACTTGTAAAAATAAGTAATTTATAAATAAAGTTGAAGTTATAACGGACAATAAATAAATAAGGTAATTATTACAAAGGCGAATAAATAAAGAGGCTAATATACATTTATGTCCCACTATATCATTTAATTTCTACTTACATTTAGTGGTTTATTGTATTTTTGGGGAAAGTGAATTATATGATTAGTTATTTATTGAGCATTTATTTATTGATGTATTTATTTTTAAATATGGTAGAGCTGGTCCTCCATACTATGCACTTATTTTAAAGTCGTAGGGAAATCATATTTAAATGTCAAATCATTCTGGCTTAAACATGTATATAAATTTACTCTTTATAAGACCATATTATCCAAAACTTAGAAAATTTATATTTAAAAAACAATCTTGTCTGTTTTTTTTTCCGCTATCTTCTGCAGGCCAGTTAGTTCTACGTCAGCCTGAACACCTAAATTCAGCCAATCATATATCAACGGTCATCTGTCAATCAAATGTTTTCGGTCATAGCATCTTGATTCAAATGTCGCAGCTAATATACGCAGCGGTTGAAACCAGAATCCTTTCCTTTCCCATTGAGTTGCGTCCCAGTGTCCACGGGGATGGACGTCTGTGTCTTCGGCAGGCGTAGAGCTAACAGAACTGGCAGCGTTGCGAGGCAAGGGCTCAAACATGTACGGCTGGAAGCCTTCTACACCAAACCAAGCTTCTGCCGCCCTGGCGTCCTCTTCCACAACATCTTCGTCCCCGCTTTCCTCCTCTAAATAAAAAATGGATGACGGAGGAGACTCATCCACGACCTCCGACACTAAACTCTCCTCCTCTTGCATGTTTCCGCTGTCCATAGCGTTCCTTGACAGCGTCGTTTCTAAGGCACCAATTTAGTGCTACTTGGTCCCAATGGAATTTCCCATTGCTAACTGGTTAACATTGCTAACCGGTTAGCAAGATGCTTCCAACAAACCGGACACAATCAAACTTGCTCACGAACTTTTCGCCACAACAATCCCGCCCCCTTGATAATCGACCAATCACATTCCCTTTACTGGAACTGTTGGAACCGCCGCTTCCCGACGACTTTAAATCTAAATTGTCTAGTTCCATTGGCAAAATGTCTCTTTTATGTCCTCAACTGAAGAACAAATGCACTTATTTTAGGGAAAAAAATGATTTCGTTTTTTTCCAGTGCACAGCGGAGGTGGAGCAGATTTTCTACGAGGTTCTCCAAACATGAAGAAGTGCATTATGGGAATTCGTAAAATTCCAAATTTGAAGAAGTTTCTCTTCCATCCAGGAAACGTTTTCAATTCAAAATGTCAGAAATAGCGTTGAGTTCCATGACACAGGTCGGTTCTTCTTTCTTCCTTCACTCTCTTCACTCGATTGTTGTTGTTTTTTTTACCTTTTTGGAACGACTATGACCTGGATGACTGCAAATCTTCACTGGTGCATTGCATTATGGGAAATATCAGCGTCTGTCTGAAGGCTTCAGTTGAAAAGCTGCATAATTTAGATGTTTTCTCCTTCCTTTGTCGGCCGTCTGGTTTCCTGCCAGCCGTTCTTTAAGGTTGATCTGCTGAGACCCGCTGTCCTGATGGGACATGTAGATGTCTCACATGTCTTCGCTGTCCTGATGGAACATGTAGATGTCTCCACTGTCTTCGCTGTCCTGATGGGACATGTAGATGTCTCCACTGTCTTCGCTGTCCTGATGGGACATGTAGATGTCTCCACTGTCTTCGCTGTCCTGATGGGACATGTAGATGTCTCCACTGTCTTCGCTGTCCTGATGGGACATGAAGATGTCTCCACTGTCTTCGCTGTCCTGATGGGACATGTAGATGTCTCCACTGTCTTCGCTGTCCTGATGGGATATGTAGATGTCTCCACTGTCTTCGCTGTCCTGATGGGACATGTAGATGTCTCCACTGTCTTCGCTGTCCTGATGGGACATGTAGATGTATCAAATGTCTTTGCTGTCATGATGGGACATGTAGATGTCTCCAATATCTTCGCTGTCCTGATGGGATATGAAGATGTCTCCACTGTCTTCGCTGTCCTGATGGGACATGTAGATGTCTCCACTGTCTTCGCTGTCCTGATGGGACATGTAGTTGTCTCCACTGTCTTTGCTGTCCTGATGGGACATGTAGATGTCTCCACTGTCTTCGCTGTCCTGATGGGACATGAAGATGTCTCCACTGTCTTCGCTGTCCTGATGGGACATGTAGATGTCTCCACTGTCTTCGCTGTCCTGATGGGACCTGTAGATGTCTCCACTGTCTTCGCTGTCCTGATGGGACATGTAGATGTCTCCACTGTCTTTGCTGTCCTGATGGGACATGTAGATGTCTCCAATATCTTCGCTGTCCTGATGGGATATGAAGATGTCTCCACTGTCTTCGCTGTCCTGATGGGACATGTAGATGTCTCCACTGTCTTCGCTGTCCTGATGGGACATGTAGATGTCTCCACTGTCTTCGCTGTCCTGATGGGACATGTAGATGTATCAAATGTCTTTGCTGTCATGATGGGACATGTAGATGTCTCCAATATCTTTGCTGTCCTGATGGGATATGAAGATGTCTCCACTGTCTTCGCTGTCCTGATGGGACATGTAGATGTCTCCACTGTCTTCGCTGTCCTGATGGGACATGTAGGTGTCTCCACTGTCTTCGCTGTCCTGATGGGACATTCTAGATGTATCAAATGTCTTTGCTGTCATGATGGGACATGTAGATGTCTCCAATATCTTCGCTGTCCTGATGGGACATGTAGATGTCTCCAATGTCTTGGCTATCCTGATGGGACATGTAGATGTCTCCAATGTCTTTGCTGTCCTGATGGGACATGTAGATTTCTCCAATGTCTATGCTGTCCTGATGGGACATGTAGATGTCTCCAATGTCTTTGCTGTCCTGATGGGACATGTAGATGTCTCCAATGTCTTTGCTGTCCTGATCGGACATGTAGCTGTCTCCATTGTCTTTGCTGTCCTGATTGGACATGTAGATGTCTCCATTGTCTTTGCTGTCCTGATTGGACATGTAGCTGTCTCCATTGTCTTTGCTGTCCTGATCGGACATGTAGCTGTCTCCATTGTCTTTGCTGTCCTGATTGGACATGTAGATGTCTCACATGTCTTCGCTGTCCTGATCGGACATGTAGCTGTCTCCATTGTCTTCGCTGTCCTGATGGGACATGTAGCTGTCTCCAATATCTTCACTGTCCTGATGGGACATGTAGATGTTTTCAATGTCTTTGCTGTCCTGATTGGACATGTAGCTGTCTCCATTGTCTTTGCTGTCCTGATTGGACATGTAGATGTCTCACATGTCTTCGCTGTCCTGATCGGACATGTAGCTGTCTCCATTGTCTTCGCTGTCCTGATGGGACATGTAGCTGTCTCCAATATCTTCACTGTCCTGATGGGACATGTAGATGTTTTCAATGTCTTTGCTGTCCTGATGGGACATGTAGCTGTCTCCATTGTCTTCGCTGTCCTGATGGGACATGTAGCTGTCTCCAATATCTTCACTGTCCTGATGGGACATGTAGATGTTTTCAATGTCTTTGCTGTCCTGATGGGACATGTAGATGTCTCCAATGTCTTTGCTGTCCTGATGGGACATGTAGATGTCTCCAATGTCTTTGCTGTCCTGATCGGACATGTAGCTGTCTCCATTGTCTTTGCTGTCCTGATTGGACATGTAGATGTCTCCATTGTCTTTGCTGTCCTGATTGGACATGTAGCTGTCTCCATTGTCTTTGCTGTCCTGATCGGACATGTAGCTGTCTCCATTGTCTTTGCTGTCCTGATTGGACATGTAGATGTCTCACATGTCTTCGCTGTCCTGATCGGACATGTAGCTGTCTCCATTGTCTTCGCTGTCCTGATGGGACATGTAGCTGTCTCCAATATCTTCACTGTCCTGATGGGACATGTAGATGTTTTCAATGTCTTTGCTGTCCTGATTGGACATGTAGCTGTCTCCATTGTCTTTGCTGTCCTGATTGGACATGTAGATGTCTCACATGTCTTCGCTGTCCTGATCGGACATGTAGCTGTCTCCATTGTCTTCGCTGTCCTGATGGGACATGTAGCTGTCTCCATTGTCTTCGCTGTCCTGATGGGACATGTAGATGTCTCACATGTCTTCGCTGTCCTGATGGGACATGTAGCTGTCTCCAATATCTTCACTGTCCTGATGGGACATGTAGATGTTTTCAATGTCTTTGCTGTCCTGATTGGACATGTAGCTGTTTCCATTGTCTTCGCTGTCCTGATCGGACATGTAGCTGTCTCCATTGTCTTCGCTGTCCTGATGGGACATGTAGCTGTCTCCAATATCTTCACTGTCCTGATGGGACATGTAGATGTTTTCAATGTCTTTGCTGTCCTGATTGGACATGTAGCTGTCTCCATTGTCTTTGCTGTCCTGATGGGACATGTAGATGTTTTCAATGTCTTTGCTGTCCTGATTGGACATGTAGCTGTCTCCATTGTCTTTGCTGTCCTGATGGGACATGTAGATGTCTCACATGTCTTCGCTGTCCTGATGGGACATGTAGCTGTCTCCAATATCTTCACTGTCCTGATGGGACATGTAGATGTTTTCAATGTCTTTGCTGTCCTGATTGGACATGTAGATGTCTCACATGTCTTCGCTGTCCTGATTGGACATGTAGATGTCTCACATGTCTTCGCTGTCCTGATGGGACATGTAGATGTTTTCAATGTCTTCGCTGTCCTGATTGGACATGTAGATGTCTCACATGTCTTCGCTGTCCTGATTGGACATGTAGCTGTCTCCATTGTCTTTGCTGTCCTGATCGGACATGTAGCTGTCTCCATTGTCTTCCCTTCTTCAGGATTTTCCTCTCTGACTCTAAGCAGGAACTTCTGTTGGATGTGAATATTTTACATCCTTGCAGGTTTTTATGGGACTGAACATTAAGCATGTGACGTAAAAGCAAACAGATTTCTCTGAGTGTCTGTGTTGCTGATGACACCCAGTTTAAATCCATAAAACAGGATTCAATAGAAGAATTACTTCTTTTGAATTTCTCTTTATTTGCAGCTCTTTATTTAAAGTTGGGCAGGATGTTAATCCTGACTGAAGGGTAGGCTGCAGTACATCCTGTTTCTAAAGCGATCTTCCTGCTGTCTGAGGGAAGCAAATGGCGTCCAGATGAGGAGGAGCGGAGAGAGACGGACGTTAATGAGCCTGTCTCCGTCAGCGGTGATGAAAGCTCCGTAATTCCACCTTCTGATGACCGGCGCTCCCTCCGTCCGCCTTCAACGCTCCATTCGCAGATTAAGCGAGCACTTACCGACTCTCCCTGTCAAGTGGAAGTGAAACCGTAGCGGTGGCTAAGTGTTTGCCGCTGCATGGGATTCACTCTGAGTGCCATTAATGTTGTTTGTGTGATAGTTTCAACACTCCTTTCCCTGCTAAAAGCAACAGAACTGAAATGTCAAAAGATGTTTCTTCCAGTCCAGCTACTTTCAATCCTTTAATCTCTGCTGCGCGTGTTAGCGTTCAGCAGCATGGACCCATCAGCTGGAGAACCAGGAGTTCTGGTCCCAACATCCAGAACCGGACCCTTAAAAAAGCTCTGCTGGTGACGCTTTAAACCAGTTAAAACCAGAATCTGGACCAGGGTCAGTCAGAACCACCACCCTAAAGGCCAGATTATCAATCCCATCATGTAAACCAGTTCAGTCTGAATAATCTGATGATAATCCCTACCGCAGGGATTTAAGTAGGTGACCCTGATGCTGAGGGGAGGAAGCATTCAGCAGCAGTGATGCGTTTCCCGTTCATTTGCTTCTTAGCAGGTCTTCCTGTCAGGCAGCAGACGCTCTATTTCAGGAGCACAGAGCTTTGAAATGCATCTTTGACTAATCTTCACGCCTCCTGAGGGGCGCCTCTAAGCGTGCTTCTCTTTGAGGTGAGAGAAAAGGAGAGAATGGGGGAGCGGGCCATGCTGTAGCGCCTTCAGTCCCTCCTCCCATCGTTCCCTCCGTCTGTCCTCCTTCTCTTACCGCCTGTTTATGGCTTCCTCGGCATCAGCTGCTGCTGCCAGGCTTGGCAGGGAGGCCGGGGGGGCAGCAATCAGATAGTCCCTTAACCTTACACCCTCAGGGGGTATAAATAAATTTCTGCCTGACAAAAACACACAAAAGTAAATCACTTATAGCTTCACAGCTATTAGATATCAGAAGAAACTTTTGGTACCTCTGTAAAGGTAAGATGTCATAGAATGGTTTTCTGGTGTCAGCATCATTGTAGCTTTGACCCTGCCTGGAATATTAGGGACAAAATACAAAATATTTTGCATTTTTGGAACCTCACCAAAGTTTTCTTTGAAATAAACATTGCAAAACACTACCAAAATATTATTTATAGCACAAAAACGTAGTACAGACTTTTAAATCTAAATGTTGTGTAAAAATATACCAAATTTGGACTCAATCAGATGAATCATATTTATTTTAGAATGGTATTACTGAGAAATTTCTTAGGCGGAGGGGCCATTTTGGTACATTTAACCAAAAATGTCACCAAACTGTGCCAAATGTGTTTTTTACATCAATACTGGGGGTTTGTTAAAATTACGAGGTCACGTAGCAGCTGGACGCACCGGTGGGTCCGTAGGGCTCTAGGGGTTAATGGGTTTACTGCTATGGGCTCATTTGTCAACAAGTTTGTGGAATGTAGAGGCTGCAGCCAGCATGGCCGGCCAGCCTGGATGGGAGGGCAGCCTTAGCTCCTGCAGTGGGACCTGCTTCACTCCTTGGCTGCAGCAGAGCTGGTATCACCACGGCGATGGCGTAGGAGCTCACAGCTCTCATCTACTCAGCCTAAACATGTCAGGTTCAAATAAAATCTGCCCAGACAGAAAAGGTGTTATTGTTCTGATCACAGCTAAATGATGAAGGTTACCAAGCTAATGCTAATCAGACAGTTAGCCTAAACGTTAGCTTCAACTATAAAGGAGTTATTCAGAGGACCCGTCTGACTGCAGGAAGTAGGCTCTAACATGTCAGGAAGAAACACACAGATGAGACAGAGTTGAACTGACAGTCAGTCTGGAACAGATTCTGTAAGCTGGAAGAGTCCAGCGAACGTGTCCTCATCCATACAGACATCACCTCTAAAGTGAAAACAGAAACTCTACGATTCCAGCTTTGGTTCTCTGACTTACTGCTGGTGAAGTACAAAATACAGCCTGGTAGATGGAGATACCTCTGGATGGGAAGCAATACCTCTGGATGGGCAGCAATACCTCTATATGGGCACAGCAATACCTCTATATGGGCAGCAATACCTAAGTATAGGAGGCAATACCTCTGGATTGGCAGCAATACCTCTATATGGGCAGCTATACCTCAGTATCGGAGGCAATACATCTGGATGGGCGGCAATACCTCTCTGTGGGTGGAAATACCTTTGGATGGGCACCAATACCTCTATATGGGCAGCAATACCTCTGTATTGGCAGAAATACCTCTGTATGTAAGGCAATAGCTGTGGATGGGCAGCAATATCTGCATGGGCAGCAATACCTCTATATGGGCAGCAATACCTCTGTATTGGAGGGAATACCTCTGGATGGGCAGCAATACCTCTGTGTGGGTGGCAATACCTCTGGATGGGCAGCAATACCTCTGGATAGGCAGCGATACATTTGGATGGGGAGCAATACCTCTGTGTAGTGTCTTTATGATACTTTATTAGTGTCTCTATGATTCTTTATTAGTGTCTCTATGATGCATTATTAGTGTCTCTATGATGCATTATTAGTGTCTCTGTGATGCTTTATTAGTGTCTCTATGATGCATTATTAGTGTCTCTGTGATGCTTTATTAGTGTCTCTATGATGCTTTATTAGTGTCTCTATGATGCGTTATTAGTGTCTCTACGATGCTTTATTAGTGTCTCTATGATGCTTTATTAGTGTCTCTATGATGCATTATTAGTGTCCCTGTGATGCTTTATTAGTGTCTCTATGATGCTTTATTAGTGTCTCCATGATGCATTATTAGTGTCTCTGTGATGCTTTATTAGTGTCTCTATGATGCATTATTAGTGTCTCTATGATGCATTATTAGTGTCTCTGTGATGCTTTATTAGTGTCTCTGTGATGCTTTATTAGTGTCTCTATGATGCATTATTAGTGTCTCTGTGATGCTTTATTAGTGTCTCTGTGATGCTTTATTAGTGTCTCTATGATGCATTATTAGTGTCTCTGTGATGCTTTATTAGTGTCCCTATGATGCATTATTAGTGTCTCTGTGATCCTTTATTAGTGTCTCTATGATGCATTATTAGTGTCTCTGTGATGCTTTATTAGTGTCTCTATGATGCATTATTAGTGTCTCTATGATGCTTTATTAGTGTCTCTATGATGCATTATTAGTGTTTCTGTGATGCTTTATTAGTGTCTCTATGATGCTTTATTAGTGTCTCTATGATGCATTATTAGTGTCTCTGTGATGCTTTATTAGTGTCTCTATGATGCTTTATTAGTGTCTCTATGATGCATTGTTAGTGTCTCTGTGATGCTTTATTAGTGTCTCTATGATGCTTTATTAGTGTCTCTATGATTCTTTATTAGTGTCTCTATGATGCTCTATTAGTGTCTCTATGATGTTTATTAGTGTCTCTATGATGTTTATTAGTGTCTCTATGATTCTTTATTAGTGTCTCTATGATGTTTATTAGTGTCTCTATGATGTTTATTAGTGTCTCTATGATGCTTTATTAGTGTCTCTGTGATGCTTTATTAGTGTCTTTGATGCTCTATAAGTGTCTCTATGATAGTTTATGAATGTCTCTATGATGCTCTCTTAGTGTCTCTATGATGTTTATTAGTGTCTCTATGATGCTTTATTAGTGTCTCTATGATGTTTATTTTAATAACATCAATCTTATTTATAAAGAATCCCATAAAATCATTGCTGCTAAGAGCAGGTGGAATGGACGGTTCAACAGAGTTATGGCTCTAGGTGAGTTTGGCAACTGTATTAAAAAGAAATCTAGGATTATTCTTATTCTCCTCTATTAATGAGGAGAAGTATGCTGTTCTTGCTTTACAAAGGTTCCTCTTATACAGCAGTAAACCATTTTTCCAGACTAGGAAGGACTCCCGCAGGCCTGTGGAGCGATATTTTCTCTCCAGTTTCCTAGCATTTTGCTTCAAAGTACGCAGCTCTGCATTAAACCAAGGAGCAAGCTTTCTATTTTCAACGGTTTTCATTTTCAAGGGAGCTGCGTTGTCTAAGGCAGTACGCAGAGAACTAGCAACCCCATCAACAAAATCATCAACCTGTGAAGGGGAATAAACTAAGCTTTTGCACTCTGCAGCACTGCTCAGCGACACAGAGGAGAGAGAAAGTGAAGCAGATTCTTTAAAATTTATAACTGCACTATCTGATAAAGATCTACTAAAATTGAACCTTCTTTTGGGGGAGGAGAACTCTGTTAAAGTAATCCTGAAGGTTATTAGAAAGTGGTCAGAGAGGACAGGGTTGTGAGGAAATACTGTTATTTCTTCACATTCTATGCCGTATGTCAGCACAAGATCCAAAGTATGAAGATGAGAATGTGTGGGACTATTCACATTTTGAACAAAGCCAATAGTGTCTAAGATAGCATTAAAGGCTGCTCTTAAGCTATCGCCTTCAATGTCAGCATGGATGTTAAAATCTCCCACTATGATGACCCTGTCAGTATTTAATACCAAATCAGAAAGGAACTCTGAAAACTCATCTAAAAATTCAGAGTAAGGACCTGGCGGACGATACAAAGTTACAAAAAGAAGAGGTTTTCTTGCCTTGAAATTTGGATGAGGGAAATTAAGGGTTAAATGTTCAAAAGAGTTGTAGGTATTAACTGTTTTGGGAGTAATCAGTAAGTCAGACTGGAAGATTGTTGCTACTCCTCCTCCTCGCCCAGAACTTCTGGGTATGTGAAAATTTAAATAGCTTGAAGGAGTTGCCTCATTTATGCTCACATAATCCTCTTGCTGCAGCCAGGTTTCTGTAAGGAAAAACAAGTCAATGTGATTATCACAAATCAAGTCATTAACTAGCAGACTTTTAGAAGAAAGAGATCTTATGTTAAACAGACCGCATTTAATTGTTTTAACTTTTTTCCCAATTGGAGTTATTTTGATTTTAATTAGATTATCATGATTTACTCCTTTGGGAATATTTGCTAATTTATTAGATTTTGGTCGTGGGCAAGACACTGTCTGGATGGAGTAAAGAGTGGGTAACAGTAGAGAAGCTGCAGAGATGTGTGTTAAACTAGGACTCTGCTTCCTGGTCTGCACCCTGGGGGGTCAGGGTTTTGGAGGACTAATAAATGTGGCCAGATTCCTAGAAAGAAGAGCTGCACCATCCAAAGTGGGATGGATGCCGTCTCTCCGAATCAGACCAGGCTTTCCCCAAAAGGATTGCCAATTATTAATGTAGCCCACGTTGTTTTCAGGACACCACCTAGACAACCAGCGGTTGAATGACGACATGCGGCTAAACATGTCATCACTGGTCAGATCAGGGAGGGGACCAGAGAAAATGACCGAGTCCCACATTGTTTTGGCAAACTTACACACCGAAGCAACACTAATTTTAGTGACCTCTGATCGGCGTAACCGGGTGTCATTACCACCAGCGTGAATAACAATCTTACTGTATTTAACCTTATCCTTAGCCAGCAGTTTCAGGTAGGATTTGATGTCGCCCGTTCTGGCCCCCGGCAAACATTTGACTATGGTCCCTGGAGTCTCTAATGCCACGTTTCTGACTATGGAGCTGCCAATCACCAGAGTGGGCTTCTCAGTGGGTGTGTCACTGAGTGGGGAAAACCGGTTAGAAACGTGAACGGGTTGGTGGTGACCAGTGGGCAGAGATCCACGACTACGCTTTCTGCGTACAGTTACCCAATCGCCTGGCTGCTCAGGCACTGCTGGAGGACAGCTACGTGGGGGGCCTACTTTAACTCCTGGATGTTCAACAGCCTGAAGCCTGGATTCTAACTCTGACACCCTCGCCTCCAAAGCTACAAAAATACTACACTTATTACACATCCCATTATCACTAAAGGAGGCAGAGGAATAACTAAACATCTGACACAGAGAGCAGGAGAGAGGAGAGGAAGAAGGAAGAGTTGGAAAAGAGTCAAGGGAGGGAGAGAGAAGCCATAGCAATGCTAAGCTAGCGCTAGCCTAGGCTAGCTACTCCTTGCTATCAGAAATAAAACCGTGTGAAACTGACAAGTGCTAAGTAGAAAAGTGCAGCAGAAGGTGCTATGTTTTAAACTAGTCAGAGTTACTTAGATACAGAGATATCACAGAGAAAATAACTTAACTTCAGATGGAGTTCCTCTGGAAAGCTACAGCAGCTGCACACTCAGTTAATCCAAACAGGATTAACATAGTGTGTCTATGATGCTCTATTAGTGTCTCTGTGATGCTTTATTAGTGTCTCTATGATGCTTAATTAGTGTCTCTATGGTGCTTTGTTGTTAGTATCTCTATGATGCTCTATTAGTGTCTCTTTGATGCTTTATTAGAGTCTTTGATGCTCTATAAGTGTCTCTATGATAGTTTATTAGTGTCTCTTTGATGCTTTATTAGTGTCTCTATGAGGCTTAATTAGTGTCTCTATGGTGCTTTGTTGTTAGTATCTCTATGATGCTCTATTAGTGTCTCTTTGATGCTTTATTAGTGTCTCTATGATGCTTAATTAGTGTCTCTATGGTGCTTTGTTGTTAGTATCTCTATGATGCTCTATTAGTGTCTCTTTGATGCTTTATTAGTGTCTCTATGATGCTTTATTAGTGTCTCTATGATGCTTAATTAGTGTCTCTATGATGCTTTATTAGTGTCTCTATGATGCTTAATTAGTGTCTCTATGATGCTTTGTTGTTAGCGTCTCTATGATGTTTATTAGTGTCTCTATGATTCTTTGTTAGTGTCTCTATGATGCGTTATTAGTGTCTCTATGATAGTTTATTAGTGTCTCTATGATGCTTAATTAGTGTCTCTATGATAGTTTATTAGTGTCTCTTTGATGCTCTATTAGTGTCTCTTTGATGCTTTATTAGTGTCTCTTTGATGCTTTATTAGTGTCTCTATGATGCTTAATTAGTGTCTCTATGATGCTTTATTAGTGTCTCTATGATGCTTTGTTGTTAGCGTCTCTTTGATGTTTATTAGTGTCTCTATGATTCTTTGTTAGTGTCCCTATGATGCCTTATTAGTGTCTTCATGATGCTTTATTAGTGTCACTATGATGCGTTATTAGTGTCTCTGTGATGCTTTATTAGTGTCTCTATGACGCTCTATTAGTGTGTCTATGATAGTTTATTAGTGTCTCTTTGATGCATTATTAGTGTCTCTATGATGCTTTATTGGTGTCTCTATGATAGTTTATTAGTGTCTCTATGATGCATTATTAGTGTGTCTATGATTCTTTATTAATGTCTCTATGATGCTTTATTGGTGTCTCTATGATGCATTATTAGTGTCTCTATGATGCTTTATTAGTGTCTCTATGATAGTTTATTAGTGTCTCTATGATGCATTATTAGTGTGTCTATGATTCTTTATTAATGTCTCTATGATGCTTTATTGGTGTCTCTATGATGCATTATTAGTGTCTCTATGATGCATTATTAGTGTCTGTATGATGCACCTCTATTTTCTCAGGTAGTTGCAGATTAATTTAACCATCTAATGCTGTTGTTGCTCGAGGTTTGCAGACTTTTCCAGTCAGATCCCTTAAGGTCCCCTCCAACCACAGTATGGGCTTTGCGCAGGCCGCTGCTCTATGTTGGTGTCTTACTCAGTCCCCCTGCTGCAGATCAGCTGCTGCGTTGCCTTCCTATTGTCTCTGTCCTCCATAAAGAGCAGATATAACGTTCCTGAAATGTCCCTCAGTGTTTGGAACGTTGGTCGGACATGGAGCTCCTTTGCTTCAGGCCTTTTTTTTATGATGTTCAGGTTCTGCTTCAAACCTCAGAAAATAACCTTGGTGTTTTTTCCTCAGGCATTACAGACGGTCCGACCTTCAAGGACCCCTGGATAACTCAGCTTCCTGTTCTGTCTCCATCCAGGTTTTCTAAGCACAGGAGACCAGGCGGCCAAGGGGAACTACGGGCTCCTGGATCAGATCCAGGCTCTCAGGTGGATCAAAGAGAACATCCATGCCTTCAAAGGAGACCCAAAGCGAGTCACCATCTTTGGCTCCGGTGCCGGAGCTTCCTGCGTCAGCCTGCTCTGCCTCTCCCATTACTCCGAAGGTAGGAGCTCCTCCATGGAGTCAGGAGGAGAACCTCCATCTGCTGAGACATTTCAGATATCCAGAGGTTCGGGCATCAGGAGGAACAAGCCTGATCTCACAATCAGAGAATCTAAGGGAACCAAACAGGGAAGGTTTCAGGTCAGACCATAAGAATGATAAACTAAGGGTAAAAACATGGCACTGCATCCAGATTGTGAATGCGTGGTGTTTTACATTCACTGTGTGACGCTTCTAGATGAAAGAGGTGAAAGTTTGCTGGCTGGATTTCAAAGATAACCCACAGGAGCAGCAGATCAAACAGAACAACAGAGTCTGCGGTGCTGAAACGCTTCATCTCTGCCTCCTGTAGCTGCACAGCAGAACCCACCTGCTTTCATCACACCATGAACAAACACTCTCCATAATGCATCACAGAGAAATGGCCTCCGTCAGTCAGAGCCCGGCTTTAAACCCGCAGCATCATCAAGTCGCTCTGCGGTGGAGGCGGAGCCTAGGCTCACCGTCACCAGATGCTGGCACGGAGCTTAACAGGCCTTCTGGGGAACGTCGGCTCTGTGCTCCAAACATACTTTTCAGATCGGCCTGGTTGAGTCACCGCTCTGTTATCATGAATATAAATAGAAGCGTCTGAAGCAAAATAAGGAGAAATGTCGAAAAGGAGAAACTGTGACCTATTTGGAAACACACAAAGCTACTGTATGACAGGCCTGCTGCAGGCTGACTGTAGCGCTGCAACAGATGCTGATGGCTCCGTGGATCTGTTATGATCCTGCTCAGTCCAGGAACACTGCAAAGTATCCAACCATTTAAAGAGAACATGTGGAGGAAACATGTTGGTATGTCTGTTCTTAGCCTCACAGGCTCCAAACGAAGGTCACAAGAGATAAGACTGAGTCACAGCCTCCTCATGGCATGAAGGGGAGGACTGCTGCTTTGAGAAGATCCATCTGGCCAGTGGAGGATAAACTGACCTAACAGGGAACGGCCTTCAGGAACTCAAGTTGTTTTAGCAAGAAAAGCCTCAGCTTCCTAACTCCACAATGAGCAAAGGAAAACTAACTGGCCTTTATGTGGGAAAGTTATTGGAGGTTCCATCTTTGACAGAACATCTTCCCACAGCTTCATCAGAGAGGAAAACTGGCCGGGAGAGGGAAGCAGGGAGACATGCATGGAGGAAGGTTATGCCTCCAGTTAGCAGAGCAACAGGAATAAATATACGACATTAGGAATCATTTTCAATATAAAGATCTGAGATCAATAAGTGAAGCTTAAAGGATTCATCACTCTATAAACTGTTTAAATAGGAGGAGGATACTTCAGACATCCATCAGTATGACATTAAAAATCATCAATTCAGTTCACATCAGGTCACTTTATAGATCTAAATCAACCAGATCATCCAGCCACATTGGTTCAAAGTTTTCTATCTAAGGAAAACCAGCTGATTGCATCGACTCATTGACTCTTCAGCAATCCCTCACACTAAGCATGCTTGTAGCGACAGTGGAGAGGAAAAACTCCCTTTGAACAGGAAGAAACCTCCAGCAGAACCAGGCTCAGTGTGAGCGGCCATCTGCTGAGGCCCACTGGGGTTCAAGGAGACAGAAGCAGACATAGAAAAAGAAGCATAGATACAAAAGGCAACCAGCTCCACAGGCGGCCCCGTCCAGGAAACACACAGCCAGGCAGACGAGCTCCGAGCCAGCTCCCATGTCAGAGGATGAAGAGAGCACATCCAGTTAGTCACAGTCAGAGAAACAGGACTACACTGGAAAACAGGCCAAGCTCCAACATCTAGAAACAAAGGTGTTGATGGCAGCAGCACAGCTGATATTTCTCTCCAGGATGGAGTCACAGCCAAACAGGAACAGACCAGATGAAGCTACTATGAGAAAAAGCAGAGAGAGCAGAACGTTAGAGATTGAACTAACAGATTCTGCAGAGTGGGAGAATAGAGATAGAATGAAGCAGAATGATGAAAAAGGGGTCCCTATGTCCTCCAGCAGTCTAAGCCTATAGCAGCAGAACTATAGAGATAGATCAGGATAACCTGAGCCACTCTAACTAGAAGCTTTATCAAAAAGGAAAGTTTTAAGCCTAGCCTTAAAAGTAGACAGGGTGTCTGCCTCACGGACTAAAACTGGTAGTTGGTTCCACAGGAGAGGAGCCTGATAACTAAAAGATCTGCCTCACATTCTACTTTCAGAAGTTCTAGGAACCACTAGTAAACCTGCAGATTGAGAGTGAAGTGCTCTGTTAGGAACATAAGGAACAATCAGATCTCTGATATCAGATGGAGCTTGGCCATTTAAGGCTTTATATGTGAGAAGGAGGATTTTAAATTCTATTCTGGATTTAACAGGAAGCCAATGAAGAGAAGCCAGGATAGGAGAGATATGATCTCTCTTTACATCTATTCATTTATTCTGGTTCTCTAAAACATATGAATCTGACAAAGAATCCTAAATAAATCCCCTTTCCTTGAACTGTAAACATTCTGAATGGTTTTATTTTGACTCATGATGTGTGGGCGGGGCTTAGCGGGGCATTGGTGTTTAACTAACAGCAGATTCTCTCTCAGATCTGTTCCAGAAAGCCATCATCCAGAGCGGGACGGCGCTGTCCAGCTGGGCGGTCAATTACCAGCCTGCTAAGTACACCCGCTCCCTGGCTGAGAAGGTGGGCTGCAACATGCTGGACACCATCGACCTGGTGGAGTGCCTGCAGAAGAAGAGCTACAAGGAGCTGATCGAGCAGTACGTCACGCCTGCTAAGTACCACATTGCTTTTGGGCCTGTGATCGACGGAGACGTGATCCCGGATGACCCCCAGATCCTCATGGAGCAGGGGGAGTTCCTCAACTATGACATCATGCTGGGGGTCAACCAGGGCGAGGGCTTTAAGTTTGTTGACGGCATCGTGGACAGTGAGGATGGAGTATCCGCCAACGATTTCGACTTTGCGGTGTCTGACTTTGTGGATCATCTTTACGGCTACCCAGAAGGAAAGGACACCCTGAGGGAGACCATCAAGTTCATGTACACGGACTGGGCCGACAAGGAAAACCCCGAAACCCGCCGCAAGACGCTGGTGGCCCTTTTCACCGACCACCAGTGGGTAGCGCCGGCGGTGGCCACAGCAGACCTCCACGCTCAGTACGGCTCACCCACCTACTTCTACGCTTTCTACCACCACTGTCAGAGCGACATGAAGCCCAGCTGGGCCGACTCGGCCCACGGCGACGAAGTTCCCTACGTGTTCGGGATCCCCATGATTGGACCCACCGATCTTTTCAACTGCAACTTCTCCAAGAACGACGTGATGCTGAGTGCAGTTGTCATGACCTACTGGACAAACTTCGCTAAAACAGGGTAAGATTTCCACTTCCTGTCTCCGTCTGTGGTCACCGATCCATGCAAACAGTAATCATTGATCAGATATCTCCATATGTTGGTAAAACGCTGCTATAATCATTCATGTACACAAACCTTTCACATTAGAACGTTCTACTCGCCAGAGTTATGGCCTATGTTATTTATCTTAGCTATAGAACCCTTGGGAACAATGATAAGAAGCTAACTGGTTTATTTGGCATTCAGTCGCATAGATTTGCCATATACGCTGATTATCTGATAGTGTCTGTGATAAGGCTGTCTATTAGTATCCCAAATATAATGCAACAAATGGACTTATTTGGTTGATTCTCCAGCTAAAGAATAAATGATTCAAAATCCTCTATTCTATGTTTGAACAGGGATGAAAGACTAACCCAAATTTAATCCAGAAATGGATTTCACTCAGTCGGCACTTCATTTTTATCTTTGAAAGGAGAGAACAGTTCATCCTACGGCCCTTATTGCACCATAATCAGCCCTGTTCTGCCCGAGCAGCGTTCGTTCCCCCTTACTGACAACAATGGAAAGTAGTCAGAGTCAAGTCAAGTCAAGTCCTGACATCCGCCCGCAGCTGTTAGCTAACGGTTTATAGGCCATGAAGGCTGTTAAGCTAGCTGATGTCAGACTGAAGATAATGATACATGCAAACAAAGGAAGAATGTTTCCATAATGCTCATTGGAAGGGATGATATAACCGATAAAAACCTTCTGGGCGTTAAAGACATTCGAGGTTAGCATAGCACTACTGTTAGCGTCTCACAGACAATGTTAGCCTTTTGATGCATGAATGTTTTCTAAAATGACATTTCTATTAATGCTCCAACCCTGGATTTGGGGAATGAAAAGATATCCTGGCTATAATTATCTATTAAATGATTAGTCAGGTCAATAAAACACAGAGCTAGGTTTGATGGAAGGATCTGCTTGCTCTTTAGATCTGGATCACGTTTCTTTGCTTCACACCAACATGCAGATAAACCGTCAGGCTGTTTGTGGGTTAGTCACACCAAAAATTCACTTTAAGGCAAATAAATAAAGTGTAGATCAGCGGGATAGTCTGCAGCGCTCCACCGCAGGCTGTTTGGCTCCAGTTCAGCTGGTGCCAGATCAGCGGGGGTTTGGTCTCCTCAGACATTTAGGGAAGGCTCTTTTCTCCTATGCTCTGCCAACTGAAGGATAATTCATCACTGGGCTCCTCACTGGTTGCAAAGTCTCCAGCTGTGATCACACAAAAACAGCCGGTTCTGATTTCAGAAGGAGGAATGGAGATGGAGGTTTTATGTTTGCTTGCTTGCTTCCTCCTTTTTAGGGTCAGTCCTCCCCCTGCCGGCCCAGATCTACACCCTCTGCAGCGCTATCGTCAGAACAAAATGTCTCCAACAGCTAAATGAACAGATTTAAGAGACTAACCTGCTGTGAGAATGTTTTAATCAACCAGTAGATTAATAAGATTATAGAAACGGGAAGCTTGTTTGTTGCTCAGTGGCTCCTTTTGTCTGATCTTTCGTTATATACCGAAACCTTAGCATTAGCAACACCGAAACCTTAGCATTAGCAACACCGAAACCTTAGCATTAGCAAGACCGAAGCCTCAGCATTGGCAACACTGAAACCTTAGAGTTAGCAACACTGAAAACTTAGCGTTAGCAGGTCTGAAGCCTTAGCATTAGCAAGAACGAACTCTTAGCATTAGTAACACTGAAAACTAAAGGCTGATTTATACTTCGAAACTAGATCCTCTGCGTAGGTGTCGCAGTGAACAAAAAGAGGTCCCCGCCCCTTCCGCAGATGCTCCGCTGCACCTTTCCCAAATTGTAGGTGACCGCAGAGATTGCTGCAGGCAGGAGACCGGCTGGTTTTATTTTTATTACCAGCTAAGTTAAGTTGGACCAGCTAGAAGAGCAAGGTGCGCAAGAACGCTGGGACCCTTTTTCCACCTGGATCCCTGCTCTTTGTCACCCTCATGTCCCTCCTTGTCAAACATTGCCCCAACTTCCTCTCTGCCTCGGCCGTATCTAGACCCACAGCGAATAGAGCATAAATCAAAAATGTCTGCGTCAAGCTCACTGCGACACTGCTGTGGAGAGTATAACCAGACCTTTAGAGTTAGCAACACTGAACACTTAGCGTTAGAAACACTGAAACCTTAGAGTTAGCAAAACAAAAAACTTAGCATTAGCAAGACTTAAGCTAGACCAAAACCTTATCATTAGCAACACCTAAACCTTAGCATTAGCAAGACCAAAGCTATATCATTAGAAAGACCAAACGCGGAAATATTATTCTGATTAACAGTGAAACAGTCAGACGTCTGTTTATGGCGTAGGTAAATATTATTCTCATTAACAGTGAAACAGTCAGACGTCTGTTTATGGCGTAGGTAAATATTATTCTCATTAACAGTGAAACAGTCAGACGTCTGTTTACGGCGTAGGTAAATATTATTCTCATTAACAGTGAAACAGTCAGACGTCTGTTTACGGCGTAGGTAAATATTATTCTCATTAACAGTGAAACAGTCAGACGTCTGTTTATGGCGTAGGTAAATATTATTCTCATTAACAGTGAAACAGTCAGACGTCTGTTTACGGCGTAGGTAAATATTATTCTCATTAACAGTGAAACAGTCAGACGTCTGTTTATGGCGTAGGTAAATATTATTCTCATTAACAGTGAAACAGTCAGACGTCTGTTTACGGTGTAGGTAAATATTATTCTCATTGACAGTGAAACAGTCAGACGTCTGTGTACGGCGTAGGTAAATATTCTCATTGACAGTGAAACAGTCAGACGTCTGTTTACGGCGTAGGTAAATATTATTCTCATTAACAGTGAAACAGTTAGACGTCTGTTTATGGCGTAGGTAAATATTATTCTCATTAACAGTGAAACAGTTAGACGTCGGTTTACGGCGTAGGTAAATATTATTCTCATTAACAGTAAAACAGTCAGACGTCTGTTTACGGCGTAGGTAAATATTATTCTCATTAACAGTGAAACAGTCAGACGTCTGTGTACGGCGTAGGTAAATATTCTCATTGACAGTGAAACAGTCAGACGTCTGTTTACGGCGTAGGTAAATATTATTCTCATTAACAGTGAAACAGTTAGACGTCTGTTTATGGCGTAGGTAAATATTATTCTCATTAACAGTGAAACAGTTAGACGTCGGTTTACGGCGTAGGTAATTATTCTCATTAACAGTGAAACAGTCAGACGTCTGTTTTATGGCGTAGGTAAATATTATTCTGAATAACAGTGAAACAGTCAGACGTCTGTTTACGGCGTAGGTAAATATTATTCTCATTAACAGTGAAACAGTCAGACGTCTGTTTACGGCTTAGGTAAATATTCTCATTAACAGTGAAACAGTCAGACGTCGGTTTACGGCGTAGGTAATTATTCTCATTAACAGTGAAACAGTCAGACGTCTGTTTACGGCGTAGGTAAATATTATTCTGAATAACAGTGAAACAGTTAGACGTCTGTTTACGGCGTAGGTAAATATTATTCTCATTAACAGTGAAACAGTTAGACGTCTGTTTACGGCGTAGGTAAATATTATTCTGAATAACAGTGAAACAGTCAGACGTCTGTTTACGGTGTAGGTAAATATTATTCTCATTAACAGTGAAACAGTCAGACGTCTGTTTACGGCGTAGGTAAATATTATTCTCATTATCAGTGAAACAGTCAGACGTCTGTTTACGGCATAGGTAAATATTAGTCTCATTAACAGTGAAACAGTCAGACGTCTGTTTACGGCGTAGGTAAATATTATTCTGAATAACAGTGAAACAGTCAGACGTCTGTTTACGGCGTAGGTAAATATTCTGAATAACAGTGAAACAGTCAGACGTCTGTTTACGGCGTAGGTAAATATTATTCACATTAACAGTTAAACAGTCAGACGTCTGTTTACGGCGTAGGTAAATATTATTCTCATTAACAGTGAAACAGTCAGACGTCTGTTTACGGCGTAGGTAAATATTATTCTGAATAACAGTGAAACAGTTAGACGTCTGCTTACGGCGTAGGTAAATATTATTCTCATTATCAGTGAAACAGTCAGACGTCTGTTTACGGCGTAGGTAAATATTATTCTCATTAATAGTGAAACAGTCAGACGTCTGTTTACGGCGTAGGTAAATATTCTGAATAACAGTGAAACAGTCAGACGTCTGTTTACGGCGTAGGTAAATATTATTCTCATTAACAGTGAAACAGTCAGACGTCTGTTTACGGCGTAGGTAAATATTATTCTGAATAACAGTGAAACAGTCAGACGTCTGTTTACGGCGTAGGTAAATATTCTGAATAACAGTGAAACAGTCAGACGTCTGTTTACGGCGTAGGTAAATATTATTCACATTAACAGTTAAACAGTCAGACGTCTGTTTACGGCTTAGGTAAATATTCTCATTAACAGTGAAACAGTCAGACGTCTGTTTACGGCGTAGGTAAATATTATTCTGAATAACAGTGAAACAGTTAGACGTCTGTTTACGGCGTAGGTAAATATTATTCTCATTAACAGTGAAACAGTCAGACGTCTGTTTACGGCATAGGTAAATATTATTCTGAATAACAGTGAAACAGTTAGACGTCTGTTTACGGCGTAGGTAAATATTCTGAATAACAGTGAAAAAGTCAGACGTCTGTTTACGGCGTAGGTAAATATTATTCTCATTAACAGTGAAACAGTCAGACGTCTGTTTACGGCGTAGGTAAATATTATTCTGAATAACAGTGAAACAGTTAGACGTCTGTTTACGGCATAGGTAAATATTATTCTCATTAACAGTGAAACAGTTAGACGTCTGTTTACGGCGTAGGTAAATATTATTCTCATTAACAGTGAAACAGTCAGACGTCTGTTTACGGCGTAGGTAAATATTATTCTGAATAACAGTGAAACAGTCAGACGTCTGTTTACGGCGTAGGTAAATATTATTCTGAATAACAGTGAAACAGTCAGACGTCTGTTTACGGCGTAGGTAAATATTCTGAATAACAGTGAAACAGTCAGACCTCTGTTTACGGCGTAGGTAAATATTCTGAATAACAGTGAAACAGTCAGACGTCTGTTTACGGCGTAGGTAAATATTATTCACATTAACAGTTAAACAGTCAGACGTCTGTTTACGGCTTAGGTAAATATTCTCATTAACAGTGAAACAGTCAGACGTCTGTTTACGGCGTAGGTAAATATTATTCTGAATAACAGTGAAACAGTTAGACGTCTGTTTACGGCGTAGGTAAATATTATTCTCATTAACAGTGAAACAGTCAGACGTCTGTTTACGGCGTAGGTAAATATTATTCTGAATAACAGTGAAACAGTTAGACGTCTGTTTACGGCGTAGGTAAATATTATTCTCATTAACAGTGAAACAGTCAGACGTCTGTTTACGGCGTAGGTAAATATTATTCTGAATAACAGTGAAACAGTTAGACGTCTGTTTACGGCGTAGGTAAATATTATTCTCATTAACAGTGAAACAGTCAGACGTCTGTTTACGGTGTAGGTAAATATTATTCTCATTAACAGTGAAACAGTCAGACGTCTGTTTACGGCGTAGGTAAATATTATTCTGAATAACAGTGAAACAGTCAGACGTCTGTTTACGGCGTAGGTAAATATTCTGAATAACAGTGAAACAGTCAGACGTCTGTTTACGGCGTAGGTAAATATTATTCTCATTATCAGTGAAACAGTCAGACGTCTGTTTACGGCGTAGGTAAATATTATTCACATTATCAGTGAAACAGTCAGACGTCTGTTTACGGCGTAGGCAAATATTATTCACATTAACAGTTAAACAGTCAGACGTCTGTTTACGGCGTAGGTAAATATTCTGAATAACAGTGAAACAGTCAGACGTCTGTTTACGGCGTAGGTAAATATTATTCACATTAACAGTTAAACAGTCAGACGTCTGTTTACGGCGTAGGTAAATATTATTCACATTAACAGTTAAACAGTCAGACGTCTGTTTACGGCATAGGTAAATATTATTCATATTAACAGTTAAACAGTCAGACGTCTGTTTACGGCGTAGGTAAATATTATTCACATTATCAGTGAAACAGTCAGACGTCTGTTTACGGCATAGGTAAATATTATTCATATTAACAGTTAAACAGTCAGACGTCTGTTTACGGCATAGGTAAATATTATTCTCATTATCAGTGAAACAGTCAGACGTCTGTTTACGGCGTAGGTAAATATTATTCTCATTAACAGTGAAACAGTCAGACGTCTGTTTACGGCGTAGGTAAATATTATTCTCATTATCAGTGAAACAGTCAGACGTCTGTTTACGGCGTAGGTAAATATTATTCTCATTATCAGTGAAACAGTCAGACGTCTGTTTACGGCATAGGTAAATATTATTCATATTAACAGTTAAACAGTCAGACGTCTGTTTACGGCATAGGTAAATATTATTCTCATTATCAGTGAAACAGTCAGACGTCTGTTTACGGCGTAGGTAAATATTATTCTCATTAACAGTGAAACAGTCAGACGTCTGTTTACGGCGTAGGTAAATATTATTCTCATTATCAGTGAAACAGTCAGACGTCTGTTTACGGCGTAGGTAAATATTATTCTCATTATCAGTGAAACAGTCAGACGTCTGTTTATGGCGTAGGTAAATATTATTCTCATTATCAGTGAAACAGTCAGACGTCAGTTTACGGCGTAGGTAAATATTATTCTCATTAACAGTGAAACAGTCAGATGTCTGTTTAAGGCGTAGGTAAATATTATTCTCATTATCAGTGAAACAGTCAGACGTCAGTTTACGGCGTAGGTAAATATTATTCTCATTAACAGTGAAACAGTCAGATGTCTGTTTAAGGCGTAGGTAAATATTATTCTCATTAACTGTGAAACAGTCAGACATCTGTTTACGGCGTAGGTAAATATTATTCTCATTAACAGTGAAACAGTCAGACGTCTGTTTACGGCGTAGGTAAATATTATTCTCATTAACAGTGAAACAGTCAGACGTCTGTTTACGGCGTAGGTAAATATTATTCTCATTAACAGTGAAACAGACGTCTGTTTATGGCGTAGGTAAATATTCTCATTAACAGTGAAACAGTCAGACGTCTGTTTACGGCGTAGGTAAATATTATTCTTATTATCAGTGAAACAGTCAGACGTCTGTTTACGGCGTAGGTAAATATTATTCTCATTAACAGTGAAACAGTCAGACGTCTGTTTATGGCGTAGGTAAATATTATTCTCATTAACAGTGAAACAGTCAGACGTCTGTTTACGGCGTAGGTAAATATTATTCTCATTAACAGTGAAACAGACGTCTGTTTATGGCGTAGGTAAATATTCTCATTAACAGTGAAACAGTCAGACGTCTGTTTACGGCGTAGGTAAATATTATTCTTATTATCAGTGAAACAGTCAGACGTCAGTTTACGGCGTAGGTAAATATTATTCTCATTAACAGTGAAACAGACGTCTGTTTATGGCGTAGGTAAATATTCTCATTAACAGTGAAACAGTCAGACGTCTGTTTACGGCGTAGGTAAATATTATTCTCATTAACAGTGAAACAGTCAGACGTCTGTTTATGGCGTAGGTAAATATTATTCTCATTAACAGTGAAACAGTCAGACGTCTGTTTATGGCGTAGGTAAATATTATTCTCATTAACAGTGAAACAGTCAGACGTCTGTTTATGGCGTAGGTAAATATTATTCTCATTAACAGTGAAACAGTCAGACGTCTGTTTACGGCGTAGGTAAATATTATTCTCATTAACAGTGAAACAGTCAGACGTCTGTTTACGGCGTAGGTAAATATTATTCTCATTATCAGTGAAACAGTCAGACGTCTGTTTACGGCGTAGGTAAATATTATTCTCATTATCAGTGAAACAGTCAGACGTCTGTTTACGGCATAGGTAAATATTATTCTCATTAACAGTGAAACAGTCAGACGTCTGTTTACGGCGTAGGTAAATATTATTCCCATTAACAGTGAAACAGTCAGACGTCTGTTTACGGCGTAGGTAAATATTATTCTCATTAACAGTGAAACAGTCAGACGTCTGTTTACGGCGTAGGTAAATATTATTCTCATTAACAGTGAAACAGTCAGACGTCTGTTTACGGCGTAGGTAAATATTATTCTCATTATCAGTGAAACAGTCAGACGTCTGTTTACGGCGTAGGTAAATATTATTCTCATTATCAGTGAAACAGTCAGACGTCTGTTTACGGCGTAGGTAAATATTATTCTCATTAACAGTGAAACAGTCAGACGTCTGTTTACGGCGTAGGTAAATATTATTCTCATTAACAGTGAAACAGTCAGACGTCTGTTTACGGCGTAGGTAAATATTATTCTCATTATCAGTGAAACAGTCAGACGTCTGTTTACGGCGTAGGTAAATATTATTCTCATTAACAGTGAAACAGTTAGACGTCTGTTTACGGCGTAGGTAAATATTATTCTCATTATCAGTGAAACAGTCAGACGTCTGTTTACGGCGTAGGTAAATATTATTCTCATTAACAGTGAAACAGTTAGACGTCTGTTTACGGCGTAGGTAAATATTATTCTCATTAACAGTGAAACAGTTAGACGTCTGTTTACGGCGTAGGTAAATATTATTCTCATTAACAGTGAAACAGTCAGACGTCTGTTTACGGCGTAGGTAAATATTATTCTCATTAACAGTGAAACAGTTAGACGTCTGTTTACGGCGTAGGTAAATATTATTCTGAATAACAGTGAAACAGTCAGACGTCTGTTTACGGCGTAGGTAAATATTATTCTCATTAACAGTGAAACAGTTAGACGTCTGTTTACGGCGTAGGTAAATATTATTCTCATTATCAGTGAAACAGTCAGACGTCTGTTTACGGCGTAGGTAAATATTATTCTCATTATCAGTGAAACAGTCAGACGTCTGTTTACGGCGTAGGTAAATATTATTCTCATTAACAGTGAAACAGTCAGACGTCTGTTTACGGCATAGGTAAATTTTATTCTCATTAACAGTGAAACAGTTAGACATCTGTTTACGGCATAGATGGGGCCAATGTCCATCTAAAGGCCCGGAGCCTACCATATAGGTCCAGTGTCCATTTAAAGGCCTGGAGCCTACCCTATGGGGCCGGAGCCTACCATATGGCACCGGGGCCTACCCTAAGGGGCCAGTGTTCATCTAAAGGGCCACCGCCTACCCTGTGGGGCTGGAGCCTACCCTATGGGGCCAGTGTCCATCTAAAGGCCCAGAGCCTACCATATAGGTCCAGTGTCCATTTAAAGGCCTGGAGCCTACCCTATGGGGCCGGAGCCTACCATATGGCACCGGGGCCTACCCTAAGGGGCCAGTGTTCATCTAAAGGGCCACCGCCTACCCTGTGGGGCTGGAGCCTGCCCTATGGGGCCAGTGTCCATCTAAAGGCCCGGAGCCTACCCTAGGCCCTCTGGGGCCAGAGCCTACCCTAGGCCCTCTGGGGCCAGAGCCTACCCTCTAGCGCTGTCGTCCATTTAAAAGGCCAGAGCCTCATGTGGAAAACTTCTTGGATAATTTGGATCTCCCTGAGCTTTCGCCTGATGACAGAGAGAGAGTTGATGGACCAATAACCAAGGAGGAGATAGTGTTTGCTATCTCCTCTATGCAATCAGGAAAGTCCCCGGGACCTGACGGGTTCCCAGTCGAGTTTTTCAAGTCATTCTCTTCCTTGCTTATACCCCAGCTAAGTCTAGTTTTGTCTGACTCATTCAGGCAAAACAAACTCCCTGCATCCTTCGGTGAAGCAACTATTACATTAATTGCCAAAAAGGACAAAGACCCAACACAGTGTTCTTCGTACAGACCAATTTCTTTGCTAAATGTAGACGTAAAAATTCTTGCATTTTGCAAAATTCTTGCAAAAATTATAGCTCATAGATTGGAGAATGTTCTGCCATCGGTCATATCCACCGATCAAAATGGCTTCATCAAGAATCGCCAATCATATTACAGCACACGCCGCTTATTCAATATATTGTACTCCCCAGCCTCTACGGATCCTGAATGTATTCTTTCTCTGGACGCTGAAAAGGCGTTTGATCGGGTGGAGTGGGCATATCTCTTTTCAGTTTTGGAGAAATTTAACTTTCCACACAATTTTATCTCTTGGATTAGATTACTGTACTCCAATCCCACTGCATCAGTAATTACTAATTCCCAACTCTCCCGCCCATTTATCCTCCATAGAGGAACTCGCCAAGGGTGCCCTTTAAGTCCTTTACTTTTCGACTTTGCGATAGAGCCACTGGCAGCTGCCTTTCGTGGTTGCGAGGCGATCTCGGGAATTTGGAGGGGAGGGGAAGAGCACAAGGTGGCCCTGTATGCTGATGACCTGTTACTTTTCATATCAAAGCCCAATATCTCCCTGCCTCATATACTGTCATTGTTCAGCAATTTTGGCCAATTTTCAGGCTATAAGCTTAATTTAAGTAAAAGCGAACTTTTCCCTGTGAATGATTTAGCCCTTCAAGCACAATACAAAAACTTTCCATTTAAAGTCACAAAAGACCATTTTACCTACCTTCGTATTAAAATCACAAGGAAACACAAGAATCTTTTCCAAGAAAACTTCCTTACTCTGTTAAATAAGACCAGACATACTCTGACGCAGTGGTCACCTTTGTCAACTTCCTTAGTTGGCCGAATTAACTCCATTAAAATGAATATTCTCCCTAAATTTTTATATCTTTTTCAAAACGTACCAATTTTCATACCCAAATCTTTTTTTGATACATTAGATTCAGTTATTTCATCATATGTTTGGAAAGGCAAGCACCCTCGTTTAAGTAAAGCCCATCTTCAAAAATCCAAAAATATGGGAGGACTATTAATGCCCAACTTTCGATTCTATTATTGGGCGGCTAATTTTTGGTGTTTAACTTTTTGGTTCAAAGATCGTCATCATGCTAGCTGCCCACCATGGGTTAAGATGGAGCTTGCCTCCTCAGAATACGTTTCCATCCCTGCACTGCTTGGATCCCCACTCCCTTCACCACCAAATATTTCCATATCTAACTTGGTTGTTAAACATGCTGTGAGAGTGTGGATACAGTTTAGAAGACACTTCGGTCTACTTGACTTTTCAGTCCCCAGTCCTATCCTCAATAACAACTCATTTCAGCCCTCTCTAAAGGACGCTGCTTTTGTGGAATGGCATAAAAAGGGCCTGGTGCATTTTAAAGACCTCTTTATTAACAATTGTTTTCCCTCATTTGAACAACTTTCAGTACGGTACAATTTATCTAAAGATACTTTTTTCAGATATCTACAAGTCAGACATTTTCTTGCTTCTCAGCTACCCAACTTCCCAAATGTATATGACACAAATTTGGCTGATGATATTCTGTCCTTAAACCCAACACGCAAACGTCTCATTTCCATCATCTATGACAAACTGGTGGAAGTCAGACAAGCCCCTATCGATAAGATCAAAAAGGCCTGGGAACACGACTTAAATATCTTACTGTCAAACAATGAATGGGAAACTATTCTCAAACTAACCAATACATCATCTCTATGTGCTCGTCACTGTTTTTTACAATTTAAGGTCATACACAGAGCCCACTGGTCAAAAGCTAGACTTTCAAGTATCTACCCGAATGTGGACCCTCACTGTGGTAAATGCTTGATCAGGGAAGCCTCCCTCATTCACATGTTTTGGACATGCCCAAGCCTGGAGGATTTCTGGGAAGAGGTCTTCCGGACTTTGTCCATAATTCTTGAGATCGATCTAAAGCCCAACCCTTTGGTTGCTATTTTTGGCACCACTGGCGAGGGTGGCACCCGCCGCTCACCAACTCAATGTCGTGTTGTGTCTTTCACCTCCCTGCTGGCTCGTCGAGCTGTTCTGATGAGATGGAAGGATGCTGCCCCGCCCACCCATGCTCAGTGGCTCAAAGATGTTATGTCATGCCTTACTCTCGAGAAAATTCGTTAATCAATAACTAACTCAGTAGAAAACTTTTTTACTGTGTGGGGACCCTTTTTGAAGTACTTCCATCTCTATAAATTGAGATGAAGATGTTTCGCTGTCTACCTTCCTACCTATGTTGAATTTGAATTCCAGTTAGGTTTTAAGGCTTTGGTGTTATCCAGGAACAGGGACCGACTGTACTATAACTGTTACTGCTGGTATGGGTTAGGGGTTTTGTTTTAGTGGTGTGTCTTTCAAATTTTGACTTTTTTTTCTTTTTCCTGTAAACTCCAGACTTGGATGTAAACATCACAGTGTGCAGTGTTGTATGTTAAAATGTAAATTCAATAAAAATATTCTGAGGGAAAAAAAAGGCCAGAGCCTACCCTATGGGGCCGGAGCCTACCCTATGGGGCTAGTGTCCATTTAAAGGGCCGGAGCCTACCCTATGGGGCTAGTGTCCATTTAAAGGGCCGGAGCCTACCCTATGGGGCCGGAGCCTACCCTATGGGGCCGGAGCCTGCCCTATGGGGCCAGTGTCCATCTAAAAGGCCGGAGCCTACCCTATGGGGCCGGAGCCTGCCCTATGGGGCCAGTGTCCATCTAAAGGGCCGGAGCCTACCCTATTGGGCCGGAGCCTGCCCTATGGGGCCAGTGTCCATTTAAAGGGCCGGAGCCTACCCTATGGGGCCGGAGCCTGCCCTATGGGGCCAGTGTCCATCTAAAGGGCTGGAGCCTACCCTATGCGGCCAGTGTCCATCTAAAGGGCTGGAGCCTACCCTATGGGGCCGGAGCCTACCCTATGGGGCCAGTGTCCATCTAAAGGGCTGGAGCCTACCCTATGGGGCCGGAACCTGCCCTATGCGGCCAGTGTCCATCTAAAGGGCTGGAGCCTACCCTATGGGGCCGGAGCCTGCCCTATGGGGCCAGTGTCCATCTAAAGGGCCGGAGCCTACCCTAAAGGTCCGGTGTCCATCTAAAGGGCCTGAGCCTACCCTATAGGGCCGGGGCTTACCCTATGGGGCCAGTGTCCATCTAAAGGGCTGGAGCCTACCCTATGGGGCCGGAGCCTACCCTATATGGCCAGTGTCCATCTAAAGGGCTGGAGCCTACCCTATGGGGCCGGAGCCTGCCCTATGGGGCCAGTGTCCATCTAAAGGGCCGGAGCCTACCCTAAAGGTCTGGTGTCCATCTAAAGGGCTGGAGCCTACCCTATGGGGCCGGAGCCTGCCCTATGGGGCCAGTGTCCATCTAAAGGGCGGGAGCCTACCCTAAAGGTCCGGTGTCCATCTAAAGGGCCAGAGCCTACCCTATAGGGCCGGGGCTTACCTTATGGGGCCAGTGTCCATCTAAAGGGCCCGAGCCTACCCTATAGGGCCGGGGCTTACCCTATAAGTCCAGTGTCCATCTAAAGGGCCTGAGCCTACCCTATGGGGCCAGGGTCTACCCTCTAGCGCCGTTGTCCATCTAAGGGGCCGGACTTTACCTATAGAAGCGGGCCCCATCCATTCTTTTTGTACCAATCAGAGAAAGTTTACAGCACCTTTATTCAGGTCTAAAAATCAGCAATCCTGATTTTTAGACCTTCTTTAGACTGATGGTGCTGATCAGTTTATTTAATAACCAGAACAGCAGAGACAGCAGAGCAACGAGCTGCTGAGGGAAGAGCAAACATGGAGGCACAGAGTTCAGAAATCTACAAGAGTTAAAAAATGTTTCCTTCATGTAAATACTGTGAGTCGGTCTTCAATAGCTGTCAGAAGGAGGATCTAGAGTTGATGAATGATGTTTACCTGACATTAACAGCACAGGCAGAGGACAGACTGTTACTGGGTAAACAGGTGGAGGAGTATTTTCTGCTCCTTCTATCTAGGAGTCATTCAGAGCAGGAGGTGATGACTGCCCTAACATATGTTATACAGCGATGGCGGCCCTTTGGGGACATCTAACCGCATGCCAGCCATGCTTCCATCTGCAGCTACCAGCTGGAGGGCAAACCTGGCTGGGTGACTGTCCCCCACCCCCCCTTTAAAGAGGCATGGCTGCAGCTTTTAAACAGACCAAGCGGGCATTAACCTGATCGGAGCAAAGTGGCCATGTTTTATGTTTTGACGTTTCTGCAGGTTTTCCTGATTCGCTGCTAAACCTAGAAATGCAATCCAACTCTTAAAGGACAGACTCTCTATGTTCTAGATGAAGGTCAACATTTAGATATGGTTTTAGAAAGAACATTTATTTATTTTCCAAGTCTGATGGAGTTCACTTGGAGAGGTGAAAATATTCAGGGCCATCAGCACAAAGCAAACACCATGATTTCTAAACAGGCTAATGAAACGGCCAAGCGTGGTTTAAAGAGGCTCCAGTGGACTGGGTGATTGTTTCCACTCACTGTTGAAGTCTGCTCCACTGTTGTGCTGTGGGGAATCAGTGGACCATCTCTGGAGAGTAATTACTTTGCGTCAGAAGTCTGCCGTCAGCTCTGCCTCCATCTGTCCACTGCCTTGTTAGGAGCCTCGGTAAAACACAACCTGCAGCAGACCGACGGGTCAGCAGGGAGGAATCTTCAGCAGACTGGAATGTTCTGGTCCGGTTCTGCTCCTGGCTCACTGTTTCCTGGAAAGTGGATCAAGTGTTTCCATGAAAGTGGATCGAACGTTTCCATGAAAGTGGATCGACTGTTTTCTGCAAAGTGGGTCGAGCGTTTCCATGCAAAGTGGATCAAGCGTTTCCTGCAAAGTGGATCGACTGTTTCCTGCAAAGTGAATCGAGCGCTTCCTGGAAAGTGGATCGACTGTTTCCTGCGAAGTGGATCAACTGTTTCCTGCAAAGTGGATCGACTGTTTCCTGCAAAGTGGATCGACTGTTTCCTGCAAAGTTGATCGACTGTTCCCTGCAAAGTGAATCGACTGTTTCCTGCAAAGTGGATCAACTGTTTCCTGCAAAGTGGATCGACTGTTTCCTGCAAAGTGGATCAACTGTTTCCTGCAAAGTGGATCGACTGTTTCCTGCAAAGTGAATCGAGCGCTTCCTGAAAAGTGGATCGACTGTTTCCTGCAAAGTGAATCGAGCGCTTCCTGAAAAGTGGATCAACTGTTTCATGCAAAGTGGATCGACTGTTTCCTGAAAAGTATATCGACTGTTTCCTGCAAAGTGAATCGAGCGCTTCCTGAAAAGTGGATCAACTGTTTCATGCAAAGTGGATCGACTGTTTCCTGCAAAGTGGATCGACTGTTTCCTGCAAAGTGGATCAAGCGCTTCCTGGAAAGTGGATCAACTGTTTCCTGCAAAGTGGATCGAGCGCTTCCTGGAAAGTGGATTGACTGTTTCCTGCAAAGTGAATCGATCGCTTCCTGGAAAGTGGATCGACTGTTTCCTCCAAAGTGGATCAAGCGCTTCCTGCAAAGTGGATCCACTGTTTCCTGCAAAGTGGATCAACTGTTTCATGCAAAGTGGATCCACTGTTTCCTGCAAAGTGGATCGAGCGCTTCCTGGAAAGTGGATCGACTGTTTCCTGCAAAGTGAATCGAGCGCTTCCTGGAAAGTGGATCGACTGTTTCCTCCAAAGTGGATCAAGCGTGTCCTGCAAAGTGGATCGACTGTTTCCTTGAAATTGAATCGAGCGCTTCCTGGAAAGTGGATCCACTGTTTCCTGCAAAGTGAATCGAGCGCTTCCTGCAAAGTGAATCGAGCGCTTCCTGCAAAGTGGATCCACTGTTTCCTTGAAATTGAATCGAGCGCTTCCTGGAAAGTGGATCAACAGTTTTCTCCAAAGTGGATCAAGCGTGTCCTGCAAAGTGGATCGAGCATTTCCTGCAAAGTGGACTGACTGTTTCCTGCAAAGTGAATTGCGCGTTTCCTGCAAAGTGGATCGACTGTTTCCTCCAAAGTGGATCGACTGTTTCCTCCAAAGTGGATCGAGCATTTCCTGCAAAGTGGACTGACTGTTTCCTGCAAAGTGAATCGAGCGTTTCCTGCAAAGTGGATCGACTGTTTCCTCCAAAGTGGATCGACTGTTTCCTCCAAAGTGGATCGACTGTTTCCTCCAAAGTGGATCGAGCATTTCCTGCAAAGTAGACTGACTGTTTCCTGCAAAGTGAATCGAGCGTTTCCTGCAAAGTGGATCGACAGTTTCCTCCAAAGTGGATCGACTGTTTCCTCCAAAGTGGATCGACTGTTTCCTGCAAAGTGGATGGACTGTTTCCTCCAAAGTGGATCGACTGTTTCCTGCAAAGTGGATCGACTGTTTCCTCCAAAGTGGATCGACTGTTTCCTGCAAAGTGGATGGACTGTTTCCTCCAAAGTGGATCGACTGTTTCCTGCAAAGTGGATCGACAGTTTCCTCCAAAGTGGATCAAGCGTGTCCTGCAAAGTGGATCGAGTGTTACCTGCAAAGTGAATCGAGCGTTTCCTGCAAAGTGGACCGACTGTTTGCTGGAAAGTGGACTGAGCATGTCCTGCAAAGTGGATCGATCATTTGCTGCAATGTGGAGTAAAAAGATTCCCAGACAAGAGAATCTGGTGTTTTTTAGATTCTATGAAAGCTGAAAACTGAATGCTTGGAAAGATGGAAATCAAAGTTTCCTCAGTCAGAGAACAACAACCCGAGAGATCTTTTTTCTCTGACATTTGGATTTCTCTGAAACCAAAGGAAGATTCCCATCATGGCCAAAGCACCGTGTGAAGGACGTTCCGAATCCAGAATCAGACTCTAGACCTCATGAGGAGTTCGAGTTTCTCTTTTGAATGAAACATCATTTCTGACCTGGAGCCCCGGAGGAACATTTCCCTGCATCCTGTAATGTAATTCCATGGATTTTCTCATCCTGACCAAACCTGATCATGAATCTGATCTGGAGGGGAAATTATGGCGTTTTCCCAGCTTTCAGCTAATGGCTGCTGGCTCCGCCCATCCACTGACCTTCAACTGAGCGAAGCTGAGGCTCCATAGGAAGCTATGGGCTATCTCTTTAGACACAGGACCAGGTTTAAATCTACAAACTATACGGTTAGGGATGGGTTAAAACATTGCAGTTTGCACTGAAATGAGATGTCTTTATTTTATAGTTTTATTTCTTTTTAAGTAATTATTCCCCCATAAATCAATGGAAACATGTCCATGTACCCCCTGATGATCCCCAGCTCCCCCAGTCAGTCCATCCTGCCATGGATAGGACACGGACTCATGGTGTAATGCTCCGTCACCAGATTAAAGGAGAACCGGAAACACTCTACTATTCTGAACAGACCCAGTCTAATCTCTCTCAGGACTGGTAACAGTCCTATGGAAATGGACATGACTGGAGCCTCTGGTCCTACAAAGGACCTGCAGGCTGCCTTTGAAGCCCAAGTTACTTAGATCCACATTAGCTTCAAACAGACAGATTAATGACTCAGCTGGACCTGACCCAAATTAGAGCTCAGGGAGTCGAACGTTACCTGTTGCAGAGGGAGCTTTCCTGATTTATCAGCTTTTAGCTTCATCCTGCACTGATCATGGCATCCACTGACTCTGCTGTTTTTGATGGCACTGTATTCATCATTTAGTCACAACAGGGCAGCGGTGATATAGGGGTCGGAGCATGGTTCAAACCCCTCTTAGACGGACTTTGGCCCCACATGGCCCCTAAGGAAGGGATTCAGTTTTTGTTTGCAATGACCAATAAAGTGTCTTAGTCTTATTTTTAGGTTGCCTCTCATTTGTTGCTGATTAATCAAGGGCCACTTGGATCCTTCTCCCAATTTTTGCCTGTTTACCTTGGCTTTATCATATTTTTTAATTATATACATATACATTGTTTGATATATTGAGGGGCAGAGGTGGCCTAGTGGGAATGGCAGCCTAGTGGGAGTGGGTCCTGGGAGGAGTGGTGGCCTAGTGGGAGTAGTAGACTAAGGGAGTGGTGGTCTAATGGGAGCGATGGCCTAGTGGGAGTGGTGGTCTAGTGGGAGTGGCGGCCTAGTGGGAGTAGTTCACTAAGGATGTGGTGGCCTAGTGGGAGTGGTGGTCTGGGGGTGTGGTTACCCAGTGGGAGTGGCGGCCTAGTGGGAGTGGTATTCTGGGGGGGAGTGGTGGCCTAGTTGGTGTGGTGGCCCAGGGTGAGTGGTTACACAGTGGGAGTGGTGTCCTAGTGGGAATGGTGGTCTCGAGGTTCTGTAGACGAAACCATCATAAACCGACACCCCCTATTAGCCGACGATAACTGCTGTTGGAACATTGCAGAGCTCTGTCATTGTGTCAGTAAACACAAAATGTGTTGAATTAAAACTATTTTGTTTTCATCTGTTTCAGGGATCCGAACCAACCGGTTCCACAGGATACGAAGTTCATCCACACCAAGCCTAACCGATTCGAGGAAGTAGCCTGGACTAAGTACAACCCCAAAGACCAGCTCTACCTTCACATCGGCCTGAAACCCAGGGTTCGGGACCACTACCGCGCCACCAAGGTCGCATTCTGGCTGGAACTGGTTCCACATCTCCACAACATCAATGAGTTTTTCCAGTACGTATCCACTACCACAAAGATTCCTCCGCAGGACACCACGCCGTACCCTTACACCAAACGCTTCCCGGGGAAGAACAACTGGCCGTCCACCACACGCCACCCGGGAGTCCCTTCTGCCAACACCAAGCAATCCACAGACCACCACAAGAGCGGAGACCTGGCAGAGGAATCCACCATCATGATCGAGACCAAGAGGGACTACTCCACCGAGCTCAGCGTCACCATTGCCGTGGGGGCCTCCCTGCTCTTCCTTAACATCCTGGCCTTTGCAGCACTCTACTACAAGAAAGACAAGCGGCGGCACGAGTCCAACCGCCGCATTCCCACCCCGCAGCGCAACTCCGCGCCGGCCAACACTTCGACCACGGCTAACGACGTGGCCCACATGCAGAGCGAGGAGTTGATGACCTTACAAATGAAGCAGCAGCAGTTGGAGCACGAGCACCACCATGAGTGCGAGTCGCTGCAGAGCCACGACACACTGCGGCTCACCTGTCCCCCCGACTACACGCTCACTCTGCGGCGGTCCCCTGACGATGTCCCGCTGATGACGCCTAGCACTATCACCATGATCCCCAACTCCCTGGCTGGCATGCAGCCTCTGCACAACTTCAACACTTTTGGCGGGAGCCAGAACAGTACAAATCTGCCGCACGGCCACTCGACGACGCGGGTATAGCTGAGCAGGGTCCGCAAATCTGACACCACGCAAATACGGGGGACATTACACCGTATGAAGATGATATTTTGTTATTCTTGAAGGGTATAGAAAGGGAGCGTTGCTCTTAAACTTTGTAAGAAATTCAGAATGAATGTGAAACGAGTGACTCTTTTTAAAGCAGAGCTGAGCAGAAGGTTAGCACCTGCTAACATCCTGCTAGATACCAGAAGGAAGGTAACAACAGCTTCGTCTTTTCCAAACCGTTCCTGCATAGGACACCGAATTCTACACCCAGCCTCACATGTATTTATAAAAACTTTGCAAAAAAAAAGAGCAACAAAAGGGAATATAATAATGTTTGAAAATAAAAAAAAAGTTTTTAAAAAAAGACTGAAAAACTAAGAGATCTTTCTATTATTTTATTTTGGCTGGGATGTTTTTTTTTTGTCTTTTTGGGGGTTTGGCTTGTTCTTTTGGTTTCCGTGTATAAATACATATATATATATATATATATAAAAATGTTTTGTTTCATTCATTTTGTCAGAATGACCAAAACGCGAACGCAATCCATGGGTGCAGACGTCTTGGGTTAATCATATTCACTACAGTCTTGTGTATTTTGCTCGATGTTCACAGTTTAACGGTCCAGAGAAGTTTTTCGGCGTTTCCATGCCGACTGGGTCTCATCCTCCTCTGCTTCCGTTGCTTTTCTTCTTCTTTGGTTTCCGTCTCGCAGCCTCAGCTCTGCCTGACATTACCATGTAACCAGCAGTGTGTTCCTTAGGAATAAAAACAGGCAGTGATGTTTTGTATCTATATTAGTTGGATCTGTTTGTAAAGGCATCTATGTTAGGTATTTCAAATTGTCAAATGCTAGCAATATGTAAAATATTGTGCCGGACTTGTGATATTTTGGTTTACCGAAGCAAGTGAATGAGTGTAAATATTAATATTATTATAAAAGCTAAATAAGGAAATGATCACCCTTTACATTTCAGAAGAAAAAATCCGCTGCATTTATAAAATGTATAAAAAAAGTATATTATTGTCATTTGGTCCAGAAACCGGTCAGGATAACAAGGGTTTTTATGGTAGTTTTAAAATCCTTTGTTCGTCTTATTTCTTTGCAGTTTTGCCTTAAGTGATAATAGACCTATTTCTGGCTGGACCCCTGTACAAACTTTTTCTGCAACATTTTTAATAAAAAATCACAGTATTTTCTAAAAAATAAAAGAATAAATGAAAGAAAAGAATGGATTGTTTGCTGGCATTGAATCTAGTCTGGGTTAAAACTATAAAGCACCTACAACACATTAGCACCAAAAATACATTAGCGCCTCGCTCAAACACCTTTATCATTAGCTTAAGCTAGATCCTAAAACACATTAGCGCCTGGCTCAAACACCTTTAGCCGTAGCTTAAGCTAGATCCTAAAACACATTAGCGCCTGCCTCAAACACCTTTATCCGTAGCTTAAGCTAGATCCTAAAACACATTAGCGCCTGGCTCAAATACCTTTATCCGTAGCTTAAGCTAGATCCTAAAACACATTAGCGCCTGGATCAAATACCTTTAGCCGTAGCTTAAGCTAGCACCAAAAACACATTAGCGCCTGGCTCAAACACCTTTAGCCGTAGCTTAAGCTAGCACCAAAAACACATTAGCGCCTGCCTCAAACACCTTTATCCGTAGCTTGAGCTAGATCCTAAAAAACATTAGCGCCTGGCTCAAATACCTTTATCCGTAGCTTAAGCTAGATCCTAAAACATATTAGCGCCTGGCTCAAACACCTTTAGCCGTAGCTTAAGCTAGCACCAAAAACACATTAGCGCCTGGCTCAAACACCTTTATCCTTAGCTTAAGCTAGATCCTAAAATACATTAGCGCCGGGCTCAAACACCTTTAGCCGTAGCTTAAGCTAGCACCAAAAACACATTAGCGCCTGCCTCATACACCTTTATCCGTAGCTTAAGCTAGATCCTAAAACACATTAGCGCCTGGCTCAAATACCTTTATCCGTAGCTTAAGCTAGATCCTAAAACACATTAGCGCCTGGCTCAAACACCTTTAGCCGTAGCTTAAGCTAGATCCTAAAACACATTAGCACCTGGCTCAAATACCTTTATCCGTAGCTTAAGCTAGATCCTAAAACACATTAGCGCCTGGCTCAAACACCTTTAGCCGTAGCTTAAGCTAGATCCAAAAACACATTAGCGCCTGGCTCAAATACCTTTATCCGTAGCTTAAGCTAGCACCTAAAACGCATTAGCGCCTGGCTCAAATACCTTTATCCATAGCTTAAGCTAGCTCCTAAAACACATTAGCGCCTGGCTCAAACACCTTTATCCGTAGCTTAAGCTAGCACCTAAAACGCATGAGCGCCTGGCTCAAATACCTTTATCCGTAGCTTAAGCTAGCACCTAAAACGCATTAGCGCCTGGCTCAAATACCTTTATCCATAGCTTAAGCTAGCTCCTAAAACACATTAGCGCTGGCTCAAACACCTTTATCTGTAGCTTAAGCTAGCACCTAAAACGCATTAGCGCCTGGCTCAAATACCTTTAACCATAGCTTAAGCTAGCTCCTAAAACACATTAGCGCCTGGCTCAAATACCTTTATCCATAGCTTAAGCTAGCTCCTAAAACACATTAGCGCCTGGCTCAAATATCTTTATCCATAGCTTAAGCTAGCTCCTAAAACACATTAGCGCCTGGCTCAAACACCTTTATCCATAGCTTAAGCTAGCTCCTAAAACACATTAGCGCCTGGCTCAAACACCTTTATCCATAGCTTAAGCTAGATCCTAAAACACATTAGCGCCTGGCTCAAATACCTTTATCCATAGCTTAAGCTAGCTCCTAAAACACATTAGCGCCTGGCTCAAACACCTTTAGCCGTAGCTTAAGCTAGCACCAAAAACACATTAGCGCCTGGCTCAAACACCTTTATCCTTAGCTTAAGCTAGATCCTAAAATACATTAGCGCCGGGCTCAAACACCTTTAGCCGTAGCTTAAGCTAGCACCAAAAACACATTAGCGCCTGCCTCATACACCTTTATCCGTAGCTTAAGCTAGATCCTAAAACACATTAGCGCCTGGCTCAAATACCTTTATCCGTAGCTTAAGCTAGATCCTAAAACACATTAGCGCCTGGCTCAAACACCTTTAGCCGTAGCTTAAGCTAGATCCTAAAACACATTAGCGCCTGGCTCAAATACCTTTATCCGTAGCTTAAGCTAGATCCTAAAACACATTAGCGCCTGGCTCAAACACCTTTAGCCGTAGCTTAAGCTAGATCCAAAAACACATTAGCGCCTGGCTCAAATACCTTTATCCATAGCTTAAGCTAGCTCCTAAAACACATTAGCGCCTGGCTCAAACACCTTTATCCGTAGCTTAAGCTAGCACCTAAAACGCATTAGCGCCTGGCTCAAATACCTTTAACCATAGCTTAAGCTAGCTCCTAAAACACATTAGCGCCTGGCTCAAATACCTTTATCCATAGCTTAAGCTAGCTCCTAAAACACATTAGCGCCTGGCTCAAATACCTTTATCCATAGCTTAAGCTAGCTCCTAAAACACATTAGCGCCTGGCTCAAACACCTTTATCCATAGCTTAAGCTAGCTCCTAAAACACATTAGCGCCTGGCTCAAACACCTTTATCCATAGCTTAAGCTAGATCCTAAAACACATTAGCGCCTGGCTCAAATACCTTTATCCATAGCTTAAGCTAGCTCCTAAAACACATTAGCGCCTGGCTCAAATACCTTTATCCCTAGCTTAAGCTAGCGCCTAAAAAACATTAGCGCCTGGCTCAAACACCTTTATCCGTAGCTTAAGCTAGCTCCTAAAACGCATTAGCGCTGGCCTCAAACACCTTTAGCCATAGCTTAACCTCACACCTAAAAAACATTAGCGCCTGACTATAACACCTTTAGCCATAGGTTAACCTAGCACCAAAAACACATTATTTTAATGGTTTTAACGTAAAAATGTAAAGATGAAAAAGGAGGGTCAGAGGGTCCCATCAGTTTTGGTTGAAACTGACTTAGCTCGATGTTTTCAGTAGAGGGCAGACATGGGCAATGTGGAGTCAACAAGTCATCTCCATGACATGTATTGGTTCTACCCAGCCACTGAAGCAGGTGAGTCCAATGTTCACCGTGAATGAACCTGTGCAGATTGGACTCACCTGGTTAATTGGCTGGGTAGATTAAATACATGACATGGAGATGACTTGTTGACTCCACATTGCCCATGTCTGGTAGAGGGGCCATAACAGGGGCCCCTGGAGAACTGAAGGTTTAATATATCTGCAGTTTTAGAATACCTGTTTTAGTTCAAATTTAGAAATAAAATTTCAGATATCTTTATTTTCCAAGTTAAACAGTGTTTTGATGACATTGTCCAGAAATGGTTGTATGATCTCAGAGATCCACTTTAGAGCCGGACACCGGACACCGGGCCCCGTCCCGTGGTTCTGAGGCCCCTAGGTGATTCTTTTACTCAGTGAAAGCCTTTCTTTAGCATTACCCCGACCTTCCCTTCACTCTCCAATCCATCTATTGATCCCCTTCGCCACGAGGCGAGCAAATTAGCTTCTGACTTAAACGTGAAGTGACAGGGAGAAAATTGAAATCTTTAATGGTAATTTGCAGTTACTGAGGCGCAGTGGACGTCTCCATCCAGTCTCTGCTGGGGAAAAAGAAAACTTTCTTTCACTGCAAACATTGTTTGATCTATAATGCATGATGGTCTTATAGACAGCAGAATGAATATGCATTATGGACGCTGCGTGTAAACAAAGGCAGCTTGAATGTTTTAATTGGCTTGTTGTTATTTATGCTCGGGGTAGGGGTGGGGGTAGGAGCAGGAGCGGTGGGGTGCCGACGATACCAGTGAAAGTGAATTAAGCCGGCACCAATGCTCCATTACTCAGAGCCACCACTCTCCAGGCAGCCATTACCGAGGCACATCGATCGCCATGGTGACAAGGTAACACCAAATTGGAGGGGGCACAGATAAAGGTGGAGGGGGGCCCTGAGTGACAGCGCTGCAGGCAGAACCTCTGCTGCAAATTAAAATGCAAGAAGAAGCTGAGCAGCAGAGTCGGCTGATTGCTTTTCCTTCCCTGGTTAACTGAACCCCAAACAGATGAATATGAAATCTCCTCGGTCAGTCACTATAGGAGCTGGCAGGAAGGAATAATCCCCCTGAACCTGGTTCACCAGGAAGGAATAATCCCAATCCAGAGAAAACATTGTCTTCTTACTGCCTGCCAATTCAATTCTATTCAGTTTATTTCTATAGCTCCAATTCACATCATGTCATCTCAGGTCACTTTCCAGTTCAACCAGATCATCCAGTCAGATTGATTCAAAGTTTTCTATCTAAGGAAAACCAGCTGATTGCATCGACTCATTGACTCTTCAGCAATCCCTCACACTATGCATGCTTGTAGCGACAGTGGAGACGAAAAACTCCCTTTGAACAGGAAGAAACCTCCAGCAGAACCAGGCTCAGTGTGAGCGGCCATCTGCTGAGGCACAGCTGATATTTCTCTCCAGGATGGAGTCACAGCCAAACAGGAACAGACCAGATGAAGCTACTATGAGGAAAAGCAGAGAGAGCAGAACGTTAGAGATTGAACTAACAGATTCTGCAGAGTGGGAGAATAGAGATAGAATGAAGCAGAATGATGAAAAAGGGGTCCCTATGTCCTCCAGCAGTCTAAGCCTATAGAGATTTCTCATTTTTGCAATATTCCTCAGATGAAAGGAAATTCTAGAAACCTCTTTGATCTGGGATTTAAATGACAGGTCCTGCCATACAGCAACCTCCATCCAGAGAAAACATTGTTCTCTTACCGCCTGCTGTGCAGCAGCCTCCATAAATCATCCTGCAGCAGGGCAGTCTACCATCTGGCACTGACCTCCCCGTCCTCCATGCTATAGAGGCTGCCCTCCTCTGCTTCTCCTCACACACTATTAGAATCCTAACTGCCTGCCCTAAATGAGAAACTAACCAAACAGGAAATGACCTTTTAATCTAGTCCAAAAGGAATTTAACTAAACTAATTCTTCTCTCTTAATAACATTCTAGCTTCATATCTGTGAAGCTCAAGGTCATGTCAAGGTTAACAAACTCTCTCATACGTCACCTGTCTGGCACCGACTCCACCGTCTGTGCAGCAAAGATCTACTGAAGGCCAATGTTTGGATCTACGTGGTGAATATCATGTTATAATCTAACAAAGATTGGATATAGAAATGGAATCTGCCCTCAGTGAGACAGTACTGCTACTGACGGAGCAGCAGTGGAGGCGTTTAGACATTGCTGGGGTGTGTGATGTTGCGGAGAAACCGATAAAGACATTTCTTGCAAGACAAAGGTTCAAATTTTATTTTACACCTTAAGAAGTAGAGAAATGCTGTGACTGGGACAAAGCCAGCACACACATTTATACCTTACAACATCCCAACACACTCTCTCTCCCAGGGGAACCAACCCACCCCCTGCATAAAGAACTTTCTCACACTTGAAGATTTGGAGGAACAACTTGAGTTCCTGAAGGTCGTTCCCTGTTAGGTTAATCTATCCTCCACTGGCCAGATGGATCTCCTGAAAGCAGCAGTCCTCCACTTCATGCCATGAGGAGGCTGTGACTCATTCTGATCTCTCATTTAGAGCCTGTGAGGCTAAGAACAGACATATTGCAACAATTTTTACTCCACAGGTGGGGTAGAGCCAGGTCAAGAGGTGTTAGTGTCAAAGGGAAAAAGTGTTTTTACACAATAGCCCCATTCACCCTATGACTTTCACCATGGTTCACTAATTCATAGCACTAAATGCAAATCAGCAGGATAACTTGGGCTTAGGGGCCAAACCCAGGGATACATTCATATGCAAAAGAGCTAGCTTCAATCAAGCTATCAGCTAGAACTGTGCTGCTCAGGTAGCTGCGTTTTTTTTGTTTTTTTTTTGTAGAACTGCTAGTTTTATTCTGACATTACTCATCCGTTTTTGGGTCACAGTGTCTTGTTTTATGTGTTTTTGGATGCTGTCCAGTGGAAGGGATTCTGTCATTATGAGCATTTCCTCATGTGTTTCACTGAAACATGGCTGCAGGTCAATGGCTCTGTCTAATTCTCTGAACTACACTCAACAGGAAGAGATTAATAATAATTTATTGAATGTAGTTGAAGAAGGACTCCAGGCGAGGTTTGAGACTGAAGGAGGATGGTTGCCTTGACCAGGGCGGGACGCGGGGATCCGGTTATGATGAGTAGCTGGTGTTGTGGTCCAGAGAGCGGTGGAGTGAATTCTCTTCTATTCAGGATGAGAAACCTCCAGCAGAACCGGAGCTCTGAGCCACTTTTCATGACAAAGATTGAAAGAACATCCATTCAGTCCCAGTAAAAGCTGAACCCATAGCTACAGAATGTTAGAGATTAAACTAACAGATTAGAATGAAGCAGGATGATGAAAAAGGGTCCCTATGTCCTCCAGCAGTCTAAGCCTATAGCAGCAGAACTATAGAGATAGATCAGGATAACCTGAGCCACTCTAACTAGAAGCTTTATCAAAAAGGAAAGTTTTAACTTTTTCCCAATTATTAATTTTAATTAGATTATCATGATTTACTCCTTTGGGAATCTTTGCTAATTTATTAGATTTTGGTCGTGGGCAAGACACTGTCTGGATGGAGTAAAGAGTGGGTAACAGTAGAGAAGCTGCAGAGAGGTCTGTTAAACTAGGACTCTGCTTCCTGGTCTGCACCCTGGGGGGTCAGGGTTTTGGAGGACTAATAAATGTGGCCAGATTCCTAGAAAGAAGAGCTGCACCATCCAAAGTGGGATGGATGTGTCATGATAGTATCTAAAGATCTGACCCACATGCAGAAAACTAAACAGAGAGACCAGGGAAACGTTTAGCAGGTTTTATTGTGAGTAGATAGAGAGGAGTCCAGTGCTGCTCTGAACAGAAAAGGTGTCTTTCATTGAGTCCAGTCGGTGTGGGTTGTTCCAGTAATAGACTTGTTCGTTGGAGGGCGGACAGGGTTTACCCAGGTTGAGGTGTTTCCTTGAGGAACGGAGGAGCTGACTGCCACTTAGATTTCCTGCGGTACTTGAACGGTTTCTTGTGGAGATGAATCCCCTGCTCAGAGAGAAGCCAAACAATCCTTGGGGGAAAGTAGATCCAAACCACCAGTTTGAATCTTCAGCTCAGTTCAATGCTCAGAGAATCCTTCCAGGGGGGAGAAGGTCCAAAACATCCAGTTGCAGGATGACTTCCCAAAACTGGCAAACTCTGGCGTCGAGGTAGTGGCAGTCAGCAGCTTAAGAGTCCTCCGGCAATGAGACAACCATCCACAGGTCTGTGAGGAGGCCAACGAGAACCAGGCGCCACCTGGTGGTGGAGGGAAAACTAACAAAAGCACAACCCACACAAACTGGATTCCTAACAGGATGCAGTGCTCATTTCGTCAGCTTAGTCACAATGACAAAAATCAATTTAAATTTAAATTTCATTTAAGTCATTTTTGTCATTTTGTGTCATTTTAGTCAACGCTGTAAATAACAGAACTTCTCCACACCCTGCTTGGTTCAACATATATATCACACTATACAGAATAAAAATTCTTCACATGCTTCCTTCCTCCGGTAGCTGCGAGTTGTAAGCCAAATGGCTCCATGCATCCATGCGTTGTTTAACAAACCGCGCACCGGTATCCGCAATGACTGCGAAGTTAAGCTATGAGTGTTAGCCCTCTGCTGCTGCTGACTGAGCGGCGCTGTGGGACAGGTGTAGGGACAAACAAGGCAACAACGCCTCATCTATGAAGTTTAAGAAAAACTTTCTATTTTCTGGAAACAATTTCTGTGCATTTAGTCTTGTCAACATCACGGGAAAAAGGGGCATTGATGAAATATATTCGTCATGGTCATGGTTGACGAAATTAACACTGGATGGATGCCGTCTCTCCGAATCAGACCAGGCTTTCCCCAAAAGGATTGCCAATTATTAATGTAGCCCACGTTGTTTTCAGGACGCCACCTAGACAACCAGCGGTTGAATGACGACATGCGGCTAAACATGTCATCACTGGTCAGATCAGAGTCCCACATTGTTTCTGAAGCACCACTGAATGTAGTGACCTCCGATCGGTGTCACCGGCGTACCTCCATCCATCCGGCTGAGGAAAGGGAAACCTTTACCGCTTTCTGAGGTTGGATCGATTCCTCCCTCTGCATCCTGCCCCAGCTCCAGCTGTTGGAGTTTCATTAGCACACATCTCCACTGTGACCTTGGTGCTCTGTTTACAGGCTGGAGCTGCTCAGTAACACCCATGGGGGGGGGCAGAGAGGAGTGGCAATAGCTGAACACAGTGACAACAACACTATGGATGTAAAGGGCAGCTGAAATCCATTCAAACTGCATCTATTGATCTGCAGCTTATATAGTGACATCTGGAATTCATTCCTAGTGAATTATAAAATGACCTTTGCCTGCTTGTGATGTTATTATGCTGACAAACATTTAAACTAAAATTTCTAGGCACTGGAGGCTTTTATTTGTTAATAGTAGGCAGACAGAAAATGGGATTAGATTAGTCATCAGTTGTCCTCCTGCAGGGCGGCTATAGTCCATGGATGCTTCTCCTCCTGCAGGGCGGCTATAGTCCATGGATGCTTCTCCTCCTGCAGGGCGGCTGTCCATGGATGCTTCTCCTCCTGCAGGGCCATAGTCCATGGATGCTTCTCCTCCTGCAGGGCCATAGTCCATGGATGCTTCTCCTCCTGCAGGGCGGCTATAGTCCATGGATGCTTCTCCTCCTGCAGGGCGGCTATAGTCCATGGATGCTTCTCCTCCTGCAGGGCTATAGTCCATGGATGCTTCTCCTCCTGCAGGGCTATAGTCCATGGATGCTTCTCCTCCTGCACGGCTATAGTCCATGGATGCTTCTCCTCCTGCACGGCTATAGTCCATGGATGCTTCTCCTCCTGCAGGGCTATAGTCCATGGATGCTTCACCTCCTGCAGGGCGGCTATAGTCCATGGATGCTTCTCCTCCTGCAGGGCTATAGTCCATGGATGCTTCTCCTCCTGCAGGGCTATAGTCCATGGATGCTTCTCCTCCTGCAGGGCTATAGTCCATGGATGCTTCACCTCCTGCAGGGCGGCTATAGTCCATGGATGCTTCTCCTCCTGCAGGGCTATAGTCCATGGATGCTTCTCCTCCTGCAGGGCGGCTATAGTCCATGGATGCTTCTCCTCCTGCAGGGCTATAGTCCATGGATGCTTCTCCTCCTGCAGGGCGGCAGTCCATGGATGCTTCTCCTCCTGCAGGGCGGCTATAGTCCATGGATGCTTCTCCTCCTGCAGGGCGGCAGTCCATGGATGCTTCTCCTCCTGCAGGGCTATAGTCCATGGATGCTTCTCCTCCTGCAGGGCTATAGTCCATGGATGCTTCTCCTCCTGCAGGGCTATAGTCCATGGATGCTTCTCCTCCTGCAGGGCGGCTATAGTCCATGGATGCTTCTCCTCCTGCAGGGCTATAGTCCATGGATGCTTCTCCTCCTGCAGGGCTATAGTCCATGGATGCTTCTCCTCCTGCAGGGCTATAGTCCATGGATGCTTCTCCTCCTGCAGGGCCATAGTCCATGGATGCTTCTCCTCCTGCAGGGCTATAGTCCATGGATGCTTCTCCTCCTGCAGGGCCATAGTCCATGGATGCTTCTCCTCCTGCAGGGCGGCTATAGTCCATGGATGCTTCTCCTCCTGCAGGGCGGCTATAGTCCATGGATGCTTCTCCTCCTGCAGGGCTATAGTCCATGGATGCTTCTCCTCCTGCAGGGCTATAGTCCATGGATGCTTCTCCTCCTGCAGGGCGGCAGTCCATGGATGCTTCTCCTCCTGCAGGGCGGCTATAGTCCATGGATGCTTCTCCTCCTGCAGGGCGGCAGTCCATGGATGCTTCTCCTCCTGCAGGGCTATAGTCCATGGATGCTTCTCCTCCTGCAGGGCTATAGTCCATGGATGCTTCTCCTCCTGCAGGGCTATAGTCCATGGATGCTTCTCCTCCTGCAGGGCTATAGTCCATGGATGCTTCTCCTCCTGCAGGGCTATAGTCCATGGATGCTTCTCCTCCTGCAGGGCGGCTATAGTCCATGGATGCTTCTCCTCCTGCAGGGCGGCAGTCCATGGATGCTTCTCCTCCTGCAGGGCTATAGTCCATGGATGCTTCTCCTCCTGCAGGGCTATAGTCCATGGATGCTTCTCCTCCTGCAGGGCTATAGTCCATGGATGCTTCTCCTCCTGCAGGGCTATAGTCCATGGATGCTTCTCCTCCTGCAGGGCGGCTATAGTCCATGGATGCTTCTCCTCCTGCAGGGCTATAGTCCATGGATGCTTCTCCTCCTGCAGGGCGGCTATAGTCCATGGATGCTTCTCCTCCTGCAGGGCTATAGTCCATGGATGCTTCTCCTCCTGCAGGGCTATAGTCCATGGATGCTTCTCCTCCTGCAGGGCGGCTATAGTCCATGGATGCTTCTCCTCCTGCAGGGCTATAGTCCATGGATGCTTCTCCTCCTGCAGGGCTATAGTCCATGGATGCTTCACCTCCTGCAGGGCTATAGTCCATGGATGCTTCTCCTCCTGCAGGGCTATAGTCCTTGGATGCTTCTCCTCCTGCAGGGCTATAGTCCATGGATGCTTCTCCTCCTGCAGGGCGGCTATAGTCCATGGATGCTTCTCCTCCTGCAGGGCTATAGTCCATGGATGCTTCTCCTCCTGCAGGGCTATAGTCCATGGATGCTTCTCCTCCTGCAGGGCTATAGTCCATGGATGCTTCTCCTCCTGCAGGGCTATAGTCCATGGATGCTTCTCCTCCTGCAGGGCGGCTATAGTCCATGGATGCTTCTCCTCCTGCAGGGCTATAGTCCATGGATGCTTCTCCTCCTGCAGGGCGGCTATAGTCCATGGATGCTTCTCCTCCTGCAGGGCTATAGTCCATGGATGCTTCTCCTCCTGCAGGGCTATAGTCCATGGATGCTTCTCCTCCTGCAGGGCGGCTATAGTCCATGGATGCTTCTCCTCCTGCAGGGCGGCTATAGTCCATGGATGCTTCTCCTCCTGCAGGGCTATAGTCCATGGATGCTTCTCCTCCTGCAGGGCGGCTATAGTCCATGGATGCTTCTCCTCCTGCAGGGCTATAGTCCATGGATGCTTCTCCTCCTGCAGGGCTATAGTCCATGGATGCTTCTCCTCCTGCAGGGCTATAGTCCATGGATGCTTCTCCTCCTGCAGGGCTATAGTCCATGGATGCTTCTCCTCCTGCAGGGCTATAGTCCATGGATGCTTCTCCTCCTGCAGGGCTATAGTCCATGGATGCTTCTCCTCCTGCAGGGCTATAGTCCATGGATGCTTCTCCTCCTGCAGGGCTATAGTCCATGGATGCTTCTCCTCCTGCAGGGCTATAGTCCATGGATGCTTCTCCTCCTGCAGGGCCATAGTCCATGGATGCTTCTCCTCCTGCAGGGCGGCTATAGTCCATGGATGCTTCTCCTCCTGCAGGGCGGCAGTCCATGGATGCTTCTCCTCCTGCAGGGCGGCTATAGTCCATGGATGCTTCTCCTCCTGCAGGGCTATAGTCCATGGATGCTTCTCCTCCTGCAGGGCTATAGTCCATGGATGCTTCTCCTCCTGCAGGGCTATAGTCCATGGATGCTTCTCCTCCTGCAGGGCTATAGTCCATGGATGCTTCTCCTCCTGCAGGGCTATAGTCCATGGATGCTTCTCCTCCTGCAGGGCTATAGTCCATGGATGCTTCTCCTCCTGCAGGGCGGCTATAGTCCATGGATGCTTCTCCTCCTGCAGGGCGGCTATAGTCCATGGATGCTTCTCCTCCTGCAGGGCGGCTATAGTCCATGGATGCTTCTCCTCCTGCAGGGCGGCTATAGTCCATGGATGCTTCTCCTCCTGCAGGGCTATAGTCCATGGATGCTTCTCCTCCTGCAGGGCGGCTATAGTCCATGGATGCTTCTCCTCCTGCAGGGCTATAGTCCATGGATGCTTCTCCTCCTGCAGGGCTATAGTCCATGGATGCTTCTCCTCCTGCACGGCTATAGTCCATGGATGCTTCTCCTCCTGCAGGGCTATAGTCCATGGATGCTTCTCCTCCTGCAGGGCCATAGTCCATGGATGCTTCTCCTCCTGCAGGGCTATAGTCCATGGATGCTTCTCCTCCTGCAGGGCTATAGTCCATGGATGCTTCTCCTCCTGCAGGGCCATAGTCCATGGATGCTTCTCCTCCTGCAGGGCTATAGTCCATGGATGCTTCTCCTCCTGCAGGGCTATAGTCCATGGATGCTTCTCCTCCTGCAGGGCTATAGTCCATGGATGCTTCACCTCCTGCAGGGCGGCTATAGTCCATGGATGCTTCTGCAGTCAGAGGAACATCAGCTGCTAGGAGACACGCTGATAGCATTTAGCTTTACCATGCTGGTCCATCTAATCTCCTAAGGCAACTCTTTTCTTCTTTCATCTGGTCCATGTTGAGTGCGGTACACACCATCTCAGCAAACAGTAGAGTTACTACCTGATTGATTATTAGATTATTAGACTAGTGGATCTAACGAGTCCATCTAGAGACAATGGGCGTTTCTCAATTAACGAGTTCAAGTCCGTTCTTGACGAGAACGCAGGAAGATCGGACCTGACGAGAACGCGAGCACGTATGTGTATTGGAATGGAAGCGTACTCGTGACGTCATCACATGCAACGTTCTTTAGCATTTCTTTAACAGTCAAAACTATTTATTCTCTACACAAAACATCTTGAAAACAATATTTTAAATTTCTAAAGCTTAAACATCAAAAATTTACCAAACCGTGGGTATAAAACCAGCAACCGCAGGAATTTCTTTTGTGGGAGTTGTACTGGTCATAGTGGTTGAGCTGATTACATCTTTGAGAAAAATCATTACTTTATAGAAGGAAAATGAGCAATACGAGCAATATTGCTATTGCTCTGGTAGTTGGTGAGCTTTACCAGAAGGCTGAACAGGAGGTGGCGCAGTTGAGGAGGCAAATCAGAAAAAGGAGAAGCTTGATGCGGCAGAGGAGGCTAAGAAGGCAGGCTCTGCTCGCCCATCTTTACCAACTGGTAGGATTTTAAGATTGAAAGCCTATTTCCTACTTTTATCTAAAAAAAAACCCATTGAGGATGCCATTAAACACATAATCACGTTAAAATTGTGACTATTCATCTATAAATAATTAGAACTAAAACCCAATATTCACATTAGTAACAGTATGGCAGTAGGGTTAAGCTATTTGCACCCACTGACCTTCACAGCATTGAATATTAAGACAGACGAGTCATTTCTATGTCTGGCCACCTTTACAGTGATTATAAATTCTGTGCAGTAAATTCAGATTACATTAAATTGTAAAATACAAGTGAAGGGGAGCCAGTTGTTAAATTTACTATATTCGACTAGTTCTACAACACTATTTTATCTTTTCTTTCTTGAGAATTATATGAATCTGAATGTTAACCAAGTATAGTTTTACGCTGTGAAAAGGTAAGAATATAAAAAACAATTATGGTAACATTTGGCATTTTTTATTTACAGGAACAAACGGCAACAAAATATGTGATGATTAACACCTCAGTGCCAATCCTCCGAACATTTTTTAATGAAGGGTACCTGAAACCAGCCTTCAGGCTAAACAGGGCCACCATCGTCCTCCTCCTTCAGCTGCTGCCCATCCAGAAGGCCCATGGATGGCCGCAGGAGATAGAGGTGCTGGTGACCCTCTACTGGCTGGCCTGCGGTGCATCATATAGGGCAACAGCTGACATCTTTGGGATGCCCCAGTCCACTGTGTGCCGGGTGGTGCACAGAATTGTCAACACCCTAATGGGCATCATTCAAAAAATCATTGTTCCACCTGCAGAGCCACAAAAAAGGTGTTAAATAACCAGAAAACTCTTCCCCTCAATAATACTGCAGGGTGTGTGTGACGCACAGGGAAAGTTTTTGGACGTTTACATCGGCAAATTCGGCTCTGTCCATGACTCATGGGTACTGCGGCGCTTGCCGTTGTATAAAAACGCTTTATACCCACCTGAGGGCTTTTTTCTACTCGGTGATGGTGGATAGCCGTGCCTCCGGTACCCGATCACCCTCCTGACGCCCTATCGCCAGCCAGTTGACGGTAAGATCTCTTACCTTCTTGTCCATAAATAGAGCCAACAATGATACAAAATTAATACCAAGATTATATTAATTGGATAAAACATTAAGACATATTAGCATATTACCTTAATTAAAAGTTCATTTTAAATTTGGTACAGGTCAAGTGGAGGCACGCTACAACAGGCACCACGCCAAGGCAAGACACATCATTGAATACACGGTGGCGTTCCATTTTCTTTAGGGCGCTGGAGGTCCGCCCGACGTTTGCCCCAAAGGTTATTGCCGCCTGCTGCATCCTCCATAATATTGGTACCCAGAAGAGGATGGCCATCCAGCGGCTGAAGACAGGGAGCTCTCTGGAAGCTGCCTCCGAGCCAGACTGGCAGCCCAGATTTCTGCTCCAGCACAGCTGGCTGCATGTTTAAGTGAACATGACTACATCTGACCTAGGTTAGGTCAGATGTAGTCATGTTCACATGCTGGTTCATTTCTTTTTTTTACTACCTGTAGAAATATGTTGAATAATCAGAACATTTCCATTCCATCTATTTTTAATTGTATGTTTGTAGGTGTTGTCTAGTTGTGTAAGATGTTAATAGAGGTTATTTCTTTGTTTTAAACCATAGTAAATGTTAATAAATTGTTGAATATGTTAAACCTTGAATCTGTTCCAAAGTTGAATAAATGTCTTTTTTTAATATACTGTTACTAGTTTTCTTTCCCTCTCTTTCTCCTCTCAATTATTTGTGTCCTCACTCAGAAGAAACTCACTTAGAAAGGAAAAACATTTATATATTTTATTTATAATTTTTGAACAAGTTTTTCAAAAAGGGCCAGATATTTATTGGCCCTTTCAGTAGCCTCTCTGTCCCTGGCTTCCTCCCTAGCCAAGGCTGCCCTCTCTCTCTCCTCGTCCCTCTCAGCCTGCTCCTTCAGGAAGTCAAGCAGGACCTCACTGCTTCTCTTCCTGGCCTGCCTCTCTGTCCTTCCTGGTGTTGAGGAAGGGGTAGAGGCTGAGGTCGTGACCCCCCCCACCGGCAGAGTCAGACGAGCTGCTGGCCACAACCAGGGGCGGACCGATATTGTGCTGCCCCTGGAGTGCAGCATCAAGCAGCTCATACCGCTGCCAGGTGGCAGCAGTCACACCCCCGGCCTCACCCCCTGCCCAGTAGGTGGGTCTCAGAGCTCCTGAAAAATGGTTTATCATTTTAGTCAATCTGTACGTTTGTACAATCCCTCAACACGGGGTTTTCTGTGGTAATACCAGACATGTGGTGTGAATAATACATAACGTGAGCTAATATTATGCAGGGAGTTTTGTTATTTTACCTTGTATTTTTGCACCAAATTGTGCCACTTCTTCTTGGCCTGCTTTGCTGTGACCTGCAGGCCAGAGGCTCGCACAAAATCACTAGTTGAATAACAAAAACAAGTTTAGAGTTACAAGAGCTGAAGATGGACATTTAGGCAGACATAAATTACAATTACTCACTCCCATCCGGTTTTGGAGGAGTTACTTTTTCCAGTAAAAAGGCTGAAAAAAGGCGTTTTTTCCACACGTTCAGCCATGATGGATGTTATCTGGATGTTAATGTTGTCCTTTGGAGACATTTACAATTTATTCCAGCAAGTATTGAGTTAATAAAGCAGCACAAGGCAGATAAACACAAAACAGATGGACGTTGGGCAGAATTAAAGGACTTTTTATTTATTTCGCACTAACTCTGTAAACGGGCCACACAGGGAGGCTTCAATGTATAATGTTATCGCCTCAAACGATTTCAAAACGTACTTCTGAAGAACAGCAGAAAAGGGAATGTTTAACTTCCCACTGTGAGCGCTGTCTGGAATCAAGCTGCGGCCGCAGGGCATTCTGGGAAAGCGGTCAGTCTGAAGAACGCACAAGTCTGCTCTGATGCATGCTCGATAAAGAGGGCGGGGCGAGAACAACATCCGGGGATTTGATGCGTTCTCGATCTGGCGTTCTCGAGAATTGGAACGGTACTCGGGCTGAGGCTGATGACGTGTCACGAGTACACGAGCACACGAGAACGCTCAAGAACGCATATTGAGAAACGGCCTCTATTTTCAGCGTTTTCTAGGGAAACCATCATTTGAAGCATGACAGGAGACTGGAAAATGTTAGGTCTCACTTCTTTTATCAGATTCCAGTCATTTCTGTGGCCGTTGTGGGATTTCTGTCATTAAATGAGGGGAACCAGCAGTGTGATCGGCATGTGCGTGTCACTAGTGAGTTCCTGTCAGTTGTTAATAGCCTCTAATAAATGTATTCATCGACTGGCTGTAGTTGGCTGATCTTTAGCTGCTCACTGAAAGTCACTAACAGGATGAAATCATGTCCTAAACATTAAAAGGTGACTCAGAGGTTCCTGGAGCGTCACCCTCAGCTGAGAACCTGTGCATGAGCGCCACCAACAGGATGGGTGAGGGGCCCAGTCCCCACTGCTGAACCAGGAGCTGTTCACAATCTTCTGATTACAAATCACATTCAAAAGTCTCGTCAAGAAAATAAAACAATTAAATTCAGCCTTCCTCAGTAGAATATATTAGTTGTTTTCAGAGCATTTTATTAGAGACCAATGAAGCCATTTAAAATGGGTCAGGTCCATCAGAGGTTTAGTGTCCAGCTGAGGTCTCCCTCTGGGTCTGCCTCCAGCAGCTGCTCCTCTGCATTCGACTGCTCACAGTCTGAACGACAACCTCAATAGTGAACCAGCCTCGGCGTGCAGAAACGACTGATCTAGATCTATAGTGAACAAGCCTCGGCGTGCAGAAATGACTGAACTAGATCTATAGTGAACCAGCCTCGGCGTGCAGAAACGACTGAACTAGATCTATAGTGAACCAGCCTCGGCGTGCAGAAACGACTGATCTAGATCTATAGTGAACAAGCCTCGGCGTGCAGAAATGACTGAACTAGATCTATAGTGAACCAGCCTCGGCGTGCAGAAACGACTGAACTAGATCTATAGTGAACAAGCCTCGGCGTGCAGAAATGACTGAACTAGATCTATAGTGAACCAGCCTCGGCGTGCAGAAATGACCGAACTAGATCTATAGTGAACCAGCCTCGGCGTGCAGAAACGACTGAACTAGATCTATAGTGAACCAGCATCGGCGTGCAGAAATGACTGAACTAGATCTATAGTGAACCAGCCTCGGCGTGCAGAAATGACTGAACTAGATCTATAGTGAACAAGCCTCGGCGTGCAGAAACGACTGAACTAGATCTATAGTGAACCAGCCTCGGCGTGCAGAAACGACTGAACTAGATCTATAGTGAACCAGCCTCGGCGTGCAGAAACGACTGAACTAGATCTATAGTGAACAAGCCTCGGCGTGCAGAAATGACTGATCTAGATCTATAGTGAACCAGCCTCGGCGTGCAGAAACGACTGAACTAGATCTATAGTGAACAAGCCTCGGCGTGCAGAAATGACTAAACTAGATCTATAGTGAACCAGCCTCGGCGTGCAGAAATGACTGAACTAGATCTATAGTGAACCAGCCTCGGCGTGCAGAAATGACTAAACTAGATCTATAGTGAACCAGCCTCGGCGTGCAGAAATGACTGAACTAGATCTATAGTGAACGAGCCTCGGCGTGCAGAAACGACTGATCTAGATCTATAGTGAACCAGCCTCGGCGTGCAGAAACGACTGAACTAGATCTATAGTGAACCAGCCGTGCAGAAATGACTGAACTAGATCTATAGTGAACCAGCCTCGGCGTGCAGAAATGACTGAACTAGATCTATAGTGAACCAGCCTCGGCGTGCAGAAATGACTGAACTAGATCTATAGTGAACCAGCCTCGGCGTGCAGAAATGACTGAACTAGATCTATAGTGAACCAGCCTCGGCGTGCAGAAATGACTGAACTAGATCTATAGTGAACCAGCCTCGGCGTGCAGAAACGACCGAACTAGATCTATAGTGAACCAGCCTCGGCGTGCAGAAACGACTGAACTAGATCTATAGTGAACCAGCCTCGGCGTGCAGAAATGACCGAACTAGATCTATAGTGAACCAGCCTCGGCGTGCAGAAACGACCGAACTAGATCTATAGTGAACCAGCCTCGGCGTGCAGAAACGACTGAACTAGATCTATAGTGAACCAGCCTCGGCGTGCAGAAACGACTGAACTAGATCTATAGTGAACCAGCCTCGGCGTGCAGAAACGACTGAACTAGATCTATAGTGAACCAGCCTCGGCGTGCAGAAATGACTGAACTAGATCTATAGTGAACCAGCCTCGGCGTGCAGAAACGACTGAACTAGATCTATAGTGAACCAGCCTCGGCGTGCAGAAACGACTGAACTAGATCTATAGTGAACCAGCCTCGGCGTGCAGAAACGACTGAACTAGATCTATAGTGAACCAGCCTCGGCGTGCAGAAACGACTGAACTAGATCTATAGTGAACCAGCCGTGCAGAAACGACTGAACTAGATCTATAGTGAACCAGCCTCGGCGTGCAGAAACGACTGAACTAGATCTATAGTGAACCAGCCTCGGCGTGCAGAAATGACTGAACTAGATCTATAGTGAACCAGCCTCGGCGTGCAGAAACGACTGAACTAGATCTATAGTGAACCAGCCTCGGCGTGCAGAAACGACTGAACTAGATCTATAGTGAACCAGCCTCGGCGTGCAGAAATGACTGAACTAGATCTATAGTGAACCAGCCTCGGCGTGCAGAAATGACTGAACTAGATCTATAGTGAACCAGCCTCGGCGTGCAGAAATGACTGAACTAGATCTATAGTGAACCAGCCTCGGCGTGCAGAAATGACCGAACTAGATCTATAGTGAACCAGCCTCGGCGTGCAGAAACGACTGATCTAGATCTATAGTGAACCAGCCTCGGCGTGCAGAAACGACTGAACTAGATCTATAGTGAACCAGCATCGGCGTGCAGAAATGACTGATCTAGATCTATAGTGAACCAGCCTCGGCGTGCAGAAACGACTGAACTAGATCTATAGTGAACCAGCCTGCATGAGGCTCCTGGTTATTTTTGTTCTCCTCAGAAATTCCAGCAGGACTATATTTCACACCAACTCACCAGCTGTAGTGTTTTACCATGTTTTCTCACACTGCCTGCACCACGTGTCTCTTCCTTTTAATGCATTAAAATCAGCCACATAAATAATCATTATCAGGGATCGTCTGTCACTCTGCATAGACGAGCACGTCCCGTTGCCGGGGCAACAGTATGTTGGGAAGAGGCGTCCAAACAGCTGCAGTTTTAAGACAGAGACAGAAATGGACATGAGCTGCTCTGAAAGCACGTTAGCTGCTGTGGGATTAAATTAGCCACCTGTTGCTGCCTGAGCCTCCTGATAAAATGTCCTCTAATATAAGCTGGCTGCCAAATAAAGGACATGAGCTGCGATGGGAGATAAATTGGATTCCTCCCATTTCTCTGGCTGCAGTGTGTTTGCAGGTGTAGCTTGTCGGAGGTTTTGGAGGCACATCTGCCCTTCATTTGGCTCCAAAGATACCAGGCAGATTACGCCCTCTGCAGCCACTCTGACTAATCCTCTGGATGTTAAACATCAGCGCTGTTCAGGCAGCTGCAAACAGGCCTGCTTCCTGCCTTCTGTTGTGTTGGTCTCTTCCTGCTGAGGGAAACTCCGCCCACGCCGCTGGTGTCCCACTGGAACTCATTTAAAAGTCCACTGGCTCATAGCGAGGGTTTGGATGCAGCGCGCTGCTGGGGGAGCTGGCAGGGTGATTGATTGACACACTGATTGATTGTAATTTATGGGTTTCCTGATGTGCTCCAGCTCCGCTGGCCGAGGCCTCATCTGTTAGGATTACAGGCTGCGTCGGGTACAGTTATGTTGCATTTCAGGTGAGCAACGGTTGCCAGCCTGCATGGTTTGTGGCGCCGCTGATGGCGCTCCACCAGCTGCTGCTCTTTAGCAGAAGCTCTGTTTGCATCCAGCAGATCATAAAACCTGCTGAATGAACTGCAGTAAAGGATTCAGAACCTGATGCAGTTCAGTGAGGAAGATGTCTGATTGGTTTAGACTGCTTCACGTATGTTCTGCTAACGTCTAAAACTCAAGAAGAATAAAGAAAACTGGGGTTAAAAATGCTAAATCATGATGATTTGAGATGATTCCAGGAATGGATTCAAGTCATCAATTGATCTAATCTACTGACTAACGACATTTTTCTTGTGTCAAACATATTTTCATAACATCAAGGAATACATTTGTTTTCACAAGATGCTTTAGGCTTAAACTTTCCTTTTTGATAAAGCTTCTAGTTAGAGTGGCTCAGGTTATCCTGATCTATCTCTATAGTTCTGCTGCTAAATGCTTAGACTGCTGGAGGACATAGGGACCCCTTTTTATCGTCATCTAGGTAAGAATGCTGAAGAAAACTTTTAATCTAACTGAATGATCTGATTAGTCTAGATCCATCAAATGACCTTCAAAGACATGTGATGTGAATTGGAGCTATAGAAATGAGCTGAAGTGAACAGAAGTTCTTCCTAGAGATCAGCAGAAATACTTTAGTTGTATTTCCAGCAGAGAGTACGTGTAACTTCTATGCTGTTCTAGGCTCGAATGCCTCTGATGAGCAGATCTCCACCGATTTGTGGACGAATTAGAAACTGTCGGCTGGCTGCCATCCGTTCATCTAGTCTGATAACGGTAGCCTGATATACAACAACGGATGGTTCATCAGATCACCTTCCAAGTCACTTTTACAAGTGCTTTTTCAAGCAGCTTTCAAGTTTTTGTCTTTCCAGATGTGGGAACAATAAGCCAGGAGATAGCTCAGATATTGCACAGAGGAAACCCAATGGTAGAGTAAAAACCGCATGATACCCCAAAGCACACCTGAATGTAGATCAAACAGAATGAGGACAGGTGCAGGTTGGTTTTAAAGGAAAAGTCCGGTTGAATTTAGCCTTAATCAGTAAAAAGAGATAATTCTAACCGCAATCACTGAGTCTGGGAGCGGCCATTTTTACCCAAATATAGTAGCCCCTCCCTCCTGCCATCTTCCAGCAGTGACGTCACGGTGCGGTAAGCCTAGCGCCATTCTCCCCGCTTTACAAGCTAAATCAATGGGAACTACTAGACACATCTGCAATCAACAACAATTATTGAAGATTTCCAGAGGACTTCACCATTGAAATTCACCAGAGCTATAGTGAAACTGACAATGCCCACGTGCATGGCAGCTGGATGCTGGAATACATCGGGTAAAAGTGGAAAAAAGAGTTATTCCACCTTTCTGATTCCTGATCCTCCACGGACGTTAGATCCACGGACGTTAGAGCCACGGACATTAGATCCACGGACGTTAGATCCACGGACATTAGAGCCACGGACATTAGATCCACGGACGTTAGATCCACGGACGTTAGAGCCATGGACGTTAGATCCATGGACGTTAGATCAACGGACGTTAGATCCACGGACATTAGAGCCACGGACATTAGATCCACGGACGTTAGATCCACGGACGTTAGAGCCATGGACGTTAGATCCATGGACGTTAGATCAACGGACATTAGATCCACGGACGTTAGAGCCACGGACGTTAGATCCACGGACGTTAGAGCCATGGACATTAGATCCACGGACGTTAGATCCACGGACGTTAGAGCCATGGACGTTAGATCCATGGACGTTAGATCAACGGACGTTAGATCCACGGACATTAGAGCCACGGACATTAGATCCACGGACGTTAGATCCACGGACGTTAGAGCCATGGACGTTAGATCCATGGACGTTAGATCAACGGATGTTAGAGCCATGGACGTTAGATCCACGGACGTTAGAGCCATGGACGTTAGAGCCATGGACATTAGATCCACGGACGTTAGAGCCACGGACGTTAGATCCACGGATGTTAGAGCCATGGACGTTAGATCCACGGACGTTAGAGCCATGGACGTTAGATCCATGGACGTTAGATCCACGGACGTTAGATCCACGGACGTTAGATCCACGGACATTAGAGCCACGGACATTAGAGCCACGGACGTTAGAGCCATGGACGTTAGATCCATGAACGTTAGATCCACGGACGTTAGATCCACGGACGTTAGAGCCACGGACATTAGAGCCACGGACATTAGATCCACGGACGTTAGAGCCATGGACGTTAGATCCACGGACGTTAGATCCACGGACATTAGAGCCACGGACATTAGAGCCACGGACATTAGAGCCACGGATGTTAGAGCCATGGACGTTAGATCCATGGACGTTAGATCCACGGATGTTAGATCCACGGACGTTAGAGCCATGGACGTTAGATCCATGGTAGTTAGAGCCATGGACATTAGAGCCACGGACGTTAGATCCACGGACGTTAGATCCACGGACTTTAGAGCCACGGACGTTAGATCCACGGACTTTAGAGCCACGGACATTAGATCCACGGACGTTAGATCCACGGACGTTAGATCCACGGACGTTAGATCCACGGACTTTAGAGCCACGGACGTTAGATCCACGGACTTTAGAGCCACGGACATTAGATCCACGGACGTTAGATCCACGGACGTTAGATCCACGGACTTTAGAGCCACGGACATTAGATCCACGGACGTTAGATCCACAGACATTAGATCCACGGACGTTAGATCCACGGACGTTAAATCGCGGACGTTAGATCCACGGACGTTAGATCCACGGACGTTAGATCCAAGGACGTTAGATCCACGGACGTTAGATCCACGGACATTAGATCCACAGACGTTAGATCCACGGACGTTAGATCCACGGACGTTAGAGCCACGGATGTTAGATCCACGGACGTTAGAGCCACGGACGTTAGATCCACGGACATTAGAGCCACGGACGTTAGATCCACAGACGTTAGATCCACAGACGTTAGATCCACGGACGTTAGATCCACGGACGTTAGATCCACAGACGTTAGAGCCACGGATGTTAGATCCACGGACGTTAGATCCACAGACGTTAGATCCACAGACATTAGATCCACGGACGTTAGATCCACGGACGTTAGATCCGTTTTAGATCCACTTCCTGCTCTGTTCACCAACATTTAATCATATATGGTCGATTGAATATGCGCCATTGGAATTATTATCTCCATTATCTCCACTGTGGCCCTGAATGCTAATGCTACGCTATAATTAAAGCGATCTGCAGTGGAACTGAATGTCTGTCAGACAGCAAACGCTTCCAAAATCAATCTGATAGGTCAAGGTTTTCCCATCAACTTGCTTTTCTTTCTTCTTCATATCACAGCCTCTGCTTGGAGAGTGGGTACGAAGGCTTCAGGATAGTTTTATAAAGGAGGCCCTCGGGCTTTGACTAGGCCTACTCTTTCCATTTAGCCAGTTCCTGGTGGATTTACTGGTAGAGGATGATGGTAATAATGGAGTAAATGTGGAAATGCCTTTAGAAAAATGTTGCTTTTTAACGTCACTAATAATCTTTATCTGTAGTTTGAACCTTTGTCCTGTAGAACGAGTCGTCTGTGTTTATCCTGTCCAAATGGGGTAAAAAAAAGGAGGTTAAAGCAAGTCCTAATGGCCACATGATGGAGGCAGGAGTGGAGGATGGGGGAGCTGAACCCACCCAGGCAAAGACCGAACAGGGGGCCATTGGGCCAATAACCTGTGGGGGTGAGCCACGAGGTAGTCAGAGACCTGAGAGGTGAGGCGTGGGGCTGGGGGGTCTGCTGACTGTTGGATGACAGAGTCGAACCCTTGCACCTTTGGGTAGGGGGCTCCTGGACTGACCATGATGAGCACCATGTTCAAGCCTGAGGCATTATCATACAATTACAGAATAACTGAGCCATTTTTGTGGGGCCTTAGGATCCCCCATATGCCCCCCCCCCGGTCCCCTCCCTGGGGAGGTAGGGCCAATGTCTCCAGGCTGGTCCTGGAGCTTCCTCCTGTCATGATCTGGCCTGATAGATCACCTTAATTATTCATGCCTTTCCCCTGCTACCTGCTGGTTGTCCTTTATATTGAGCTCAGTTCCAGCTATCGGGGCCAGATCATTGTTTATTTGTGTTCTGTTTCTTTCATGGCTCTCGGTCCTGTTAGTTAGTTCCATGGTTTCAGTCTTGGTTCTTGGCAGCCGGCTGGTTGAGAGGGTTTTAGTGTCTGTCTTGTCTTCAGATCGTGTCCTGGTCCTTCTTCGCGGAGCCCTCAGGGTTTTGGCTCGGAACGCGGAGGAGGTCAGTTTAATTCCCGTAAGCCTCGCTCAAAGGAGGAGACCAGTTTAGTAATTCCAGTGCCATGTCTAGTCTCTGTCCCTCAACCGCTGGTCCTCCTCATCTTCATCTGAGCCTGCCCGTCGGCATCTGAGCGTGTAGGTTTGGAATAATGTTGTTCCGCTTTCACTGTTAAGATTGACATCATGTTTTGGATTACTTAATCCTGTCTGGTGGTTTTTCAGTTATCTCCAGTCTCCTATCCTCTACTTTTTCCGTTGGTATTTCTTTGTTTTCTGGTCATTTTTCTTATTTCCATTTTGCTTTATTGAAGTTTTTCCAGTTTTAGTTAAGCCCTGTTTATTCCTAGTTGCTCCTCTTCTTTCCCCTTCTAGGTCCTTCTGTCCCTACCTGCTCCCAGTTAACTAATCACTCTGCTCATTGCTCCCTCCCATATATACCCCTCCTCTGCAGTTCCTCATTGCTGGATCCTCTTCACTTCTAATGTGTTTCTCTCTGGTTTCTCCTAGATTTCTGGATTTGTTACCATCTACCTTTAAATTAAATCTGCTAGAATTAATCTCTGCCTTTGATCTTCTACTAACTTCCATTAAACTGACTTCAGATCATAACCACAGTATTCATTGGTGTTGTTCCTTTATCTAATAAATGCTGTTTATACACGTTCAGTAGACGTACATGCACTTCCTTTGACCATTTATGGTAGTTCCTGCAAGGTTTTTAATTTGAAACTAATTCTGATTCCTTGTCTGCATTGAACTGGGCCAACTGGGCTGGTTCTGATTGTGATTGCTTTCCTCTGCACCGGTGAACTCCACAGTAACACACTAAGAAACTCTCGCTTATGAAGCGCTACTCGCACCTCCTGACCTATGAAGCACCTGATTAGCAACACCTGGCTGTTAAAGCCTTTGAAAGCAGCTAAAGTGGAAATCTGCTCCACAAGTTTTTCTTTAGTTTATCTTTGACGTGAGGAACTGATTAGAGCAGCTGTGGTTGCTACTGAACAAATCTGCTCTGGTTTAGAGAGCCTGAGATTTTCATTTTTATTAAAGACCAAGTGAGGTCCTGCAGAGGTTGGGAGGCAGATGGGAGTATCCTGGATGGATGCCCAGGAGGGACATGGCTGGTTGATCAGCTGACGCTGGCTTGGCCTGGCTTTAGCAGATGTGCCGTAATGTGTGCTGACTGTGACTACATGGCCTGCTGCAGTTATCGCTCTGCTTAATAGTGTGTCACCTAAGTGAGCCCAGCTGGTTCATTTAGCATCCGTTTGTCAATTCATTTAAATAGAGCAGAGCTTAATGTTATATCTGTTACCTTTTCAGGCTGGATGGGGTTCAGAGGGACGCTCTGCTGATACTGGATGGGACCAAAGCAATCAGGGTCCTCAGAGTCTGAACTTTAATGAATAAACCAGTAATAAACCAGTAATAACGGGAACTGGAGTTATAATTGTAGCTCATGCTGACTAATGGTTCCTCTTGCTTTCCAACTACAGAGTAGCGACGTCCCCCATGAGGAGCCAGGAGCCCCCGCCTTCCCGTTGGGTCCAGAGACTGTTTCTCCAGCAGAGTCCAAGAGTTGCAGCAGCGTCTTGCTTCTGACTTTGAAGGCAGACCTTGATCAGAGTTTCCAGCTCTTAACTAAGAGCAGCAGGGGAATCCACATAGGAATCTTCAGGTTTGGCTCTCCAGGGCAGATTGGCAGGTTAAGCTCATCCAGAGCTTCAGGCTATAGACAGGTTTCCTGTGAGGCAAAAACAGAAGAGAGTTAGAATCTGATCTCTCAACAGAGACAGCTAAGATTCTTTCAGTTTCTAGGCTCAGGTCGCTAACCAAACTAAGGTCAACACTGCGGCGTCGAAGCAAGGTCTGGCAGCTGGTTATAAAGGGCAGGTCTCCTGATGAGTAGATACGTCTCAGGTGTGCTGGAAGACTCCAGCTCCAGGAGACCCACGGCGCACTCTGCTGGAGGAAGGTGGTACAGCTCCAGATCACAACATAAACGAACATTTCCTTCCCTCCATTTTCAGTAAAAACATCAGAGGAAGCTTTTTTTCCTTGGCCTATTTATGGGATAAATATTTTTTCTTTCCTCTGCATAAATAGGGGGGATTGTTGAGAAGTCTGTATGCTGGAGTTGAGTTCTGGAGTTTCCTACTCTAGATTAGGGTGGAGGGGGGGTCATGAGAGATGAGTTCAGCCTCCTTCCTGCTGTGAATGGGAGACCTGGTCTGAGTGTTTATCTGGCTCAGATTTATGTCCTTGATGAACTGAAGTGTTTTTTCTTGGGAAGAACCAAATGTTTGTGTGTAAGAAAGTTCTTTAAGCAGGGGGTGGGTTGGTTCCCCTGGGGTAGTGTGTGTGTGTTGGGATAAGGTATAAATGTATATACTGAGGAGGCCTCAGTCAGAGCTCTATCTCTGTGTCTGAAACGTTAAATAAATTTGAACATTCGCTTGCTAGAGCCTCAGCTTTACACATCGTGCACAAAACAGTGTTTTCAAAAATATTGTCATTTACATCGACCTCAAAATCCACTGTCGAGCGCCAAACGTAGCGGCACAAACGAGCACAGTTGATACCAAATGTGTTTATTTTTCCAGCAGGGAGTGGCTGACCTCTGATGAGCCTCTGTTAGTGAAGTCAGGTGTGCTGAAGCAGTGACTCGTCTAAAAGGACGCATCCCCTGCAGCCCTGAGGGTCTCTGAAATGAATTCCACCTGAAAGTTCATATGTGAATCAAAGCAAGTTCAGCTCCCAAACTATCAATTGGAAACACTATTGTTCATATTTATAGGACAGAAAGGGAACCTGGAAAAAAAATCTCAATCTAGATCATTTGTTCTTAAAATAAGTGCCTTTGTTCTTGGATTGGAAGGTAAAAGAGACACTTTGCCAATAGAACAAGACAATTTACACTTAAAATAAGAAAACACAACTGCATTGTCTTATTTAAAGTGAATATTATCTAATTATCTTATTTTAAAAGTAGAATAACTCATGCCATTGGCAAACTACCTCATTTACCTGCTCAAATTAAGGGTAAATACGCTTTATTTAAGGAATATTTTACTTTTTTCTAGATCATTTTTCCAGTGTATTCCCCAAAGGTTTTAGTGAACAGTGTGCAGGAGGAAATGGGATTTTGGGGGCCAAATTGTGCCAAATGTATTTTTCCGCTCATAAAAGTGAATCTGGTCGGATAAATATGCTGATTTCCATTATTGGAGACCTTCTGCATGAGGCGAAGCCTTTGCTCCTCAGATTTAGCCGTTGGTTCATTGAAATTTACCAATAAAATCACCAAACTGAATAGAAAATAAGAATTACAGAGCAGCTTATGGAACGCATGCCGGTTACATCACCTGGAATGGTCGCACAATGACCTCTGACCCCTCCTTGGAAAGGTCTGAGCCTCTAGTTTCCAATGATGGCGGCCATTAGGGGGCGGGGCTAAAGATGAATACCTGCTGTTGCATTACTCCCACAGAGTCAAACGTCTCAGGTGGAATTTTAAATCTCATTTTATTTGTTTACACAGCTATAAAACATCAATTATTGATGAAAACATTATTTTGAAACATGTTTTAGAAATCTTAAAGCCCCAATTGAAAGGCGTGTGGATCAAACACCATGTGACTGTGTTTTGGCCATTTCTATAAGTGGATAAACATGAGCAGGTGTCAGTCTGGCCCTGCACCAGGCCCACTGGGCTTAACGATCCCTTCCAGGCATGATGATAGCCATGCTGATGACACAGAGTTAAGACCCGCCCATGCCGTGGGGGCGGGGTTAATGCTGAAAGCTTCCTGTCTTCCTGGGTTCTGCCTCCTCTATCCCTTCATCTTCTGTACCCAGCGCCGATACTTTGTGTTATTTTCCAGCTAAACCTTCAATAAATTGTTGACTATGATGTGCAGGTTTAGCGTGATGATCAAAAGCTTTCCACAACTTCCCATCCAGCTGACTGAAGTTGCAAACACATCCTTACCTTCTTTATTTGCAGGATTGGAACCGGTTGTTTCACCATAAGAGAACGCATTAATGACTGTCCTCACCCGACTTTCAGGACTTGAGGACTAAGGGCTTTAGTCAGTAAACTGACCAGCAGGTTCAATAGAACTGAATTCAAAGGAGAGAATCCAAAAGCAAAGAATGTCTGAGAGAGGCGGGGCCATTAAACCCCGCTGGATGGTCCACTCACACGGTGGCTTTCGATAATCTGGCAGCGGCTGGCAGAAAGCGGCAGGTAGAAATAATCTGGAACATAGGTGGGAGAAATGAAGGAGGTGCTGCTGCCTCTGGTGATTATTAGAGCAGAGAGGAGCAGCTAGCCGACCCAAAGCACAATAGAACATGGTGGGAGCCAAAAGAAAGACAGCATTACAGAAACTTCCAGAAAGTCCAGTTTCCTGTAGCTTAATCAAAGGCTCTGCAGGACCTAATGGGACGTGTCATAGAAAAGGAGCCATTACTTTACAGTTAGCTTATGCTAATTCCACCTGCTTGCATTCAGCCTGAAGTCATTGCTAACAGTTAGTAATAAAACACAGAGTTTAATGTAACTGAGAGCGTCATGATGAACTCTGTTGTTCTGTGACTTTAAAGCCAGCTGTTTTACAGGTGTGCTGTAATTATGATAGAGGAATTCTATCATTCGTCTTGAAGCCTCATCTGTTTGCTCCGGCTAAATCTAATTTGTCATATCAAGCTGAGCCCTGAAGCGTAACATTGAATCAGAGGAATGTTTGCTGTGTGGCTGCTGTCATCCAGCAGGCTGCAGGGACAGGTCTCAGCATGCAGACGGCAAACAGGCACCGCTATAAGGGACGGAAACGGGGCCGGAGGTTTGGACCCTGAGGGCAGAACAGCAGCATTAAAAAGGTCTCCATCCTGGAAACAGAGCATTGAACTGAGCCGGTAGAAAACCCGTCTTTGTCTCTTTAAACGTCGGAGTTTCATCTCAGTTTTCTCAAAAAATGTTAGAAAGCTTGGAGATGAGCAGGAAAAGCAGCATTTGGTTGTTCGACATGAAGTTCTGTCTTCAGTTTCAGGTAGAAACCAGAATGTTTGGATCTTTAGATCCATGAACGGCTCATCCGTCACCAGGGGCGGATTTAGGAAATTTAGGGCCCTAGGCAAAGACAGGCAGGGGAACCTCTGAAAACATAAAACAGACAGATAGAGAAACGCTAATAGAATAGACATCCATTATCTGTTCTAGGTTTTGTCCCTCTCTTCTTGTTTCCCTTTATGTTTTGAACTCAGCTGACATTTCATGCTGTCTCTAAAGGAATGAAGGAGGCGGGGTTACCAATCTACTCGCTCTGGAGAGCAGAGTTCGCTGCTTTTAGATGTTGTCTCCAAAGTCTCCAGTAGCAGACTAAAGTCGCTAGATTTGGCGCTAGGAGCTTTTTAGAAATCAAAGCGCTAGAGTATGGAGGACCAGTCCTGCCATAATTAGAAATACATACAGAAATAAATAAAGGATATAAATTGCTCGAAAAAGCTGATAATTTGATTTTTGTGACATTAAATGTGACAAAATAAACAATCAGTTATTCATCTAAAGATATATATTTTAATTTCATCTTTTATTTTTACTTTTCTCTTTGCATTTACACTGTTTTACAGAATAAAATGATAACAAAAATAAAATAACACAAATAAAATAGTTATTTACAACATTCAAGAAAATGTATAACAGAAAATAAGTCAGCTTCAATGCAGGAAGAAAAGTAAAAATAAAAGTGGAAGTTTAAGTTTATACTTTTAGATGAATATTTGACTAATTGTTGAACTGATTATCTTACAGTTTCAATAATTATCTACTTTTATCACCAAATGTTTTATCATTAATTATTAAGTCCTTCATGTCTTTCTGTTTGTATTTTTATTTAGTGCAGGATTGGTCCTCCATATATTTGATGAAGAAATATCTAAAAACAATGAAAGATAATAAACTTCCAGCGGCTCTGCAAGAGAATTAATTGACACTATAAACAAAATGCTGGAAAGTTTTTCACTTGTGATGTATTTCATTTTAAAAATATTATCAAATGACAAACTATAAGTATTTTATTTTTATCTAACCTTTAACCCCCTTAACGACTGTCCTTCCAGGAGCTTCTGCACCTCCTTCATCTCAGGTCTGCAGAGAGGAGCATCAGTTCCCTCCATCCAGGACTCGTCCAGGTCAAAGTTCACAAGGTAAGCTGTGACGTCTGCACGCCTCTCCCTGAAGGCGGACTTTGTCCTCCAGGGCGGCGCAGCAGAGCGCTGCGGGTAAAAACCAGCTTCCATGGCTCTGTGACGGACAGCTTGATGTTTGCATCACTTCCTCTGTGAGATTTCAAACATTTGTGTTTATTTAGGAGTTTGTTTCTCTCCCTTAAAGCCACAGTGGACCCAGGCCTTCCACCCTGGTGAGCAGAAAGTGAGGGGACGTTCATGGGCCCTCATGGACTGGATGTGGATTGATTGCAGACGTAAAGTGAAACCCTAAAGCTTTTCTTTAGCTGGGATCGTCTCACTGAGCTCCTCCTCATGCGGCGGCAGCATCAGTTTGAAAAGTCTGGCTTTGTTTCCCATCTCTAACGACACCACAGGACGTCTGTGATGCTCTGACCTCGGCTTCCTGCAGACCGGGAACGATGGCTATCGCTGCAGATCAATATGACTTCCCCTGACCAGGAGAGGTCAGGGGTCAGAGGCAGCAAACGGCCCCATTAGAGGCAGCGTGTGGCTCTGCTCACAGTCTGGGTCTTTCTCCCACTCATCAACCTGCAGCTTCTCAGCCTGGCGTCCAATTAGGAGGCCTCTGCTGTTCGCTGACTGTCAGGAAGCTTTCCAGGGTTACAGGCTCCCGCTAGGAGGGCTGGAGCAGCCGGCAGTCATTTTGACACAGTTCAGCTTCAGCTAAGGTTAGCTCGATAGATTTACTCCAATGATATTTAATTCATTTCAGTTACCACGGAAACCAGGAGCTCAACGCTGAAAGGAAACGATTTGAGATCGATTTGTCCATCTGAGGACGTCTGACTGAAGCTCTGTGGTCCAGTTGATCAGAACACAATATTTTACTGTTCCAGCTAGACTAGGGATGATTAGCCTGAGCTAACTGATTAGCATGAGCTAACCGGTTAGCCTGAGCTAACTGATTAGCATGAGCTAACTGATTAGCATGAGCTAACCGGTTAGCCTGAGCTAACTGATTAGCATGAGCTAACTGATTAGCATGAGCTAACCGGTTAGCCTGAGCTAACTGATTAGCATGAGCTAATTTGTTAGCATGAGCTTACTAAATAGCATGGGCTAACTAGTTAGCATTAGCTAACTGGTTAGTATGAGCTAACTGATTAGCATGGGCTAACTGATTAGCCTGAGCTAACTGGTTAGCATGGGCTAACTGATTAGCATGAGCTAACTGATTAGCCTAAGCTAACTGATTAGCATGAGCTAACCGGTTAGCCTGAGCTAACTGATTAGCATGAGCTAATTTGTTAGCATGAGCTTACTGATTAGCATGGGCTAACTAGTAAGCATTAGCTAACTGGTTAGTATGAGCTAACTGATTAGCATGGGCTAACTGATTAGCCTGAGCTAACTGGTTAGCATGGGCTAACTGATTAGCATGAGCTAACTGATTAGCCTAAGCTAACTGATTAGCCTGAGCTAACTGGTTAGCCTGAGCTAACTGATTAGCCTGAGCTAACTTGTTAGCCTGAGCTAACTGGTTAGCATGGGCTAACTGATTATCTTGACCTTACTGGTTAGCATGAGCTATGTGGTTAACATGAGCTAACTTATTAGCATGAGCTAACTGATTAGCCTGAGCTAACTGGTTAGCATGGGCTAACTGGTTAGCATGAGCTAACTGTAATGAACTTGTAATGATGATCTGCGCTGGAACAGACGTGGTTACTGAGAGCTCCTTTGGATCTATTTCACTTTTCTCTTCAAAAAATTCTGTTTTCCTAATAATTTTAAAACAATAAGGTAAAAGCTTCATTGGGATGGAGATAGGCTTTCTGCTTTCATCTTTTTTTCAAAACAAATAAAAAAACTAATTTTTACAGCTGAATTTATCTGATTTTTTTTTATTTCTAATTCTAATTTAATAGAAAACTGTAATTTTAACTTAAATTAAGTTAAAAAATATGTACAATTCCTAAATGAATGTATATTGACCTAATATTCCAGATAATAGTTGTCTTTGTAGATGTTTTTTCAGTTGGAAGACATTTTTATTCAACCTAATGAATGAAAATTTGACTTCATGAAGATTTCTCAATACAGGTGCTGGTCATAAAATTAGAATATCATGAAAAAGTAGATTGATTTCAGTAATTCCATTTAAAAAGTGAAACTTGTATATTATATTCATACATTACATAAAAAAACTCATATATTTCAGATGTTTATTTTGTTTAATTTTGATGATTACAAATGACAACAAATGAAAATCTCAAATTCATCATATCAGAAAATTAGAATATTGTGAAAAGGTTCAAAATTGATGGCCCCTGGTGCCACACTCTAATCAGCTAATTAACTCAAACCACCTGCAAAAGCCTTTAAATGGTCTTTCAGTCTAGTTCTATAGGCTACACAATCATGGGGAAGACTGCTGACTTGACAGTTGTCCAAAAGACGACCATCGACACCTTGCACAAGGAGGGCAAGACACAAAAGGTCATCGCTAAAGAGGCTGGCTGTTCACAGAGCTCAGTGTCCAAGCACATTAATAGAGAGGCGAAGGGAAGGAAAAGATGTGGTCGAAAAAAGTGTACAAGCAAGAGAGATAACCGCACCCTGGAGAGGATTGTGAAACAAAACCCATTCAAAAATGTGGGGGAGATTCCCAAAGAGTGGACTGCAGCTGGAGTGAGTGCTTCAAGAACCACCACACACAGACGTATGAAAGACATGGGTTTCTGCTGTCGCATTCCTTGTGTCAAGCCACTCTTGAACCACAGACAGCGTCAGAAGCGTCTTGCCTGGGCTAAAGAGAAACAGGACTGGACTGCTGGTGAGTGGTCCAAAGTCATGTTCTCTGATGAAAGTAAATTTTGCATTTCCTTTGGAAATCAAGGTCCCAGAGTCTGGAGGAAATGAAGAGAGGCACTTCATCCACGTTGCTTGAAGTCCAGTGTAAAGTTTCCACAGTCAGTGATGGTTTGGGGTGCCATGTCATCTGCTGGTGTTGGTCCATTGTGTTTTCTGAGGTCCAGGGTCAACACAGCCACATACCAGGAAGTTTTAGAGCACTTCATGCTTCCTGCAGCTGACCAACTTTTTGGAGATGCAGATTTCATTTTCCAACAGGACTTGGCACCTGCACACAGTGCCAAAGCTACCAGTACCTGGTTGAAGGACCATGGTATCCCTGTTCTTAATTGGCCAGCAAACTCTCCTGACCTTAACCCCATAGAAAATCTATGGGGTATTGTGAAGAAGAAGATGCAATACACCAGACCCAACAATTCAGAAGAGCTAAAAGCCACTATTAGAGCAACCTGGGCTATCATAACACCTGAGCAGTGCCACAGACTGATCGACTCCATGCCACGCCGCATTGCTGCAGTAATACAGGCCAAAGGAGGCCCAACTAAATACTGAGTGCTGTACATGCTCATACTTTTCATGTTCATACTTTTCAGTTGGCCAACATTTCTATAAATCCTTTGTTTTTATTGGTCTTCAGTAATATTCTAATTTTCTGATATGATGAATTTGAGATTTTCATTTGTTGTCATTTGTAATCATCAAAATTAAACAAAATAAACATCTGAAATATATGAGTTTGTATGTAATGTATGAATATAATATACAAGTTTCCCTTTTTAAATGGAATTACTGAAATCAATCTACTTTTTCATGATATTCTAATTTTATGACCAGCACCTGTATATCTGAATCCCTTGGCATGTTCATTGTTTTTTATTCTATGGTTTTCATGGCCCCCATGAAAACACGTGGACCCCCCCTCTCTGTCCAGGATGGACCCCTCCTCTCTGTCCAGGATGGACCCCCCTCTCTGTCCAGGATGGACCCCTCCTTTCAACTGGAGCTAGACACCAGCACCCCTCGCCTCTAATTAGTTTCTAAATTCTATATTTTTTTTAACTTTCTGATGGATTGTAATCTCTTGTTTTTATCTCCCTGAAGCGGCTCTGGTTTCCTCCAGCTAACGGTTTTACCCCTCCCCACCACTGAGGAGCTGTTTTCACTCGGACTCGGACTCGGTTGGTCCCTCTTAGTCCCTGTTTAATCCTTCAGCAGGATGCTTTCAGGCTCCTTTGAACCCCTCAGAGAGGAGCTGATGGAGGCTGCAGCTCTACTTCCTGTGAAGCTCTTCAGATGGAGGATGCAACGTGAGCAAAGTTGTCGTGTTTAAAGTTACTTCCTCCGACGCCGAGCAGCTGTGACCCAGATGTGTCTGGCCTTCCTGCTAAGTGAGACAAACCGAGGCCCTCAAGGACCCGGTCGGCTCCTCCAGGAGCTGCTGTCGGTTCTGACCCATCAGGATTCCTCTGAGCCCAGAGCTTTCAGGAGGGCAGAGATCGTCCCATCTGGATGGTTCTGGACTCTGGCAGTCGTTAAAAGCTCAGATTCACTTCCTGTGAATAAATGTAGAGATTTGATTCCTGCGATCGCAGCAGAAGACGTTTGGGTCTGAGTGGAACTGATGGCTTTTTAATAAATAAACCAAAGCAGTGAGGAACCAGCTGATGAGGAGGCGGAGCTCCGCCCACCATCCTCTGTGAGACGCTGTCCTGGTTCCCACAGAGGCAGGACAGGGGTGTGGTTTCTCCTCCATGCCAGGATGGGAAGACATTAGCAATGGCCTCAGAGGAAACAATGATATTCCAGGACTTTCTCAGGAATTCATCTTGTTCCTTCCTGCATTCCTTCTCTGGTTCCCCCTCCCCCTCCTGTTGCTTTTTTATTTCATTCCTTGTTTTGTTGCTTTCATCCTTGGATGTGTCCTCTGGTCCTCGTTTGTCTTTCTTCTGTCCTAAACCTTTTCTCCTTTGTCTTTATTTCCTTCCTGTTGCTTTTATTAAATTTCACTTTAAAACCTCTCCTACAGTGAAAATAGATCCAGTTTCTCTAACCTAAAGGATGGAGACGTCTGAAAGGCAAAGAAACAGAAAAAAGTGCACGATTGGTGTAAATTCCGACTTCTGCACGCTGGAAAAAATCCAGATCAGTCATTTTTTTCTTAAAATTAGTGCATTTGTTCTTCGACTGAGGAGGTAAAAAAACATTTTACCAACGAAACAAGACAGTTTACATTTAAAATAAGAAAATACAATCGCATTGTCTTATTTCAAGTGCATATTATCTAATTATCCTATTTTAAAATACTAATTTCCCTGCTCAAATTAAGGGTAAATTAAGAAATGTTGACTTATTTCTGGATGGTTATTTCAGTGTGTGTCAGCGTCAGAGCCTACAGAGCAAAACTGATCTAAAAATGAGCAAAAATGTCTTAAATTAAGTGTATTTACCTTTAATCTGAGCAGGTAAATCAGATAATCTGCCAATAGAATGAATATTTAAGGTTTAAACACCCGAGCTGATGGACGTTAATTCTGCTTCATTTGGATGAAAAGTGTGAATATTTATCGTTTTCTCAGTGACATCACGCTGTGAAGGATAATTCAGGCCAGGTGGAAGAGGGAACCAGTCGGATAACAGACGGTAACCATGGCAGCGTCTCTGTTTTCGCACCCTAAATCACAGGGTTAGGGTTTCTTTCCACCTGCTCGCTTCTATTAACCAGCCAGCAAACGGCTGCCTGCTTCATTCCACCTGCTTGCTTCTATTAACCAGCCAGCAAACGGCTGCCTGCTTCGTTCCACCTGCTTGCTTCTATTAACCAGCCAGCAAACGGCTGCCTGCTTCTTTCCACCTGCTTGCTTCTATTAACCAGCCAGCAAACGGCCACCTGCTTCTTTCCACCTCCTTGCTTCTATTAACCAGCCAGCAAACGGCTGCCTGCTTCATTCCACCTGCTTGCTTCTATTAACCATCCAGCAAACGGCTGCCTGCTTCATTCCACCTGCTTGCTTCTTTTAACCAGCCAGCAAACGGCCGCCTGCCTCATTCCCCCTGCTTGCTTCTATTAACCAGCCAGCAAACGGCTGCCTGCTTCATTCCACCTGCTTGCTTCTATTAACCAGCCAGCAAACGGCTGCCTGCTTCATTCCACCTGCTTGCTTCTATTAACCAGCCAGCAAACGGCCACCTGCTTCTTTCCACCTCCTTGCTTCTATTAACCAGCCAGCAAACGGCTGCCTGCTTCATTCCACCTGCTTGCTTCTATTAACCAGCCAGCAAACGGCTGCCTGCTTCGTTCCACCTGCTTGCTTCTATTAACCAGCCAGCAAACGGCTGCCTGCTTCTTTCCACCTGCTTGCTTCTATTAACCAGCCAGCAAACGGCCACCTGCTTCTTTCCACCTCCTTGCTTCTATTAACCAGCCAGCAAACGGCTGCCTGCTTCATTCCACCTGCTTGCTTCTATTAACCATCCAGCAAACGGCTGCCTGCTTCATTCCACCTGCTTGCTTCTTTTAACCAGCCAGCAAACGGCCGCCTGCCTCATTCCCCCTGCTTGCTTCTATTAACCAGCCAGCAAACGGCTGCCTGCTTCATTCCACCTGCTTGCTTCTATTAACCAGCCAGCAAACGGCTGCCTGCTTCATTCCACCTGCTTGCTTCTATTAACCAGCCAGCAAACGGCTGCCTGCTTCTTTCCACCTGCTTGCTTCCATTAACCAGCCAGCAAACGGCCGCCTGCTTCATTCCACCTGCTTGCTTCTATTAACCAGCCAGCAAACGGCCGCCTGCTTCTTTCCACCTGCTTGCTTCTATTAACCAGCCAGCAAACGGCCGCCTGCTTCTTTCCACCTGCTTGCTTCTATTAACCAGCCAGCAAACGGCCGCCTGCTTCTATCCACCTGCTTGCTTCCATTAACCAGCCAGCAAACGGCCGCCTGCTTCATTCCACCTGCTTGCTTCTATTAACCAGCCAGCAAACGGCCGCCTGCTTCATTCCACCTGCTTGCTTCTATTAACCAGCCAGCAAACTGCTGCCTGCTTCGTTCCACCTGCTTGCTTCTATTAACCAGCCAGCAAACGGCCGCCTGCTTCGTTCCACCTGCTTGCTTCTATTAACCAGCCAGCAAACGGCCGCCTGGTTCATTCCACCTGCTTGCTTTTATTAACCAGCCAGCAAACGGCCGCCTGCTTCATTCCACCTGCTTGCTTCTATTAACCAGCCAGCAAACGGCCGCCTGCTTCATTCCACCTGCTTGCTTCTATTAACCAGCCAGCAAACGGCCGCCTGCTTCATTCCACCTGCTTGCTTCTATTAACCAGCCAGCAAACGGCCGCCTGCTTCATTCCACCTGCTTGCTTCTATTAACCAGGCAGCAAACGGCCGCCTGCTTCATTCCACCTGCTTGCTTCTATTAACCAGCCAGCAAACGGCCGCCTGCTTCATTCCACCTGCTTGCTTCTATTAACCAGCCAGCAAACGGCCGCCTGCTTCTTTCCACCTGCTTGCTTCTATTAACCAGCCAGCAAACGGCCACTTGCTTCATTCCACCTGCTTGCTTCTATTAACCAGCCAGCAAACGGCTGCCTGCTTCTTTCCACCTGCTTGCTTCTATTAACCAGCCAGCAAACGGCCGCCTGCTTCTTTCCACATGCTTGCTTCTATTAACCAGCCAGCAAACGGCTGCCTGCTTCATTCCACCTGCTTGCTTCTATTAACCATCCAGCAAACGGCTGCCTGCTTCATTCCACCTGCTTGCTTCTATTAACCAGCCAGCAAACGGCCGCCTGCTTCATTCCACCTGCTTGCTTCTATTAACCAGCCAGCAAACGGCCGCCTGCTTCTTTCCACCTGCTTGCTTCTATTAACCAGCCAGCAAACGGCCGCCTGCTTCTTTCCACCTGCTTGCTTCTATTAACCAGCCAGCAAACGGCCGCCTGCTTCTTTCCACCTGCTTGCTTCCATTAACCAGCCAGCAAACGGCCGCCTGCTTCATTCCACCTGCTTGCTTCTATTAACCAGCCAGCAAACGGCCGCCTGCTTCATTCCACCTGCTTGCTTCTATTAACCAGCCAGCAAACGGCCGCCTGCTTCATTCCACCTGCTTGCTTCTATTAACCAGCCAGCAAACGGCCGCCTGCTTCATTCCACCTGCTTGCTTCTATTAACCAGCTAGCAAACGGCCGCCTGCTTCGTTCCACCTGCTTGCTTCTATTAACCAGCCAGCAAAGCCTGCTTCATTCCACCTGCTTGCTTCTATTAACCAGCCAGCAAACGGCTGCCTGCTTCATTCCACCTGCTTGCTTCTATTAACCATCCAGCAAACGGCTGCCTGCTTCATTCCACCTGCTTGCTTCTTTTAACCAGCCAGCAAACGGCCGCCTGCCTCATTCCCCCTGCTTGCTTCTATTAACCAGCCAGCAAACGGCTGCCTGCTTCATTCCACCTGCTTGCTTCTATTAACCAGCCAGCAAACGGCTGCCTGCTTCATTCCACCTGCTTGCTTCTATTAACCAGCCAGCAAACGGCTGCCTGCTTCATTCCACCTGCTTGCTTCTATTAACCAGCCAGCAAACGGCTGCCTGCTTCATTCCACCTGCTTGCTTCCATTAACCAGCCAGCAAACGGCCGCCTGCTTCTTTCCACCTGCTTGCTTCTATTAACCAGCCAGCAAACGGCCACCTGCTTCATTCCACCTGCTTGCTTCTATTAACCAGCCAGCAAACGGCCGCCTGCTTCTTTCCACCTTCTTGCTTCTATTAACCAGCCAGCAAACGGCTGCCTGCTTCATTCCACCTGCTTGCTTCTATTAACCAGCCAGCAAACGGCTGCCTGCTTCTTTCCACCTGCTTGCTTCTATTAACCAGCCAGCAAACGGCCGCCTGCTTCATTCCACCTGCTTGCTTCTATTAACCAGCCAGCAAACGGCCGCCTGCTTCGTTCCACCTGCTTGCTTCTATTAACCAGCCAGCAAACGGCTGCCTGCTTCATTCCACCTGCTTGCTTCTATTAACCAGCCAGCAAACGGCCGCCTGCTTCATTCCACCTGCTTGCTTCTATTAACCAGCCAGCAAACGGCCGCCTGCTTCATTCCACCTGCTTGCTTCTATTAACCAGCCAGCAAACGGCCGCCTGCTTCTTTCCACCTGCTTGCTTCTATTAACCAGCCAGCAAACAGCCAACTGCTTCTTTCCACATGCTTGCTTCTATTAACCAGCCAGCAAACGGCCACCTGCTTCTTTCCACCTGCTTGCTTCTATTAACCAGCCAGCAAACAGCCAACTGCTTCTTTCCACATGCTTGCTTCTATTAACCAGCCAGCAATGGGCTGCCTGCTTCATTCCACCTGCTTGCTTCTATTAACCAGCCAGCAAACGTCTGCCTGCTTCTTTCCACCTGCTTGCTTCTATTAACCAGCCAGCAAACGGCCGCCTGCTTCATTCCACCTGCTTGCTTCTATTAACCAGCCAGCAAACGGCCGCCTGCTTCGTTCCACCTGCTTGCTTCTATTAACCAGCCAGCAAACGGCTGCCTGCTTCATTCCACCTGCTTGCTTCTATTAACCAGCCAGCAAACGGCTGCCTGCTTCATTCCACCTGCTTGCTTCTATTAACCAGCCAGCAAACGGCCGCCTGCTTCTTTCCACCTGCTTGCTTCTATTAACCAGCCAGCAAACGGCCGCCTGCTTCATTCCACCTGCTTGCTTCTATTAACCAGCCAGCAAACGGCCACCTGCTTCTTTCCACATGCTTGCTTCTATTAACCAGCCAGCAAACGGCTGCCTGCTTCATTCCACCTGCTTGCTTCTATTAACCAGCCAGCAAACGGCTGCCTGCTTCTTTCCACCTGCTTGCTTCTATTAACCAGCCAGCAAACAGCTGCCTGCTTCTTTCCACCTGCTTGCTTCTATTAACCAGCCAGCAAACGGCTGCCTGCTTCATTCCACCTGCTTGCTTCTATTAACCAGCCAGCAAACGGCTGCCTGCTTCATTCCACCTGCTTGCTTCTATTAACCAGCCAGCAAACGGCTGCCTGCTTCTTTCCACCCGCTTGCTTCCATTAACCAGCCAGCAAACGGCTGCCTGCTTCTTTCCACCTGCTTGCTTCCATTAACCAGCCAGCAAACGGCCGCCTGCTTCATTCCACCTGCTTGCATCTATTAACCAGCCAGCAAACGGCTGCCTGCTTCTTTCCACCTGCTTGCTTCTATTAACCAGCCAGCAAACGGCCGCCTGCTTCTTTCCACCTGCTTGCTTCTATTAACCAGCCAGCAAACGGCTGCCTGCTTCTTTCCACCTGCTTGCTTCCATTAACCAGCCAGCAAACGGCTGCCTGCTTCTTTCCACCTGCTTGCTTCTATTAACCAGCCAGCAAACGGCTGCCTGCTTCATTCCACCTGCTTGCTTCTATTAATCAGCCAGCAAACGGCTGCCTGCTTCTTTCCACCTGCTTGCTTCTATTAACCAGCCAGCAAACGGCTGCCTGCTTCAGTCCACCTGCTTGCTTCTATTAACCAGCCAGCAAACGGCTGCCTGCTTCTTTCCACCTGCTTGCTTCTATTAATCAGCCAGCAAACGGCTGCCTGCTTCTTTCCACCTGCTTGCTTCTATTAACCAGCCAGCAAACGGCTGCCTGCTTCATTCCACCTGCTTGCTTCTATTAACCAGCCAGCAAACGGCTGCCTGCTTCATTCCACCTGCTTGCTTCCATTAACCAGCCAGCAAACGGCTGCCTGCTTCTTTCCACCTGCTTGCTTCTATTAACCAGCCAGCAAACGGCTGCCTGCTTCATTCCACCTGCTTGCTTCCATTAACCAGCCAGCAAACGGCTGCCTGCTTCGTTCCACCTGCTTGCTTCTATTAACCAGCCAGCAAAGCCTGCTTCATTCCACCTGCTTGCTTCTATTAACCAGCCAGCAAACGGCTGCCTGCTTCATTCCACCTGCTTGCTTCCATTAACCAGCCAGCAAACGGCTGCCTGCTTCTTTCCACCTGCTTGCTTCTATTAACCAGCCAGCAAACGGCTGCCTGCTTCATTCCACCTGCTTGCTTCTATTAATCAGCCAGCAAACGGCTGCCTGCTTCTTTCCACCTGCTTGCTTCTATTAACCAGCCAGCAAACGGCTGCCTGCTTCAGTCCACCTGCTTGCTTCTATTAACCAGCCAGCAAACGGCTGCCTGCTTCTTTCCACCTGCTTGCTTCTATTAATCAGCCAGCAAACGGCTGCCTGCTTCTTTCCACCTGCTTGCTTCTATTAACCAGCCAGCAAACGGCTGCCTGCTTCATTCCACCTGCTTGCTTCTATTAACCAGCCAGCAAACGGCTGCCTGCTTCATTCCACCTGCTTGCTTCCATTAACCAGCCAGCAAACGGCTGCCTGCTTCTTTCCACCTGCTTGCTTCTATTAACCAGCCAGCAAACGGCTGCCTGCTTCATTCCACCTGCTTGCTTCCATTAACCAGCCAGCAAACGGCTGCCTGCTTCGTTCCACCTGCTTGCTTCTATTAACCAGCCAGCAAAGCCTGCTTCATTCCACCTGCTTGCTTCTATTAACCAGCCAGCAAACGGCTGCCTGCTTCATTCCACCTGCTTGCTTCTATTAACCAGCCAGCAAACGGCTGCCTGCTTCATTCCACCTGCTTGCTTCTATTAACCAGCCAGCAAACGGCCGCCTGCTTCTTTCCACCTGCTTGCTTCTATTAACCAGCCAGCAAACGGCTGCCTGCTTCTTTCCACATGCTTGCTTCTATTAACCAGCCAGCAAACGGCTGCCTGCTTCTTTCCACCTGCTTGCTTCCATTAACCAGCCAGCAAACGGCTGCCTGCTTCTTTCCACCTGCTTGCTTCCATTAACCAGCCAGCAAACGGCTGCCTGCTTCTTTCCACCTGCTTGCTTCCATTAACCAGCCAGCAAACGGCTGCCTGCTTCTTTCCACCTGCTTGCTTCCATTAACCAGCCAGCAAACGGCTGCCTGCTTCTTTCCACCTGCTTGCTTCTATTAACCAGCCAGCAAACGGCTGCCTGCTTCATTCCACCTGCTTGCTTCTATTAACCAGCCAGCAAATGGCCGCCTGCTTCTTTCCACCTGCTTGCTTCTATTAACCAGCCAGCAAACGGCTGCCTGCTTCTTTCCACCTGCTTGCTTCCATTAACCAGCCAGCAAACGGCTGCCTGCTTCTTTCCACCTGCTTGCTTCCATTAACCAGCCAGCAAACGGCTGCCTGCTTCTTTCCACCTGCTTGCTTCCATTAACCAGCCAGCAAACGGCTGCCTGCTTCTTTCCACCTGCTTGCTTCCATTAACCAGCCAGCAAACGGCTGCCTGCTTCTTTCCACCTGCTTGCTTCCATTAACCAGCCAGCAAACGGCTGCCTGCTTCTTTCCACCTGCTTGCTTCTATTAACCAGCCAGCAAAGCCTGCTTCATTCCACCTGCTTGCTTCTATTAACCAGCCAGCAAACGGCTGCCTGCTTCATTCCACCTGCTTGCTTCTATTAACCAGCCAGCAAACGGCTGCCTGCTTCATTCCACCTGCTTGCTTCTATTAACCAGCCAGCAAACGGCCGCCTGCTTCTTTCCACCTGCTTGCTTCTATTAACCAGCCAGCAAACGGCTGCCTGCTTCTTTCCACATGCTTGCTTCTATTAACCAGCCAGCAAACGGCTGCCTGCTTCTTTCCACCTGCTTGCTTCCATTAACCAGCCAGCAAACGGCTGCCTGCTTCTTTCCACCTGCTTGCTTCCATTAACCAGCCAGCAAACGGCTGCCTGCTTCATTCCACCTGCTTGCTTCCATTAACCAGCCAGCAAACGGCTGCCTGCTTCATTCCACCTGCTTGCTTCTATTAACCAGCCAGCAAACGGCTGCCTGCTTCATTCCACCTGCTTGCTTCTATTAACCAGCCAGCAAACGGCCGCCTGCTTCTTTCCACCTGCTTGCTTCTATTAACCAGCCAGCAAACAGCCAACTGCTTCTTTCCACATGCTTGCTTCTATTAACCAGCCAGCAATGGGCTGCCTGCTTCATTCCACCTGCTTGCTTCTATTAACCAGCCAGCAAACGTCTGCCTGCTTCTTTCCACCTGCTTGCTTCTATTAACCAGCCAGCAAACGGCCGCCTGCTTCATTCCACCTGCTTGCTTCTATTAACCAGCCAGCAAACGGCCGCCTGCTTCGTTCCACCTGCTTGCTTCTATTAACGAGCCAGCAAACGGCTGCCTGCTTCATTCCACCTGCTTGCTTCTATTAACCAGCCAGCAAACGGCTGCCTGCTTCATTCCACCTGCTTGCTTCTATTAACCAGCCAGCAAACGGCCGCCTGCTTCTTTCCACCTGCTTGCTTCTATTAACCAGCCAGCAAACGGCCGCCTGCTTCATTCCACCTGCTTGCTTCTATTAACCAGCCAGCAAACGGCCACCTGCTTCTTTCCACATGCTTGCTTCTATTAACCAGCCAGCAAACGGCTGCCTGCTTCATTCCACCTGCTTGCTTCTATTAACCAGCCAGCAAACGGCTGCCTGCTTCTTTCCACCTGCTTGCTTCTATTAACCAGCCAGCAAACAGCTGCCTGCTTCTTTCCACCTGCTTGCTTCTATTAACCAGCCAGCAAACGGCTGCCTGCTTCATTCCACCTGCTTGCTTCTATTAACCAGCCAGCAAACGGCTGCCTGCTTCATTCCACCTGCTTGCTTCTATTAACCAGCCAGCAAACGGCTGCCTGCTTCTTTCCACCCGCTTGCTTCCATTAACCAGCCAGCAAACGGCTGCCTGCTTCTTTCCACCTGCTTGCTTCCATTAACCAGCCAGCAAACGGCCGCCTGCTTCATTCCACCTGCTTGCATCTATTAACCAGCCAGCAAACGGCTGCCTGCTTCTTTCCACCTGCTTGCTTCTATTAACCAGCCAGCAAACGGCCGCCTGCTTCTTTCCACCTGCTTGCTTCTATTAACCAGCCAGCAAACGGCTGCCTGCTTCTTTCCACCTGCTTGCTTCCATTAACCAGCCAGCAAACGGCTGCCTGCTTCTTTCCACCTGCTTGCTTCTATTAACCAGCCAGCAAACGGCTGCCTGCTTCATTCCACCTGCTTGCTTCTATTAATCAGCCAGCAAACGGCTGCCTGCTTCTTTCCACCTGCTTGCTTCTATTAACCAGCCAGCAAACGGCTGCCTGCTTCAGTCCACCTGCTTGCTTCTATTAACCAGCCAGCAAACGGCTGCCTGCTTCTTTCCACCTGCTTGCTTCTATTAATCAGCCAGCAAACGGCTGCCTGCTTCTTTCCACCTGCTTGCTTCTATTAACCAGCCAGCAAACGGCTGCCTGCTTCATTCCACCTGCTTGCTTCTATTAACCAGCCAGCAAACGGCTGCCTGCTTCATTCCACCTGCTTGCTTCCATTAACCAGCCAGCAAACGGCTGCCTGCTTCTTTCCACCTGCTTGCTTCTATTAACCAGCCAGCAAACGGCTGCCTGCTTCATTCCACCTGCTTGCTTCCATTAACCAGCCAGCAAACGGCTGCCTGCTTCATTCCACCTGCTTGCTTCTATTAACCAGCCAGCAAACGGCCGCCTGCTTCATTCCACCTGCTTGCTTCTATTAACCAGCCAGCAAACGGCCGCCTGCTTCATTCCACCTGCTTGCTTCTATTAACCAGCCAGCAAACGGCCGCCTGCTTCATTCCACCTGCTTGCTTCTATTAACCAGCTAGCAAACGGCCGCCTGCTTCGTTCCACCTGCTTGCTTCTATTAACCAGCCAGCAAAGCCTGCTTCATTCCACCTGCTTGCTTCTATTAACCAGCCAGCAAACGGCTGCCTGCTTCATTCCACCTGCTTGCTTCTATTAACCATCCAGCAAACGGCTGCCTGCTTCATTCCACCTGCTTGCTTCTTTTAACCAGCCAGCAAACGGCCGCCTGCCTCATTCCCCCTGCTTGCTTCTATTAACCAGCCAGCAAACGGCTGCCTGCTTCATTCCACCTGCTTGCTTCTATTAACCAGCCAGCAAACGGCTGCCTGCTTCATTCCACCTGCTTGCTTCTATTAACCAGCCAGCAAACGGCTGCCTGCTTCATTCCACCTGCTTGCTTCTATTAACCAGCCAGCAAACGGCTGCCTGCTTCATTCCACCTGCTTGCTTCCATTAACCAGCCAGCAAACGGCCGCCTGCTTCTTTCCACCTGCTTGCTTCTATTAACCAGCCAGCAAACGGCCACCTGCTTCATTCCACCTGCTTGCTTCTATTAACCAGCCAGCAAACGGCCGCCTGCTTCTTTCCACCTTCTTGCTTCTATTAACCAGCCAGCAAACGGCTGCCTGCTTCATTCCACCTGCTTGCTTCTATTAACCAGCCAGCAAACGGCTGCCTGCTTCTTTCCACCTGCTTGCTTCTATTAACCAGCCAGCAAACGGCCGCCTGCTTCATTCCACCTGCTTGCTTCTATTAACCAGCCAGCAAACGGCCGCCTGCTTCGTTCCACCTGCTTGCTTCTATTAACCAGCCAGCAAACGGCTGCCTGCTTCATTCCACCTGCTTGCTTCTATTAACCAGCCAGCAAACGGCCGCCTGCTTCATTCCACCTGCTTGCTTCTATTAACCAGCCAGCAAACGGCCGCCTGCTTCATTCCACCTGCTTGCTTCTATTAACCAGCCAGCAAACGGCCGCCTGCTTCTTTCCACCTGCTTGCTTCTATTAACCAGCCAGCAAACAGCCAACTGCTTCTTTCCACATGCTTGCTTCTATTAACCAGCCAGCAAACGGCCACCTGCTTCTTTCCACCTGCTTGCTTCTATTAACCAGCCAGCAAACAGCCAACTGCTTCTTTCCACATGCTTGCTTCTATTAACCAGCCAGCAATGGGCTGCCTGCTTCATTCCACCTGCTTGCTTCTATTAACCAGCCAGCAAACGTCTGCCTGCTTCTTTCCACCTGCTTGCTTCTATTAACCAGCCAGCAAACGGCCGCCTGCTTCATTCCACCTGCTTGCTTCTATTAACCAGCCAGCAAACGGCCGCCTGCTTCGTTCCACCTGCTTGCTTCTATTAACCAGCCAGCAAACGGCTGCCTGCTTCATTCCACCTGCTTGCTTCTATTAACCAGCCAGCAAACGGCTGCCTGCTTCATTCCACCTGCTTGCTTCTATTAACCAGCCAGCAAACGGCCGCCTGCTTCTTTCCACCTGCTTGCTTCTATTAACCAGCCAGCAAACGGCCGCCTGCTTCATTCCACCTGCTTGCTTCTATTAACCAGCCAGCAAACGGCCACCTGCTTCTTTCCACATGCTTGCTTCTATTAACCAGCCAGCAAACGGCTGCCTGCTTCATTCCACCTGCTTGCTTCTATTAACCAGCCAGCAAACGGCTGCCTGCTTCTTTCCACCTGCTTGCTTCTATTAACCAGCCAGCAAACAGCTGCCTGCTTCTTTCCACCTGCTTGCTTCTATTAACCAGCCAGCAAACGGCTGCCTGCTTCATTCCACCTGCTTGCTTCTATTAACCAGCCAGCAAACGGCTGCCTGCTTCATTCCACCTGCTTGCTTCTATTAACCAGCCAGCAAACGGCTGCCTGCTTCTTTCCACCCGCTTGCTTCCATTAACCAGCCAGCAAACGGCTGCCTGCTTCTTTCCACCTGCTTGCTTCCATTAACCAGCCAGCAAACGGCCGCCTGCTTCATTCCACCTGCTTGCATCTATTAACCAGCCAGCAAACGGCTGCCTGCTTCTTTCCACCTGCTTGCTTCTATTAACCAGCCAGCAAACGGCCGCCTGCTTCTTTCCACCTGCTTGCTTCTATTAACCAGCCAGCAAACGGCTGCCTGCTTCTTTCCACCTGCTTGCTTCCATTAACCAGCCAGCAAACGGCTGCCTGCTTCTTTCCACCTGCTTGCTTCTATTAACCAGCCAGCAAACGGCTGCCTGCTTCATTCCACCTGCTTGCTTCTATTAATCAGCCAGCAAACGGCTGCCTGCTTCTTTCCACCTGCTTGCTTCTATTAACCAGCCAGCAAACGGCTGCCTGCTTCAGTCCACCTGCTTGCTTCTATTAACCAGCCAGCAAACGGCTGCCTGCTTCTTTCCACCTGCTTGCTTCTATTAATCAGCCAGCAAACGGCTGCCTGCTTCTTTCCACCTGCTTGCTTCTATTAACCAGCCAGCAAACGGCTGCCTGCTTCATTCCACCTGCTTGCTTCTATTAACCAGCCAGCAAACGGCTGCCTGCTTCATTCCACCTGCTTGCTTCCATTAACCAGCCAGCAAACGGCTGCCTGCTTCTTTCCACCTGCTTGCTTCTATTAACCAGCCAGCAAACGGCTGCCTGCTTCATTCCACCTGCTTGCTTCCATTAACCAGCCAGCAAACGGCTGCCTGCTTCGTTCCACCTGCTTGCTTCTATTAACCAGCCAGCAAAGCCTGCTTCATTCCACCTGCTTGCTTCTATTAACCAGCCAGCAAACGGCTGCCTGCTTCATTCCACCTGCTTGCTTCCATTAACCAGCCAGCAAACGGCTGCCTGCTTCTTTCCACCTGCTTGCTTCTATTAACCAGCCAGCAAACGGCTGCCTGCTTCATTCCACCTGCTTGCTTCTATTAATCAGCCAGCAAACGGCTGCCTGCTTCTTTCCACCTGCTTGCTTCTATTAACCAGCCAGCAAACGGCTGCCTGCTTCAGTCCACCTGCTTGCTTCTATTAACCAGCCAGCAAACGGCTGCCTGCTTCTTTCCACCTGCTTGCTTCTATTAATCAGCCAGCAAACGGCTGCCTGCTTCTTTCCACCTGCTTGCTTCTATTAACCAGCCAGCAAACGGCTGCCTGCTTCATTCCACCTGCTTGCTTCTATTAACCAGCCAGCAAACGGCTGCCTGCTTCATTCCACCTGCTTGCTTCCATTAACCAGCCAGCAAACGGCTGCCTGCTTCTTTCCACCTGCTTGCTTCTATTAACCAGCCAGCAAACGGCTGCCTGCTTCATTCCACCTGCTTGCTTCCATTAACCAGCCAGCAAACGGCTGCCTGCTTCGTTCCACCTGCTTGCTTCTATTAACCAGCCAGCAAAGCCTGCTTCATTCCACCTGCTTGCTTCTATTAACCAGCCAGCAAACGGCTGCCTGCTTCATTCCACCTGCTTGCTTCTATTAACCAGCCAGCAAACGGCTGCCTGCTTCATTCCACCTGCTTGCTTCTATTAACCAGCCAGCAAACGGCCGCCTGCTTCTTTCCACCTGCTTGCTTCTATTAACCAGCCAGCAAACGGCTGCCTGCTTCTTTCCACATGCTTGCTTCTATTAACCAGCCAGCAAACGGCTGCCTGCTTCTTTCCACCTGCTTGCTTCCATTAACCAGCCAGCAAACGGCTGCCTGCTTCTTTCCACCTGCTTGCTTCCATTAACCAGCCAGCAAACGGCTGCCTGCTTCTTTCCACCTGCTTGCTTCCATTAACCAGCCAGCAAACGGCTGCCTGCTTCTTTCCACCTGCTTGCTTCCATTAACCAGCCAGCAAACGGCTGCCTGCTTCTTTCCACCTGCTTGCTTCTATTAACCAGCCAGCAAACGGCTGCCTGCTTCATTCCACCTGCTTGCTTCTATTAACCAGCCAGCAAATGGCCGCCTGCTTCTTTCCACCTGCTTGCTTCTATTAACCAGCCAGCAAACGGCTGCCTGCTTCTTTCCACCTGCTTGCTTCCATTAACCAGCCAGCAAACGGCTGCCTGCTTCTTTCCACCTGCTTGCTTCCATTAACCAGCCAGCAAACGGCTGCCTGCTTCTTTCCACCTGCTTGCTTCCATTAACCAGCCAGCAAACGGCTGCCTGCTTCTTTCCACCTGCTTGCTTCCATTAACCAGCCAGCAAACGGCTGCCTGCTTCTTTCCACCTGCTTGCTTCCATTAACCAGCCAGCAAACGGCTGCCTGCTTCTTTCCACCTGCTTGCTTCTATTAACCAGCCAGCAAAGCCTGCTTCATTCCACCTGCTTGCTTCTATTAACCAGCCAGCAAACGGCTGCCTGCTTCATTCCACCTGCTTGCTTCTATTAACCAGCCAGCAAACGGCTGCCTGCTTCATTCCACCTGCTTGCTTCTATTAACCAGCCAGCAAACGGCCGCCTGCTTCTTTCCACCTGCTTGCTTCTATTAACCAGCCAGCAAACGGCTGCCTGCTTCTTTCCACATGCTTGCTTCTATTAACCAGCCAGCAAACGGCTGCCTGCTTCTTTCCACCTGCTTGCTTCCATTAACCAGCCAGCAAACGGCTGCCTGCTTCTTTCCACCTGCTTGCTTCCATTAACCAGCCAGCAAACGGCTGCCTGCTTCATTCCACCTGCTTGCTTCCATTAACCAGCCAGCAAACGGCTGCCTGCTTCATTCCACCTGCTTGCTTCTATTAACCAGCCAGCAAACGGCTGCCTGCTTCATTCCACCTGCTTGCTTCTATTAACCAGCCAGCAAACGGCCGCCTGCTTCTTTCCACCTGCTTGCTTCTATTAACCAGCCAGCAAACAGCCAACTGCTTCTTTCCACATGCTTGCTTCTATTAACCAGCCAGCAATGGGCTGCCTGCTTCATTCCACCTGCTTGCTTCTATTAACCAGCCAGCAAACGTCTGCCTGCTTCTTTCCACCTGCTTGCTTCTATTAACCAGCCAGCAAACGGCCGCCTGCTTCATTCCACCTGCTTGCTTCTATTAACCAGCCAGCAAACGGCCGCCTGCTTCGTTCCACCTGCTTGCTTCTATTAACGAGCCAGCAAACGGCTGCCTGCTTCATTCCACCTGCTTGCTTCTATTAACCAGCCAGCAAACGGCTGCCTGCTTCATTCCACCTGCTTGCTTCTATTAACCAGCCAGCAAACGGCCGCCTGCTTCTTTCCACCTGCTTGCTTCTATTAACCAGCCAGCAAACGGCCGCCTGCTTCATTCCACCTGCTTGCTTCTATTAACCAGCCAGCAAACGGCCACCTGCTTCTTTCCACATGCTTGCTTCTATTAACCAGCCAGCAAACGGCTGCCTGCTTCATTCCACCTGCTTGCTTCTATTAACCAGCCAGCAAACGGCTGCCTGCTTCTTTCCACCTGCTTGCTTCTATTAACCAGCCAGCAAACAGCTGCCTGCTTCTTTCCACCTGCTTGCTTCTATTAACCAGCCAGCAAACGGCTGCCTGCTTCATTCCACCTGCTTGCTTCTATTAACCAGCCAGCAAACGGCTGCCTGCTTCATTCCACCTGCTTGCTTCTATTAACCAGCCAGCAAACGGCTGCCTGCTTCTTTCCACCCGCTTGCTTCCATTAACCAGCCAGCAAACGGCTGCCTGCTTCTTTCCACCTGCTTGCTTCCATTAACCAGCCAGCAAACGGCCGCCTGCTTCATTCCACCTGCTTGCATCTATTAACCAGCCAGCAAACGGCTGCCTGCTTCTTTCCACCTGCTTGCTTCTATTAACCAGCCAGCAAACGGCCGCCTGCTTCTTTCCACCTGCTTGCTTCTATTAACCAGCCAGCAAACGGCTGCCTGCTTCTTTCCACCTGCTTGCTTCCATTAACCAGCCAGCAAACGGCTGCCTGCTTCTTTCCACCTGCTTGCTTCTATTAACCAGCCAGCAAACGGCTGCCTGCTTCATTCCACCTGCTTGCTTCTATTAATCAGCCAGCAAACGGCTGCCTGCTTCTTTCCACCTGCTTGCTTCTATTAACCAGCCAGCAAACGGCTGCCTGCTTCAGTCCACCTGCTTGCTTCTATTAACCAGCCAGCAAACGGCTGCCTGCTTCTTTCCACCTGCTTGCTTCTATTAATCAGCCAGCAAACGGCTGCCTGCTTCTTTCCACCTGCTTGCTTCTATTAACCAGCCAGCAAACGGCTGCCTGCTTCATTCCACCTGCTTGCTTCTATTAACCAGCCAGCAAACGGCTGCCTGCTTCATTCCACCTGCTTGCTTCCATTAACCAGCCAGCAAACGGCTGCCTGCTTCTTTCCACCTGCTTGCTTCTATTAACCAGCCAGCAAACGGCTGCCTGCTTCATTCCACCTGCTTGCTTCCATTAACCAGCCAGCAAACGGCTGCCTGCTTCGTTCCACCTGCTTGCTTCTATTAACCAGCCAGCAAAGCCTGCTTCATTCCACCTGCTTGCTTCTATTAACCAGCCAGCAAACGGCTGCCTGCTTCATTCCACCTGCTTGCTTCCATTAACCAGCCAGCAAACGGCTGCCTGCTTCTTTCCACCTGCTTGCTTCTATTAACCAGCCAGCAAACGGCTGCCTGCTTCATTCCACCTGCTTGCTTCCATTAACCAGCCAGCAAACGGCTGCCTGCTTCGTTCCACCTGCTTGCTTCTATTAACCAGCCAGCAAAGCCTGCTTCATTCCACCTGCTTGCTTCTATTAACCAGCCAGCAAACGGCTGCCTGCTTCATTCCACCTGCTTGCTTCTATTAACCAGCCAGCAAACGGCTGCCTGCTTCATTCCACCTGCTTGCTTCTATTAACCAGCCAGCAAACGGCCGCCTGCTTCTTTCCACCTGCTTGCTTCTATTAACCAGCCAGCAAACGGCTGCCTGCTTCTTTCCACATGCTTGCTTCTATTAACCAGCCAGCAAACGGCTGCCTGCTTCTTTCCACCTGCTTGCTTCCATTAACCAGCCAGCAAACGGCTGCCTGCTTCTTTCCACCTGCTTGCTTCCATTAACCAGCCAGCAAACGGCTGCCTGCTTCTTTCCACCTGCTTGCTTCCATTAACCAGCCAGCAAACGGCTGCCTGCTTCTTTCCACCTGCTTGCTTCCATTAACCAGCCAGCAAACGGCTGCCTGCTTCTTTCCACCTGCTTGCTTCTATTAACCAGCCAGCAAACGGCTGCCTGCTTCATTCCACCTGCTTGCTTCTATTAACCAGCCAGCAAACGGCCGCCTGCTTCTTTCCACCTGCTTGCTTCTATTAACCAGCCAGCAAACGGCTGCCTGCTTCTTTCCACCTGCTTGCTTCCATTAACCAGCCAGCAAACGGCTGCCTGCTTCTTTCCACCTGCTTGCTTCCATTAACCAGCCAGCAAACGGCTGCCTGCTTCTTTCCACCTGCTTGCTTCCATTAACCAGCCAGCAAACGGCTGCCTGCTTCTTTCCACCTGCTTGCTTCCATTAACCAGCCAGCAAACGGCTGCCTGCTTCTTTCCACCTGCTTGCTTCCATTAACCAGCCAGCAAACGGCTGCCTGCTTCTTTCCACCTGCTTGCTTCTATTAACCAGCCAGCAAAGCCTGCTTCATTCCACCTGCTTGCTTCTATTAACCAGCCAGCAAACGGCTGCCTGCTTCATTCCACCTGCTTGCTTCTATTAACCAGCCAGCAAACGGCTGCCTGCTTCATTCCACCTGCTTGCTTCTATTAACCAGCCAGCAAACGGCCGCCTGCTTCTTTCCACCTGCTTGCTTCTATTAACCAGCCAGCAAACGGCTGCCTGCTTCTTTCCACATGCTTGCTTCTATTAACCAGCCAGCAAACGGCTGCCTGCTTCTTTCCACCTGCTTGCTTCCATTAACCAGCCAGCAAACGGCTGCCTGCTTCTTTCCACCTGCTTGCTTCCATTAACCAGCCAGCAAACGGCTGCCTGCTTCATTCCACCTGCTTGCTTCCATTAACCAGCCAGCAAACGGCTGCCTGCTTCATTCCACCTGCTTGCTTCTATTAACCAGCCAGCAAACGGCTGCCTGCTTCATTCCACCTGCTTGCTTCTATTAACCAGCCAGCAAACGGCCGCCTGCTTCTTTCCACCTGCTTGCTTCCATTAACCAGCCAGCAAACGGCCGCCTGCTTCATTCCACCTGCTTGCTTCTATTAACCAGCCAGCAAACGGCTGCCTGCTTCATTCCACCTGCTTGCTTCTATTAACCAGCCAGCAAACGGCCGCCTGCTTCATTCCACCTGCTTGCTTCTATTAACCAGCCAGCAAACGGCCGCCTGCTTCTTTCCACCTGCTTGCTTCTATTAACCAGCCAGCAAACGGCCGCCTGCTTCTTTCCACCTGCTTGCTTCTATTAACCAGCCAGCAAACGGCCGCCTGCTTCTTTCCACCTGCTTGCTTCCATTAACCAGCCAGCAAACGGCCGCCTGCTTCATTCCACCTGCTTGCTTCCATTAACCAGCCAGCAAACGGCCGCCTGCTTCATTCCACCTGCTTGCTTCTATTAACCAGCCAGCAAACGGCCGCCTGCTTCATTCCACCTGCTTGCTTCTATTAACCAGCCAGCAAACGGCCGCCTGCTTCATTCCACCTGCTTGCTTCTATTAACCAGCCAGCAAACGGCCGCCTGCTTCGTTCCACCTGCTTGCTTCTATTAACCAGCCAGCAAAGCCTGCTTCATTCCACCTGCTTGCTTCTATTAACCAGCCAGCAAACGGCTGCCTGCTTCATTCCACCTGCTTGCTTCTATTAACCATCCAGCAAACGGCTGCCTGCTTCATTCCACCTGCTTGCTTCTTTTAACCAGCCAGCAAACGGCTGCCTGCTTCATTCCACCTGCTTGCTTCTATTAACCATCCAGCAAACGGCTGCCTGCTTCATTCCCCCTGCTTGCTTCTATTAACCAGCCAGCAAACGGCTGCCTGCTTCATTCCACCTGCTTGCTTCTATTAACCAGCCAGCAAACGGCTGCCTGCTTCATTCCACCTGCTTGCTTCTATTAACCAGCCAGCAAACGGCTGCCTGCTTCATTCCACCTGCTTGCTTCTATTAACCAGCCAGCAAACGGCTGCCTGCTTCATTCCACCTGCTTGCTTCTATTAACCAGCCAGCAAACGGCCGCCTGCTTCTTTCCACCTGCTTGCTTCTATTAACCAGCCAGCAAACGGCCACCTGCTTCATTCCACCTGCTTGCTGCTATTAACCAGCCAGCAAACGGCCGCCTGCTTCTTTCCACCTTCTTGCTTCTATTAACCAGCCAGCAAACGGCCACCTGCTTCTTTCCACATGCTTGCTTCTATTAACCAGCCAGCAAACGGCTGCCTGCTTCATTCCACCTGCTTGCTTCTATTAACCAGCCAGCAAACGGCTGCCTGCTTCTTTCCACCTGCTTGCTTCTATTAACCAGCCAGCAAACGGCCGCCTGCTTCATTCCACCTGCTTGCTTCTATTAACCAGCCAGCAAACGGCCGCCTGCTTCGTTCCACCTGCTTGCTTCTATTAACCAGCCAGCAAACGGCTGCCTGCTTCATTCCACCTGCTTGCTTCTATTAACCAGCCAGCAAACGGCCGCCTGCTTCATTCCACCTGCTTGCTTCTATTAACCAGCCAGCAAACGGCCGCCTGCTTCATTCCACCTGCTTGCTTCTATTAACCAGCCAGCAAACGGCCGCCTGCTTCTTTCCACCTGCTTGCTTCTATTAACCAGCCAGCAAACGGCCACCTGCTTCATTCCACCTGCTTGCTTCTATTAACCAGCCAGCAAACGGCCGCCTGCTTCTTTCCACCTGCTTGCTTCTATTAACCAGCCAGCAAACGGCCAACTGCTTCTTTCCACATGCTTGCTTCTATTAACCAGCCAGCAAACGGCTGCCTGCTTCATTCCACCTGCTTGCTTCTATTAACCAGCCAGCAAACGTCTGCCTGCTTCTTTCCACCTGCTTGCTTCTATTAACCCGCCAGCAAACGGCCGCCTGCTTCATTCCACCTGCTTGCTTCTATTAACCAGCCAGCAAACGGCCGCCTGCTTCGTTCCACCTGCTTGCTTCTATTAACCAGCCAGCAAACGGCTGCCTGCTTCATTCCACCTGCTTGCTTCTATTAACCAGCCAGCAAACAGCTGCCTGCTTCATTCCACCTGCTTGCTTCTATTAACCAGCCAGCAAACGGCCGCCTGCTTCTTTCCACCTGCTTGCTTCTATTAACCAGCCAGCAAACGGCCGCCTGCTTCATTCCACCTGCTTGCTTCTATTAACCAGCCAGCAAACGGCCACCTGCTTCTTTCCACATGCTTGCTTCTATTAACCAGCCAGCAAACGGCTACCTGCTTCATTCCACCTGCTTGCTTCTATTAACCAGCCAGCAAACGGCTGCCTGCTTCTTTCCACCTGCTTGCTTCTATTAACCAGCCAGCAAACAGCTGCCTGCTTCTTTCCACCTGCTTGCTTCTATTAACCAGCCAGCAAACGGCTGCCTGCTTCATTCCACCGCCTTGCTTCTATTAACCAGCCAGCAAACGGCTGCCTGCTTCATTCCACCTGCTTGCTTCTATTAACCAGCCAGCAAACGGCTGCCTGCTTCTTTCCACCCGCTTGCTTCCATCTGCTTGCTTCTATTAACCAGCCAGCAAACGGCCGCCTGCTTCTTTCCACCTGCTTGCTTCTATTAACCAGCCAGCAAACGGCTGCCTGCTTCTTTCCACCTGCTTGCTTCCATTAACCAGCCAGCAAACGGCTGCCTGCTTCTTTCCACCTGCTTGCTTCTATTAACCAGCCAGCAAACGGCTGCCTGCTTCATTCCACCTGCTTGCTTCTATTAATCAGCCAGCAAACGGCTGCCTGCTTCTTTCCACCTGCTTACTTCTATTAACCAGCCAGCAAACGGCTGCCTGCTTCAGTCCACCTGCTTGCTTCTATTAACCAGCCAGCAAACGGCTGTCTGCTTCTTTCCACCTGCTTGCTTCTATTAATCAGCCAGCAAACGGCTGCCTGCTTCTTTCCACCTGCTTGCTTCTATTAACCAGCCAGCAAACGGCTGCCTGCTTCATTCCACCTGCTTGCTTCTATTAACCAGCCAGCAAACGGCTGCCTGCTTCATTCCACCTGCTTGCTTCCATTAACCAGCCAGCAAACGGCTGCCTGCTTCTTTCCACCTGCTTGCTTCTATTAACCAGCCAGCAAACGGCTGCCTGCTTCATTCCACCTGCTTGCTTCCATTAACCAGCCAGCAAACGGCTGCCTGCTTCGTTCCACCTGCTTGCTTCTATTAACCAGCCAGCAAAGCCTGCTTCATTCCACCTGCTTGCTTCTATTAACCAGCCAGCAAAGCCTGCTTCATTCCACCTGCTTGCTTCTATTAACCAGCCAGCAAACGGCTGCCTGCTTCATTCCACCTGCTTGCTTCTATTAACCAGCCAGCAAACGGCTGCCTGCTTCATTCCACCTGCTTGCTTCTATTAACCAGCCAGCAAACGGCCGCCTGCTTCTTTCCACCTGCTTGCTTCTATTAACCAGCCAGCAAACGGCTGCCTGCTTCATTCCACCTGCTTGCTTCTATTAACCAGCCAGCAAACGGCCGCCTGCTTCTTTCCACCTGCTTGCTTCTATTAACCAGCCAGCAAACGGCTGCCTGCTTCTTTCCACCTGCTTGCTTCTATTAACCAGCCAGCAAACGGCTGCCTGCTTCTTTCCACCTGCTTGCTTCCATTAACCAGCTCATGTATCGTTCTGATATTTTAAACAACAGGCTTCAGAAGTCGGTTTTTAAGGATTAAGGAGGCAATCATGCTGTGATAATGAGAAGCAGCTGAAGGAGCCGACAGATCAATACTTTATTGGATGCTGTGGGAACAGAATGAGAATCAAGCTGCAGATCCAATAAGAGGAGAATCAGAGGGGCTGATGGGAAATCATGGAGCTCATTTAGGCGCCAAAGCAGCCTGCTTTCCATAGGTGGAGGGGACTTTCTGTTCAGGTGGAAGATGTTAGAAAGGGAATGTGTCGCTGAAGTTGGAGTTAGAATGGGTTCTACTGGAAATGCACAAGGTGACAGTGGGTTAACAAACAGAATTAGGATTATATTCCAGTGTCAGTGAACCGTTTAGCGTTAGCATTACTTCAGTTCTGGATGGAAGCATCCATTCTGTCTATTCAATCTCTGAACAATGAACAAAGACGCTTGAACCCAAAATGCTCCAGAAGGAGGCTTCGTTAGCAGCTTAGCTCTGTTGGCGGCTTAGCTCTGTTAGCGGCTCAGTGACTATTAAGAATTGCTAACTGGAAGTCCTACTGGAATTACTGGTTTCCATGGTTTTAAATTTCACTCTCACCGTGTCAACAGATCAGAGCAGACTTGTAACTAAGGATGTGGATGGTTTGGTTTTTCGGTTTCAATCCCAGCTAATGCTAATGCTAAAGGGTAAAATAACGGCCGAGCTGGCTGAGCTACAGATGCTTATAAGGTGTCTTTGTTTGAAGGAAGTAGAACAGAGAGAAAAGTTTTTCAACTTTAAAGTTTGTTTGTTTCTTTGGTTTAAATAAATGAGAAGCCGCTCAGAGCAACACTCTGTTGCTCTGAGCGGCTCAGGGTTTAACGCATTCATATCCAACTTCCTCTGCTGTTGCCATAGCAACAGATGGACTGCATGGTGATGACAGCCGATTGAGACGACCTCTAGTTTGATGCTGCTTGGTGTCTAAACACGTCTGACCCTAACCATGAATCTATGATGTAAGGGCCTAAGTTTATAGTTAGCGTTGCTCCGATTGTCCTGAGCTATCTTTATAGCTACGCTGCTATAGGTTTAGACTGCTGGAGGACATAACTCTGCTTCATTCTATCTCTACTCTGCCTGGCTGTGTGTTTCCTGGATGGGCCCGCCTGTGGAGCTGGTTGACAGTTGCCTTTTGTATCTATACTTCTTTTTCTATGTCTGCTTCTGTCTCCTTGAACCCCAGTGGGCCTCAGCAGATGGCCGCTCACACTGAGCCTGGTTCTGCTGGAGGTTTCTTCCTGTTCAAAGGGAGTTTTTCCTCTCCACTGTCGCTACAAGCATGCTTAGTGTGAGGGATTGCTGAAGAGTCAATCAAACAATGAAAGCTGGTATCTTCTCTCTCTTCCTTCTTTTTCAGTTTGTTCTAACAGATCTTCTGGGATGATCTAAAATATCTCGGTTAAAATGCTTTTAAATGAACATATTTTGAACTGGCGCTACAAAAATAAACGAATTGCAACTGAATTCATCGAGTGAAATTATCAGCTGAAATCCCCCCCCCCCCCCCCCACTAATTTACCATAGCGATTTCCATTTGCGAATTTTCAAGAAATGTTTTTGCTGATGTGTTGCCTAGCAACACTCCTAAATGTTGTTATTCTCTGCAGCAACAATACCGCTGCCAGCATTCAGTTAGCTAGTTTTTAATGACGGATATAACAAATGTCCTTACTGTTTCTGCAGAGAGGGAAATAGCCGATCCTTGGACTACAAAACCACTTCAAAGATTTTTTTTTAAATTTGTATTTCTCATAATGCTACTAACAAGTGTCTGACCCAACCCGTAGCCGTTGTTAGTGATTATTAATCAGCTGTTGATGGTTTCCCGCTCAGATTTGTATTAATGGTTTGATTTGATCAGTTTATGTGAAATTCTTTCCATTATTGTCTCCTGCAGATGAAATTAGGTTGATCTAATCCATCTTAACAGTCTAAAGGTAACGATAGACGAGCTGGTAATAAACTGGGACCAATAGCATGATCGTCAATCAATGACCAATCAGAGCATCTGGGAAACGCTGTCATTGGTGGAATATTCCCAGTCTGCTGTGTCAGCCACTCTGGCAGACCGAGAGAGTTAAAGTAGAGAAGCAAGGACAGTCGGATTGATTAAAGATCATTGATTAATGGCTGACGGAGCCTTATTTCTCCATCTAAAGGTGAGTGCTGGTTCAAAGAGAACAGCTTTAACGGTTTGGCTTTGAAAAGCAGCAGTTCATCCGTCATGGTGCTCCTTCTGACCCCTGCAACTGCTGAAGGAATCATAAAATTACTCCCATAATGATACGACTTTATTCTCATAATGTTACGACTTTATTCTCGTAATGTTAAGACTTTATTCTCGTAGTGTTACGACTTTATTCTCATAATGTTATGACTTTATTCTCGTAATGTTAAGACTTTATTCTGGTAATGTTACGACTTTATTCTCATAATGTTACGACTTTATTCTCGTAATGATACGACTTTATTCTCGTAATATTAAAACTTTATTCTCATAATGATACGACTTTATTCTCGTAATGTTACGACTTTATTCTGGTAATGTTACGACTTTATTCTCATAATGATATGACTTTATTCTCGTAATGTTACGACTTTATTCTCGTAATATTAAGACTTTACTCTCGTAATGTTAAGACTTTATTCTCATAATGACACAACTTTATTCTCATAATGATACGACTTTATTCTTGTAATGTTACGACTTTATTCTAGTAATGTTACGACTTTATTCTCATAATGATACGACTTTATTCTCGTAATGTTACGACTTTATTCTCGTAATATTAAGACTTTACTCTCGTAATGTTAAGACTTTATTGTCATAATGATACAACTTTATTCTCATAATGATACGACTTTATTCTCGTAATGTTACGACTTTATTCTAGTAATGTTATGACTTTTTTCTCATAATTTTACGACTTTATTCTCATAATGTTACGACTTTATTCTCATAATGATACGACTTTATTCTCGTAATGTTACGACTTTATTCTCATAATGTTACGACTTTTTTCTCATAATGATACGACTTTATTCTCGTAATGTTACGACTTTATTCTCGTAATGTTACGACTTTATTCTCGTAATGCTACGACTTTTTTCTCATAATGTTACGACTTTATTCTCGTAATGTTACGAGTTTATTCTCGTAGTGTTACGACTTTATTCTCGTAATGTTACAACTTTATTCTGGTAATGTTACGACTTAATTCTCGTAATGTTACGACTTTATTCTCATAATGTTACGACTTTATTCTAGTAATGTTACGACTTTATTCTCGTAATGTTAAGACTTTATTCTAGTAATGTTACGACTTTATTCTCGTAATGTTACGACTTTATTCTCATAATGTTACTACTTTATTCTCGTAATGTTACGACTTTTTTCTCGTAATGTTACGACTTTATTCTCATAATGTTACGAGTTTATTCTCGTAGTGTTACGACTTTATTCTCGTAATGTTACGACTTTATTCTGGTAATGTTACGACTTAATTCTCGTAATGTTACAACTTTATTCTCATAATGTTACGACTTTATTCTAGTAATGTTACGACTTTATTCTAGTAATGTTACAACTTTATTCTGGTAATGTTACGACTTAATTCTCATAATGTTATGACTTTATTCTCATAATGTTACGACTTTATTCTCGTAATGTTACGACTTTATTCTCGTAATGTTAAGACTTTATTCTCGTAGTGTTACGACTTTATTCTCGTAATGTTACGACTTTATTCTGGTAATGTTACGACTTAATTCTCGTAATGTTACAACTTTTTTCTCATAATGTTACGACTTTATTCTAGTAATGTTACGACTTTATTCTAGTAATGTTACAACTTTATTCTGGTAATGTTACGACTTAATTCTCGTAATGTTACGACTTTATTCTTGTAATGTTACTTCTTTATTCTCGTAATGTTACCACTTTATTCTCGTAATGTTACGACTTTATGCTCGTAATGTTACGACTTTATTCTGGTAATGTTACGACTTTATTCTCAGATTTTTATGACTATTCTCGTAATGTTACGACTTTATTCTCATAATGTTAAGACTTTATTCTAGTAATGTTACGACTTTATTCTCGTAATGTTACGACTTTATTTTCATAATGTAACGACTTTAGTCTAAGATTTTTATGGCTATTCTCGTAATGTTACTTCTTTATTCTTGTAATGCTACGACTTTATTTTCATAATGTAACGACTTTAGTCTAAGATTTTTATGGCTATTCTCGTAATGTTACTTCTTTATTCTCGTAATGTTACGACTTTATTTTCATAATGTAACGACTTTAGTCTAAGATTTTTATGGCTATTCTCGTAATGTTACTTCTTTATTCTTGTAATGCTACGACTTTATTCTAGTAATGTTACGACTTTATTCTCGTAATGTTAAGACTTTACTCTCGTAATGTTAAGACTTTATTGTCATAATGATACAACTTTATTCTCATAATGATACGACTTTATTCTCGTAATGTTACGACTTTATTCTAGTAATGTTATGACTTTTTTCTCATAATTTTACGACTTTATTCTCATAATGTTACGACTTTATTCTCATAATGATACGACTTTATTCTCGTAATGTTACGACTTTATTCTCATAATGTTACGACTTTTTTCTCATAATGATACGACTTTATTCTCGTAATGTTACGACTTTATTCTCGTAATGTTACGACTTTATTCTCGTAATGCTACGACTTTTTTCTCATAATGTTACGACTTTATTCTCGTAATGTTACGAGTTTATTCTCGTAGTGTTACGACTTTATTCTCGTAATGTTACAACTTTATTCTGGTAATGTTACGACTTAATTCTCGTAATGTTACGACTTTATTCTCATAATGTTACGACTTTATTCTAGTAATGTTACGACTTTATTCTCGTAATGTTAAGACTTTATTCTAGTAATGTTACGACTTTATTCTCGTAATGTTACGACTTTATTCTCATAATGTTACTACTTTATTCTCGTAATGTTACGACTTTTTTCTCGTAATGTTACGACTTTATTCTCATAATGTTACGAGTTTATTCTCGTAGTGTTACGACTTTATTCTCGTAATGTTACGACTTTATTCTGGTAATGTTACGACTTAATTCTCGTAATGTTACAACTTTATTCTCATAATGTTACGACTTTATTCTAGTAATGTTACGACTTTATTCTAGTAATGTTACAACTTTATTCTGGTAATGTTACGACTTAATTCTCATAATGTTATGACTTTATTCTCATAATGTTACGACTTTATTCTCGTAATGTTACGACTTTATTCTCGTAATGTTAAGACTTTATTCTCGTAGTGTTACGACTTTATTCTCGTAATGTTACGACTTTATTCTGGTAATGTTACGACTTAATTCTCGTAATGTTACAACTTTTTTCTCATAATGTTACGACTTTATTCTAGTAATGTTACGACTTTATTCTAGTAATGTTACAACTTTATTCTGGTAATGTTACGACTTAATTCTCGTAATGTTACGACTTTATTCTCGTAATGTTACTTCTTTATTCTCGTAATGTTACCACTTTATTCTCGTAATGTTACGACTTTATGCTCGTAATGTTACGACTTTATTCTGGTAATGTTACGACTTTATTCTCAGATTTTTATGACTATTCTCGTAATGTTACGACTTTATTCTCATAATGTTAAGACTTTATTCTAGTAATGTTACGACTTTATTCTCGTAATGTTACGACTTTATTTTCATAATGTAACGACTTTAGTCTAAGATTTTTATGGCTATTCTCGTAATGTTACTTCTTTATTCTTGTAATGCTACGACTTTATTTTCATAATGTAACGACTTTAGTCTAAGATTTTTATGGCTATTCTCGTAATGTTACTTCTTTATTCTCGTAATGTTACGACTTTATTTTCATAATGTAACGACTTTAGTCTAAGATTTTTATGGCTATTCTCGTAATGTTACTTCTTTATTCTTGTAATGCTACGACTTTATTCTAGTAATGTTACGACTTTATTCTCGTAATGTTATGACTTTATTCTCATAATGTAACGACTTTAGTCTCAGATTTTTATGACTATTCTCGTAATGTTAAGACTTTATTCTAGTAATGTTACGACTTTATTCTCGTAATGTTACGACTTTATTCTCATAATGTTACGACTTTATTCTCGTAATTTTACGCCTTTACTCACAGAATTTTATGACTTTATTTTTGAAAAGGAAAAAAAATTTTGTAGCCTGGCCCTAATACTCCGTCGTACAATTCACATGTGATGCTAACAAAAAAATATATATATATGTATATATACATATATATGTGAATAAAGATATACATAATGAGAGAAAAAAAATAGTTTTGGGTCCTTTCTTTGTGTCTTTAGTTTAGGTTAGCTAAGGTTAGAATACAAAAAGGATGAGTTACTCAATCAAACTTAATAATTTCATGCGGTTTACAGTCATTAGTTTGAATGAAGAGCTACATGTTCCACTTTTTCAGTGTAGATGAGCAGATATACCCCAGAATATATCTGCTGGTCGACTAATAACAAACATGGTGCAGACAGCGGGCAGGGAGGAGGAGTCACATGCAGACATCCCAAGTCTGCCGGAAGTTCCAGGAGTCTCCCTGATATAAATAGTTGCCCGCGAGTTGGATAAATTATCCCGGATTTTAGACCATGGGAAGTGGAGTTTTTTAATGCGAGTGAGAGCGAGCGGGCAGTATAATAATTCATGCATCATGTGCCAATTAGAACTACTAAGATTGCTCAGAGAGCAAGACAGATCGGGGTGAGAGGAGGAGGTTGCTGGTGAAACCTGTGCAGCGTTTCTGTCCAAAGCGATGCTCTGATCAACCAGCGATCCAGGCGACTGGTTGATCAGAGAGCTGATTGGATCAGTCCCATAAGTTACTCTGGTTACTCTCTGGCAGTCGCCTAGTTACCACTCAAAGCTGTGCATCCTGGGAAACGGGAGAGGATCAATCCTCCAGTAAAAAACCAAAATATAGGACTAATTTTACAGCAGAATAAACTAAAGTATATCCACATCTATTGAAGGGGAGGAACAGTGGCGGATCTAGACCAAATGTACCAGGGGGCCAGGAGGGGGCCAGCGTGTTTTCATGGGGGCCCAGAAAAGCATGAAATAAAAAAACAGAGCAAGAGATTCAAATATATTAAGAGAGCTGCATGAAGAGAAATTTCTATTCAATTAGGTTCAATGGAAATTCTATTTCTTATGAGGTCAATATACATTTATAATTTAGGAATTTTACATGTTTTTGACTTAATTTAAGTTAAAACTACAGTTTTCTATAAAATTTATATTAGAAATCATGAAAAACTGTTAAATTCATTTGAAAAATTAGAGCTTTTTTTTATTTATTGAGGGGGAAAAAAACATTTATCAGATGAAAACTGGGATCCTATCTCAGCACCACTGAAGCTATCACCTTATTGGTTTATGAATAATTACTAAAACAGAATTTGTAAAGAAAAAAGAATGAAATAGATCCAAAGGACCCATCAGTAACCATGTCTGTTCCAGCGCAGATCATCATTAGAATTTCAGTACAGGGGCCATAACAGGGGCCAGGACATGATCTACAGGGGCACTGGCCCCCGTTGGCCCCTGTCTAGAACCAGCCATGGTGAGGAATGATGTCACCGTGGCGAGGTGCACTGTATGCTGAATGAAAAACAGAACGCACAACTGTTGTTTAAGGCTACAAGATTGAAAGTATTAAAAATAAAAGACCAATACTGTTCTGTTTAGTGTTTACGAAATTACTGTTAGTTAATAAACAGTTGTTGAAAAGTTGCTGGCCTTAAGTGTATGTATGTCTCCAGAGTGTGTGTGTTTGTGTGTGTTTGTGTGTGTGTGGGGGGGGGGCTAGGCATCTCCCTGAAATGAGTTTTTGTAACTTGGGATGTCTGGACATGACCAGCTAGGAGCAAACAGCAGGGATCATCTGTCTGAACGGTCAGTTAACCCAGTTCACTATAAAGTTCACTATATACAGTGATGGAGGGGTCGGAGGTCAGGGTTCGACACATTCTCAGTTTTATTTTGCATCCAATCAGATCAACACCAGGTAAATAGCATGTTAAGATTCATTACCTTCACCTCTGTCTGTTACTGACTTCCATCCGTTATCTACAGCTGCTTATCCTGGACCAATGACAGGTCGCTGATTCATCACTGGACAATATGACTAATATTTGTCTAGTTTAGCTCGTCAAGTTTCAGCCTTTTAACTCACCCAAATGATGCCCAACAGATTTACTTTCACACGTGGAACATTACTGCTTTAGCTGTAATGCTCTGAGCGCTGAATCACAGGCCAGAACCCTTAATATCCACCTGAAAGCTCACATCTTGAGGTTGGTCCAGACATTCAGAGGGTGGAGGAGGCAATCCAAGCCAACGCAAGTTGTCATGTGAACTGTGAGATCAACATTTTCTGGCCATAAAGCAAAGGAAGGTTTGTGAACTGAAAGGAGGTGGGTGGCACTTCTCATCAACGACGGACAGGACATGTTACTGTTCCATTTCTGCAGTCCAGATGTTCACAGCTGGTTCACCATTGTTCTTTTCATTACAACCTACATCCCACCTACTGCTGTTGCCAACATTGTCTGTGATGTCATCAGTTCTGTTGTTGCTAAGCTACAGAAACAACAAATGCGTTTGTGGCAATAATCACAGAGTATCAGTTCCTGCATAAGGGGCAGGCCATATTTATTTATTTAGCCTAAGGAGATGGTCACAGGAAGCTAAAGAAGCCCTGCCAGGTTGTTTTGAGGCTGCAGACTGGAACGCCACATGCAGTGACTGAGTGTGAGACTGACTACAGAAACTGCTGTGAGGATAACACCATCCCTACCCGGCAGAAACTTCAAACCAGAATTCAAACAGAAATCTGCAGGATTTCAAACCAGTTTTTATTAAAACAGTAAGCTTGCGGCTGCTGGAGCGGAGAAACCAGATCCTCTGGTTCAGGGTTCAGTCTGATACCAGAGGACGGGGATGAAGGGGGAGATTGTCCACCGCTAGCAGGGGGCGCCGCCCCCCCAGAGCTCTGACAGGTGAACAGAGCTGATGCCAGCCGACGCCGATGAGAAACAGTGGCCAGAAAGGAGCCGCAATTCAAGGAGAACCAGGTTCAGACCAGAAGATCAGAGAGCCGAGGGGGTGCCGAAGGAGAATCCAAGCCAAGAACAATGATGAGAACGCTAGAGTTACTCTCACCAAACTGCTGGAATAATCTAAAAAGCAAACAGCATAAATAACTGTGGGGACCAGGTGAATCAGCTAATTGATTAACCAATTAGACAGGTGAACAGGAGCAGATGGAAAGTCCTGGATATCCATTAATCTGAAAGAATTGCTTAAAAAATAAAAACATTCAGTCATCTGATCCTGAAGGTCAACAACACAAGGAGATGATTGGAGATTTCAGAAGAAACAGGAACAAGTTGAATCCTGTTAACATCCTGGCAGAAGAAGAGGAGAAGGAGGAGGAGGAATCCCTCGGAGTTCACCTGGACAACAACCTGGAGACACACCTGGGAAGCCGTCTGCAAGAAGGGACAGAGCAGACTGGACTTCTAGAGGAAGCTGAGGTCCTCCGGGGTTTTCAGACACCTCTATCTAGTTTATAGATGTACCCCTTTGGATTAACAGCTATAAAGATGCTTCCATGGATTATTGACTCAGAGTCTTTTCATTTAAAGGCAATAAAAAATGCATTACTTCCACTTCCAGTAACTCACCAAATATCAAAGCATACTAATTCACAATAGATATGCAAATAGTAACGTGTACGATTACTAGGAAAAACTAGTGAAACTAATAAAGCACTCTGAGCTACTTACACTTCTTTTCCTGTCATCAAGTGTCTCTTCAGCTGCGCTTTGTGGTTAAACTCCACGTCTGGCTGGATGCTGAAACAGGCAGCAAGGGGAGCAGTGGATAGGAAAAGGGAGTAATTTATTTTGCAGCAGCATTGGGCCACTCTGCCACAGACGACCATGTGAGGATTGGGCCTGGCAGCCCACTGCAATTATCATTCAGCATGAGTGAAGGATTCGGCTTGATATGTGTCAAGGTAATTTAGGGAGAATGATTGAACACAGCTTTGCTTTTTTTGACCCTCTGCTCATGCAGCCGCCTTATCTCAGCAACAATGTGCTCGTTAAAGAGTTTAGAAGACTCAGAAAATAAAAGAAGAGCTCCAATGTTTACCTCGCTGAGTCTAATGTCAATTGATGTCATTGGTTTTAATTATTCAAATCTAATATCGCCTGTTCAATCCCATTGATTCCACCACTGTAGGATGTATTAACCATAGAGGATGTAGCCTGCTGTGATGACACACTGGCTGGAAGAGATTTAGGAAATTAGGTTCAACAAGAGGCGGAAAATATGGAAGGAGCAATGAGAGTAGTAGAACCATGACAGCCATCATTCAGGAAGAAACATTAAAGATCCTGGGCTGGGTCAGTAACCCCCCCCCCCCCCCCCCCCCCCCCCCCCCTCCCCCCCCCCCCATGATAAATAGCTGGGGAGTTATCTGTTACTGCAGGACAATATGGAGCCACAGCAGGACAAGGACCAATAAACAATACTTCAACAGAACAGGTGTTTTTTTTCTCTGCGGGTTCAACCATAACAAACACGATATCTATTAGGGTAAACTACAGCTAAGAGGATTTCTATTGGGGTACACTACACCTCAGAGGGTTTCTATTAGGGTGCACTACCCCTAAGAGGATTTCTAATAGGGTGCACTACCCCCAAGAGGGTTTCTATTAGGGTACACTACCCCTAAGAGGGTTTCTATTAGGGTACACTACACCTCAGAGGGTTTCTATTAGGGTGCACTACCCCTAAGAGGGTTTCTGTTAGGGTGCACTACCCCTAAGAGGATTTCTAATAGGGTGCACTACCCCTAAGAGGGTTTCTATTAGGGTACACTACCCCTAAGAGGGTTTCTATTAGGGTGCACTACCCCTAAGAGGGTTTCTAATAGGGTGCACTACCCCTAAGAGGGTTTCTAATAGGGCGCACTACCCCTAAGAGGGTTTCTATTAGGGTACACTACCCCTAAGAGGGTTTCTATTAGGGTGCACTACCCCTAAGAGGGTTTCTAATAGGGTGCACTACCCCTAAGAGGGTTTCTATTAAGGGACACTACACCTCAGAGGGTTTCTAATAGGGTACACTACCCCTAAGAGGGTTTCTAATAGGGTGCACTACCCCTAAGAGGGTTTCTATTAGGGTACACTACCCCTAAGAGGGTTTCTATTAGGGTGCACTACCCCTCAGAGGGTTTCTAATAGGGTACACTACCCCTAAGAGGGTTTCTAATAGGGTACACTACCCCTAAGAGGATTTCTAATAGGGTACACTACACCTAAGAGGGTTTCTATTAAGGGACACTACACCTCAGAGGGTTTCTATTAAGGGACAGTACGCTAAGAAGGAGTTGAGGTGCAGGTATCTCAAAAAGGAAAGTTGACAATAGATAGAAAAACTAGCCTTCCAAAGGGTTAATGTCTCAGTGTTGGTAGTCATTAGTTTATTTTCTACCTTTAGCGCACCATTGAGGGAAGCTAGAGATCACCATGGGTCCCTGAACCTTGAACTCTTGCCTTTTGTATCTATGCTTCTTTTTCTATGTCTGCTTCTGTCTCCTTGAACCCCAGTGGGCCTCAGCAGATGGCCGCTCACACTGAGCCTGGTTCTGCTGGAAGTTCCTTCCTGTTCAAAGGGAGTTTTTCCTCTCCACTGTCGCTACAAGCATGCTTAGTGTGAGGGATTGCTGAAGAGTCAATGAGTCGATGCAATCAGCTGGTTTTCCTTAGATAGAAAACTTCTAATCAATCTGACTGGATGATCTGGTGAACTGGAAAGTGACCTGAGATGACATGATGTGAATTGGAGCTATAGAAATAAACTGAATAGAATTGAATAATTGATGAACTCATGACCAACAGAAAGAAAGAAAGATCATAAACGCTGCAGTGGAGGCAGTATGTTGATGTCAGCCTTCATTTGACGGTCTTGCCTATGAAATGTGTTTATTGAGTAAAAACAGCTTCAGCTTTTGTCTGATATTAAACAGAATATCCTTTAAACATCTTTGAGGGGAAAACAAAACGTCATGGTCTGAAGAGGCTGCAGTAATAACAGTGATCAGGAAGACACTGAGATGCTCCTTAAAATTCATCCATGAAAAGAGCTAAAAAAAAGCTCAGTTCCTGTATAACATGTCAGAGAGTGGAACAGTGTTTTATTAAAAACTGCAGAGAACATGCTAATGTTCCTGCAACAAAGGAAAGTGCAGATGAATAATGCAAAGGGAGAGAGAAGCGCTGATTACAGAGTGGAATTAAGGGTCGTCCAGAGGAGCCTGCAGGGATAACGAGGTCAGCCGTCATCACACTAAGAGAGAGGGACCAAGATTATGCCTCTCAGTGCAGAAAATCATGTAGAAGCAGCACAGAAAAGATGCCAATCTATCTGCATACTGTCATCCTTCCCAGCTGGGATATAAGGTTAAATCTAATCAGAGGGAATAAACGGCAGGAGGAAAACAGCTTTAAACACAGAAAAACAGGAAACCATCATCTGCTGCTGCTGGTGGCAGCTCTATTAACCACAATCTACACCAACTTTACTCAACTTTATAAAGGAAACATTTCGAATGATACCATATAAAACCATTCCTTTGTCCTCGTGGTCAGGACATAATGCTGCCACCACCGTACATCGTCCTGAGAACAGTGTCTGTTTGGAACGATGGGATTCATTTCAGCAGATCAACATTCGTCCTTGAATCTGCAGTTTAGCTACTAGCAGGAATGTTGGTTATGTTATAGAACCTGAGACAGAATAATGTAGATATTTAATGTCAGGGAGGACGAACCGTGTCAGCTGTGCTTCAGACTGAAGGAGCTGGACGTCATCATCAGTTGTGGATGATTTGATGAGGGATGGATGCAAAGAATGGAGCTAATTCTGTGAGGAAAAATGGTGGCAGGTGAATGTGCACCATTGGCCTGCTCTCTGGGTGTGACAGGCAGAGCGATGGCCCGGTTCTTTAAGGGTTTGATAGATGAAGCCATCCAGCTTCATCCTGCAGCCCAGCAGCCGCTGCCTGAACTTTCTATAGCCTTTCTATTGACAGAGCTGACTTATTGGGAATATGGGCTGATGTTCACCGCGACCTTTGGCTGGAATTCATCTCAACAGAGCCATTAAAGGGTCTATCATTTAAATTACATGCAGCCTTTTCTCCTTAACCACTTATTAGCTCGTGCTAACTAAGCTAACTGTTTTAGGATGAGCATCACAGCAGATGGCTGCTAATGTGACGCCATTAGAGAAAAACCGCTAAATTACAAAGAAAATTTAACATTTAATGTCAGACAGCGAGACGACAGCTGTCTTTGTTTTGATTTAGTTCCAAATGTGAAGCTGAGAAGGTTAAATATTACTCAGGACACGGAAAACAGAAAAAGGACATGGAGATCCCACAAGGACACGGACAACCCAAAAGGACACGGAAAACCCAAAAGGACATGGAAAACAGAAAAAGGACATGGAAAACAGAAAAAGGACATGGAGATCCCACAAGGACACGGACAACCCAAAAGGACACGGAAAACCCAAAAGGACATGGAAAACCCAAAAGTACATGGAAAATCAAAAAGGACACGGAAAACCCAAAAGGACATGGAAAACAGAATAAGGACATGGAAAGCCCACAAGGACATGGACAACACAAAAAGACACGGAAAACCCAAAAGGACATGGAAAACCCAAAAGTACATGGAAAATCAAAAAGGACACGGAAAACCCAAAAGGAGATGGAAAACCCAAAAGGACATGGAAAAAAGAAAAAGGACATGGAGATCCCACAAGGACACGGACAACCCAAAGGGACACGGAAAACCCAAAAGGACATGGAAAACAGACAAAGGACATGGAGATCCCACAAGGACACGGACAACCCAAAAGGACACGGAAAACCCAAAAGGACATGGAAAACCCAAAAGGACACGGACATCCCAAAAGGACATGGAAAACAGAAAAAGGACATGGAGATCCCACAAGGACACGGAAAACCCAAAAAGACACGGAAAACCCAAAAGGACATGGAAAACCCAAAAGTACATGGAAAATCAAAAAGGACACGGAAAACCCAAAAGGAGATGGAAAACCCAAAAGGACACGGAAAACCCAAAAGGACACGGAAAACCCAAAAAGACATGGAAAACCCAAAAGAACATGGAAAACAGAAAAGGGACATGGAAAACCCAAAAGGACACGGACAACCCAAAAGGACACAGAAAACCCAAAAGGACATGGAAAACCCAAAAGGACACGGACAACCCAAAAGGACACAGAAAACCCAAAAGGCGATGGAAAACCCAAAAGGACACGGAAAACCCAAAAGGACATGGAGAACCCAAAAGGACACGGAAAACCAAAAGGACATGGAAAACAGAATAAGGACATGGAGATCCCACAAGGACACGGACAACCCAAAAGGACATGGAGAACCCAAAAGGACATGAAGAACCCAAAAGGACATGGAAAACCCAAAAGGACAGGGAAAATCAAAAAGGACACTGACAACCCAAAAGGACATGGAAAACAGAATAAGGACATGGAGATCCCACAAGGACATGGACAACACAAAAGGACATGAAGAAACTCAAATGGACTTGGAAAACCCAAAAGGACATGGAGAACCCAAAAGGACATGGAAAACAGAATAAGGACATGGAGATCCCACAAGGACACGGAAAACCCAAAAGGACATGGAAAACCCAAAAGGACACGGAAAACCCAAAAGGACATGGAAAACAGAGTAAGGACATGGAGATCCCACAAGGACACGGACAACCCAAAAGGACATGGAGAACCCAAAAGGACACGGAAAACCCAAAAGGACATGGAAAACAGAATAAGGACATGGAGATCCCACAAGGACATGAAGAAACTCAAACGGACTTGGAAAACCCAAAAGGACATGGAGAACCCAAAAGGACATGGAAAATCAAAAAGGACATGGACAACCCAAAAGGACATGGAAAACCCAAAAGGACATGGAGAACCCAAAAGGACATGGAAAACAGAATAAGTACATGGAGATCCCACAAGGACATGGACAACCCAAAAGGACATGAAGAAACTCAAACGGACTTGGAAAACCCAAAAGGACATGGAGAACCCAAAAGGACATGGAAAATCCAAAAGGACATGGAGAACCCAAAAGGACATGGAAAACAGAATAAGGACATGGAGATCCCACAAGGACATGGACAACCCAAAAGGACATGAAGAAACTCAAACGGACTTGGAAAACCCAAAAGGACATGGAGAACCCAAAAGGACATGGAGAACAGAATAAGGACATGGAGATCCCACAAGGACACGGAAAACCCAAAAGGACATGGAGAACCCAAAAGGACATGGAAAACCCAAAAGGACATGGAAAACAGAATAAGGACATGGAGATCCCACAAGGACACGGAAAACAGAATAAGGACATGGAGATCCCACAAGGACACGGAAAACCCAAAAGGACATGGAGAACCCAAAAGGACATGGAAAATCAAAAAGGACACTGACAACCCAAAAGGACATGGAGAACCCAAAAGGACATGGAAAACCCAAAAGGACATGGAAAACAGAATAAGGACAAGGAGATCCCACAAGGACAAGGAAAACAGAATAAGGACATGGAGATCCCACAAGGACACGGAAAACCCAAAAGGAATGGAAAACCCAAAAGGACACGGAAAACCCAAAAGGACATGGAAAACAGAATAAGGACATGGAGATCCCACAAGGACACGGAAAACAGAATAAGGACATGGAGATCCCACAAGGACACGGAAAACCCAAAAGGACATGGAAAACCCAAAAGGACACGGAAAACCCAAAAGGACATGGAAAACAGAATAAGGACATGGAGATCCCACAAGGACACGGTCAACCCAAAAGGACATGGAGAACCCAAAAGGACATGGAAAACCCAAAAGGACATGGAGAACCCAAAAGGACATGGTAAACCCAAAAGGACATGGAGAACCCAAAAGGACATGGAGAACCCAAAAGGACATGGAAAACAGAATAAGGACATGGAGATCCCACAAGGACATGGAGAACCCAAAAGGACATGGAAAATCAAAAAGGACACTGACAACCCAAAAGGACATGGAGAACCCAAAAGGACACGGAAAACCCAAAAGGACATGGAGAACCCAAAAGGACATGGAAAACAGAATAAGGACATGGAGATCCCACAAGGACATGGACAACCCAAAAGGACATGAAGAAACTCAAACGGACTTGGAAAACCCAAAAGGACATGGAGAACCCAAAAGGACATGGAAAATCCAAAAGGACATGGAGAACCCAAAAGGACATGGAAAACAGAATAAGGACATGGGGATCCCACAAGGACATGGACAACCCAAAAGGACATGAAGAAACTCAAACGGACTTGGAAAACCCAAAAGGACATGGAGAACCCAAAAGGAGATGGAGAACAGAATAAGGACATGGAGATCCCACAAGGACACGGAAAACCCAAAAGGACATGGAGAACCCAAAAGGACATGGAAAACCCAAAAGGACATGGAAAACAGAATAAGGACATGGAGATCCCACAAGGACACGGAAAACAGAATAAGGACATGGAGATCCCACAAGGACACGGAAAACCCAAAAGGACATGGAGAACCCAAAAGGACATGGAAAATCAAAAAGGACACTGACAACCCAAAAGGACATGGAGAACCCAAAAGGACATGGAAAACCCAAAAGGACATTGAAAACAGAATAAGGACATGGAGATCCCAAAAGGACAAGGAAAACAGAATAAGGACATGGAGATCCCACAAGGACACGGAAAACCCAAAAGGACATGGAAAACCCAAAAGGACACGGAAAACCCAAAAGGACATGGAAAACAGAATAAGGACATGGAGATCCCACAAGGACACGGAAAACAGAATAAGGACATGGAGATCCCACAAGGACACGGAAAACCCAAAAGGACATGGAAAACCCAAAAGGACACGGAAAACCCAAAAGGACATGTAAAACAGAATAAGGACATGGAGATCCCACAAGGACACGGTCAACCCAAAAGGACATGGAGAACCCAAAAGGACATGGAAAACCCAAAAGGACATGGAGAACCCAAAAGGACATGGTAAACCCAAAAGGACATGGAGAACCCAAAAGGACATGGAGAACCCAAAAGGACATGGAAAACAGAATAAGGACATGGAGATCCCACAAGGACACGGAAAACAGAATAAGGACATGGAGATCCCACAAGGACACGGAAAACCCAAAAGGACATGGAAAACCCAAAAGGACACGGAAAACCCAAAAGGACATGGAAAACAGAATAAGGACATGGAGATCCCACAAGGACACGGTCAACCCAAAAGGACATGGAGAACCCAAAAGGACATGGAAAACCCAAAAGGACATGGAGAACCCAAAAGGACATGGTAAACCCAAAAGGACATGGAGAACCCAAAAGGACATGGAGAACCCAAAAGGACATGGAAAACAGAATAAGGACATGGAGATCCCACAAGGACATGGAGAACCCAAAAGGACATGGAAAATCAAAAAGGACACTGACAACCCAAAAGGACATGGAGAACCCAAAAGGACATGGAAAACCCAAAAGGACATGGAAAACAGAATAAGGACATGGAGATCCCACAAGGACACGGAAAACCCAAAAGGACATGGAGAACCCAAAAGGACATGGAAAACAGAATAAGGACATGGAGATCCCACAAGGACATGGACAACCCAAAAGGACATGAAGAAACTCAAACGGACTTGGAAAACCCAGAAGGACATGGAGAACCCAAAAGGACATGGAAAATCCAAAAGGACATGGAGAACCCAAAAGGACATGGAAAACAGAATAAGGACATGGGGATCCCACAAGGACATGGACAACCCAAAAGGACATGAAGAAACTCAAACGGACTTGGAAAACCCAAAAGGACATGGAGAACCCAAAAGGAGATGGAGAACAGAATAAGGACATGGAGATCCCACAAGGACACGGAAAACCCAAAAGGACATGGAGAACCCAAAAGGACATGGAAAACCCAAAAGGACATGGAAAACAGAATAAGGACATGGAGATCCCACAAGGACACGGAAAACAGAATAAGGACATGGAGATCCCACAAGGACACGGAAAACCCAAAAGGACATGGAGAACCCAAAAGGACATGGAAAATCAAAAAGGACACTGACAACCCAAAAGGACATGGAGAACCCAAAAGGACATGGAAAACCCAAAAGGACATGGAAAACAGAATAAGGACATGGAGATCCCAAAAGGACAAGGAAAACAGAATAAGGACATGGAGATCCCACAAGGACACGGAAAACCCAAAAGGACATGGAAAACCCAAAAGGACACGGAAAACCCAAAAGGACATGGAAAACAGAATAAGGACATGGAGATCCCACAAGGACACGGAAAACAGAATAAGGACATGGAGATCCCACAAGGACACGGAAAACCCAAAAGGACATGGAAAACCCAAAAGGACACGGAAAACCCAAAAGGACATGTAAAACAGAATAAGGACATGGAGATCCCACAAGGACACGGTCAACCCAAAAGGACATGGAGAACCCAAAAGGACATGGAAAACCCAAAAGGACATGGAGAACCCAAAAGGACATGGTAAACCCAAAAGGACATGGAGAACCCAAAAGGACATGGAGAACCCAAAAGGACATGGAAAACAGAATAAGGACATGGAGATCCCACAAGGACATGGAGAACCCAAAAGGACATGGAAAATCAAAAAGGACACTGACAACCCAAAAGGACATGGAGAACCCAAAAGGACATGGAAAACCCAAAAGGACATGGAAAACAGAATAAGGACATGGAGATCCCACAAGGAAACGGAAAACCCAAAAGGACATGGAGAACCCAAAAGGACATGGAAAACAGAATAAGGACATGGAGATCCCACAAGGACATGGACAACCCAAAAGGACATGAAGAAACTCAAACGGACTTGGAAAACCCAAAAGGACATGGAAAACAGAATAAGGACATGGAGATCCCACAAGGACACGGACAACCCAAAAAGACACGGAAAACCCAAAAGGACATGGAAAACAGAATAAGGACATGGAGATCCCACAAGGACATGAAGAAACTCAAACGGACTTGGAAAACCCAAAAAGGTTTAAAAACCAGCCAGCAGGACTTTAACGCTGACAGCTGAAGATGTTGGTCTTCATCCAGAGATGATGTTTGATGATGGTTAGGAAAATGTTCTTTTAGTTGTCAGTTCAATTCTTTTAAGATTGATTACATTTAATTTGTTTTATTTTAGTTCAATTCAATGTTTTTTGTTACATTCAGTTAAACTCAGTTCAGTTTATTGTTTAACAGCGTCCTGTCTGGCAATGTGGCGATAAGAATAATAGTCTTGATGCCAGAAAGAGCCCAACAGATTTTACTTCCACCAGTGGAGCAGTACGGCTATTGCCATAGCGTTCCGCTTCATTCATGCATATAAAAAGCTTTATTAAAATCATGCATGGAGTTTTACAGATTCTATGGACACTGCAATGGAAGTAGAACAGGAAGGAAAAACAGGAAAAAGATGAAAGAAAGAGGACATAAAATGGAGATAAGGATAAAACATTTTCAGTCTGCTTCATCGCCTGCAAAGAGATGGAAAAAGAACAGAAGAACCAGCAGACATGGTAAGAGATATACGATAAAATATCACCTAGATATTTTGAGCCTTTAATTGACCCCACAAATGTGATGCTCCAGAAACTCAATCTGCTCAAAGGAATGTCAGTTTTCAATTCAATTCAATTCAGTTTATTTATATAGCGCCAAATTCACAACACGTGTCATCTCAAGGCACTTTACAGTTCAACCAGATCATACAGTCAAATTGATACAAAGTTTTCTATCTAAGGAAAACCAGTTGATTGCATTGACTCATTGACTCAAATACAATCCCCCACACTAAGCATGCTTGTAGCGACAGTGGAGAGGAAAAACTCCCTTTGAACAGGAAGAAACCTCCAGCAGAACCAGGCTCAGTGCGAGCGGCCATCTGCTGAGGCCCACTGGGGTTCAAGGAGACAGAAGCAGAGACACAAAATGCAGCTGTAAAAGGCGGCCCCGTCCAGGAAACACACAGCCAGGCAGACGAGCTCCAAGGCAGCTCCCATGCCAGAGGATGAAGAGAGCACATCCACCCAGCCACGGCCAGAGAAACAGGACCACACTGGAAAACAGGCCAATCTCCAACATCTACAAACAAGGGTGTTGATGGAAGCAGCACAGCTGATGTTTCTTTCCTGGGTGACATCACAGCCAAACAGGAACAGACGAGGCAAAGCTACTCTGAGGAAAAGCAGAGAGAGCAGAAGGTTAGAGATTGAACAAACAGATTCTGCAGAATAGGAGAACAGATAGAGAATGAAGCAGAATGATGAAATGGGGGTCCCTATGTCCTCCAGCAGTTTAAGCCTATAGCAGCATAACTATAGAGAGAGAGCTCAGGATAACCTGAGCCACCCTAACTATAAGCTTTATCAAAAAGGAAAGTTTTAAGCCTAGCCTTAAAAGTAGACAGAGTGTCTGCCTCACGGACTAAAACTGGTAGTTGGTTCCACAGGAGAGGAGCCTGAGAACTAAAAGATCTGCCTCCCATTCTACTTTTAGAAATTCTAGGAACCACTAGTAAACCTGCAGATTGAGAGCGAAGTGCTCTGTTAGGAACATAAGGAACAATCAGATCTCTGATATAAGATGGAGCTTGGCCATTTAAGGCTTTATATGTGAGAAGGAGGATTTTAAATTCTATTCTGGATTTAACAGGAAGCCAATGAAGAGAAGCCAGGATAGGAGAGATATGATCTCTCTTTTTCATTTTCATCAGAACTCTGGCTGCAGCATTTTGGATCAGCTGAAGGCTTTTAACTACAGTTTGTGGACTTCCTGATAGTAAAGAATTACAATAGTCCAGCCTTGAAGTAACAAATGCATGGACTAGTTTCTCAGCATCACCCCTGGACAGGAGATTTCTAATTTTTGCAATGTTCCTCAGATGAAAGAAGGAAATTCTAGAAACCTCTTTGATCTGGGATTTAAATGACAGGTCCTGATCAAAAATAACACCAAGATTTTTTACTTTATTATCTGAAATCAGTTTAATCCCATCCAAATGAAGTGACTGGCTAATCAGCTTCTTTTTCAGAGACTCTGGTCCAAAGACTATAACTTCTGTTTTGTCTGCATTCAGAAGCAGAAAGTTAAGAGTCATCCAGGTTTTTATGTCTTCAGACATGCCTGTAATCTATGTAATGGGTTAGCTTCATCTGGATTATAGACAGATATAGCTGGGTATCATCAGCATAACAGTGGAAATTAATCCCATGCTGTCTAATAACTCTACCAATTGGGAGCATGTATAAAGTAAAGAGAATTGGTCCTAGCACTGATCCCTGTGGTACTCCACAGGTAACCTTTGAGCGTGTTGAAGATCTATCATTAACATAAACATATAAAAAGCTTTATTAGCTTCTGTAACGAGCTAAACTGTTTTCAGATGTGTGAACATGATTGCAGAAGGGTTTTCTAATCATCAATGAGCCTTCTGAGCCAACGAGCAAACACATTGTACCATTAGAACACTGGAGGGATAGTTGCTGGAAATGGGCCTCTCTACACCTATGTAGATATTGCTCCTAAAACCAGACATTTGCAGCTAGAATAGTCATTTACCACATTAGCAATGCATAGAGTGTATTTCTTTAAAGTTAAGACTAGTTTATCTTCATTGAAAAGTACAGTGCTTTTCCTTCATAATTAAGGACATTTCAAAGTGACCCCAAACTTTTGAACGGTAGTGTACTTTTATAGGTCAAAGGCAACAGAAAAGAGAACTTTTAACTTATTACTCTGAGCTCTGTGAGCGCAAACGTAAAAGCTACTGCTGCAGCAGTGCATGCTGGGACAGCCTCCAGTCTGGAGAACGGACAGCTCTGCTCTGATGCATGCTGGGTAAAGAGGGAGGGGCCAGAACAACATACGGGGACGTTGTCCATGCCCGGTCTGCTGTTCTGGTGAATTGGAACAGTACTAGGGCCGAGGCTGATGATGTTTCGAGACATAGTGAGAAACGCCCCATGTCTACAGCCCTTCTTTCCCTGGGGGCCCTTATTCATGGTTCGAGAGCTAGCTCCAGACCGGGAGGCATGCTGGGAAATGCTTCCATGTATTCACAGAGCCACCAGTTGATCACTATCAAAATCACCACGCTCCCTCTACCGACCAGGTATTTCTGCTTCTGCTCCACCCATCAGGAGGAAATGGCCCCTCCCCCAGCAGCTAATGGATACTAAAGCTAATTATGGTGAATCAGTGGCAATGGGAAGGTATCTCCTCATCTAGAGGAGAATCTTACTCAGTCAAAGCATAGCTTTGCAGCTTTTTAATCGCTCTCCTTTAAACAAGCAGTGCCAGAAAACTGCACTTCAAGTTCTGCAAGACCAACAACCTTCCAGCAGTGAAGTTATTACCTTCTCTGGTGTAAATCGAAAGCAGCTTAGGCTGAGCGATGGGCCCCCGGAAAGACAAATCTCAGTCTCCTGAAAACTGCTGACTTTAAGGCGAAACATGCTAATAGATTTCCAAAGCGGGGGCCATTACGGGAGCAGCATGCAAATAATGCAGTGGAGGGGAAGGGAAGGCCCCCTCCCATCCGCCTGCAGGAACGCAGTCACCGGCAGCTTGTAATTAGATATTGATTCTGTTCGTCGATGACTCTTTCAAACTAGTGTCGTCCTTCTGTAGACAGAGGGAAGCATAAAGGCACGCTGAGACGTCTTCATGCTGATGAGAAATGGCTACAGGTGAAGGAGAAGCTGCTAAGAACAACTTCTTTAACTCTCCACAGAAAGATGTTTGGCTTTCAGCTCTACGGAGAACCATTCCTGTCACAAAACAGTGATTCGTTTTGGATTTCTAACATTCCCCAGCTTTTTTTCTCCTTCAACACCTTTCTGTTCATCTGACCCTGATGCATCTGTTTTCCCACGCTGCCATCTCAGGTCCTCACTCGTTGTTGGAGGCCTGCCACTAAGGTCATCATGCCAGCCTATCCCCAAACCACGCTTTTATTTTGAAGGTTGCCCTGTGGAGATGAACAGAAGGACATGTATTAGGGAGAGGGAGAGCCAAAAGGAGTATCTGGCATGCCAGTTTAAAAAAATTATATATGCCAGTTGGCAACCGGCTTATGCCAGTGGGGAACCACCTTATGCCAGTGGGGAACCGGCTTATGGCAGTTGGGAGCCGGCTTATGGCAGTGGGGAATCAGCTTATGGCAGTGGGGAACCAGCTTATGCCAGTGGGGAACCAGCTTATGCCAGTGGGGAACCAGCTTATGCCAGTGGGGAACCAGCTTATGGCAGTTGGGAGCCGGCTTATGCCAGTGGGGAACCGGCTTATGGCAGTTGGGAGCCGGCTTATGCCAGTGGGGAATCAGCTTATGGCAGTGGGGAACCGGCTTATGGCAGTTGGGAGCCGGCTTATGCCAGTGGGGAATCAGCTTATGGCAGTGGGGAACCAGCTTATGGCAGTTGGGAGCCGGCTTATGCCAGTGGGGAACCGGCTTATGGCAGTTGGGAGCCGGCTTATGGCAGTGGGGAATCAGCTTATGGCAGTGGGGAACCAGCTTATGCCAGTGGGGAACCGGCTTATGGCAGTTGGGAGCCGGCTTATGCCAGTGGGGAACCAGCTTATGCCAGTGGGGAACCAGCTTATGCCAGTGGGGAACCAGCTTATGGCAGTTGGGAGCCGGCTTATGCCAGTGGGGAACCAGCTTATGGCAGTGGGGAACCGGTTTATGGCAGTTGGGAGCCGGCTTATGCCAGTGGGGAACCAGCTTATGGCAGTTGGGAGCCGGCTTATGCCAGTGGGGAACCAGCTTATGCCAGTGGGGAACCGGCTTATGGCAGTTGGGAGCTGGCTTATGCCAGTGGGGAACCAGCTTATGGCAGTGGGGAACCAGCTTATGCCAGTGGGGAACCAGCTTATGCCAGTTGGGAGCCGGCCTATGCCAGTTGGGAGCTGGCTTATGCCAGTGGGGAACCAGCTTATGCCAGTGGTAAACCAGCTTATGCCAGTTTGGAGCCGGCCTATGCCAGTCGGGAGCTGGCTTATGCCAGTGGGGAACCAGCTTATGGCAGTGGGGAACCAGCTTATGGCAGTTGGGAGCTGGCTTATGCCAGTTGGGAGCCGGCCTATGCCAGTTGGGAGCTGGCTTATGCCAGTTGGGAGCTGGCTTATGCCAGTGGGGAACCAGTTTATGCTAGTGGGGAACCAGCTTATAGCAGTTGGGAGCCGGCTTATGGCAGTTGGGAGCCGGCTTATGCCAGTGGGGAACCAGCTTATGCCAGTGGTAAACCAGCTTATGCCAGTTGGGAGCCGGGCTATGCCAGTTGGGAGCTGGCTTATGCCAGTGGGGAACCAGCTTATGCCAGTGGGGAACCAGCTTATGCCAGTTGGGAGCTGGCTTATGCCAGTGGGGAACCAGCTTATGCCAGTGGGGAACCAGCTTATGCCAGTTGGGAGCTGGCTTATGCCAGTTGGCCAGTTGGAAACTAACTGACATTTGCCAGTTAAAAAATGGCATATGCCAGTTTCAATTAATGGTCCTACGTGGGCGCTGAATATCCTAGTTTGGTTTTATTGACAATATATATATATATATATTTTTTGTTTTGTTTTTCAACAGTGTCCTGCCTGGCGATGTAGAAATAATAATAATTGTCTTGATGCCAAAAAGAGTCCAACAGATTTTACTGTTGGACTCTTTTTGGCATCCCCCCCAGGACCAAGCCCGCACCAGGGGACGGCATAGAGCAGGACAGGGAGCCAGACACGAAGCCTTTCAAACTTCCATATTGGTATAAACTGGTTTCCAACTGGCATAAGCCGATTCTCAACTACTATAAACTGGCTCCTAACTGGCATATGTGATGTGCCACATATGGCTCTCTGTCCTGCTGAGATCTATCCTACTAGCTCCTGTTAAACCAGTTAGGACGGGTCTATGGGTGGTATGGAATCAGTTGATTCCAATAATGATGTCTCATCTCCACGGCTCTGTCCATGTCGAGCTCCTGGTCTCCAGCTCCTTCTATGCTTCAAAATACAAACTGAAGGACGCATTGAAACCGAACATCTGAGCAGGACTGGAGCCTCCTGACCAACCAGCTGGGAGGTTTCTGAATGCTAAGGAAGTAGCCTGAGTTAGCTAATGCTAGCTGATGAGCAGCAGAGTTAGCTGCATTAGACAGATTCATCTCTGCCATCTGCAGAACCATCCCTCCCCACAGCATGATGCTGCCATCCCCCTACTTCTGGGTCATTTTATCCAATTATCCCAGCAGTGTTTTCAATGAGGAGGAACCAGAGGAAGATGAATGACCTCCTAAAGCCAGGTACATCCTGATCCAAGCTGATTCTCTGCCATGGAATATTCCAGAAGGTTCTGCTCCTCTAGAGAGGATAAAACATCTGCAGCTGATAAAGACTGATGATCTCCTCTCATCAGGCTGCAGGAGTCTGACTGGTCTCTACTTCTAAAGTTGGTGCATCCGTCCTCCTAAATGGATCAGACAGCCGAGGCTTTACCTGGCTGCTTCACGCAGGAACTGACTCAGCAAGCTGTCCTCATGGTTCCCAGGAGGAGGGGGCGAGGTTCTGGACTCAGCAGAACCGTTCTCTGAGCTGCTGAGGCTTTTAGGACCTGCTGGTTTTATCTGACACCCGGATCCTTTGGTTACAACCCTAAAAATTAACCTTATTCCAGTCTTTCTGGCTTTATTCATGTTTTTTTTTAATCTTTTGCAGCTTTGATCTCGTTTCTATTATCTATTCTTTTTTCTGTTTAGAAGAAAGTGAGCAGACCGAACCACTGGTCATTTGGTGTCAAAGTTCAACCCTCAGGGTGATGCATGGTGGCATCCAGGCTCATCTTCAGCGGCAGTTCAATCTGAAAAACTCACCTCGGCAGGAAACAAGGCATCTAATTTTGATAGATCTGCATAAACAGGAGCAAAGAACAGGGCTGTTTCCCCCCCAGGCCTGAAACTGGTGGTGCAGTGGAGATAGATGGAGTTGGTCAGTCTGTAGACTGCTGGTTGGAGAGACAGTCTGCTGAGATTTATGGGCAGATCCAGTGGACTGAGCTGATACTAGAGCTTCACTTCCTGAAGATGGAAGTCCAGTTAGATAACAGCCTGAGAGAACCTGTCCATGATGAGCAAGCATGGAGCGACAGTGGAGAGGAAAAACTCCCCGTTGGGAAGAAACCTCTGGCAGAACCAGGCTCAACATGGCGGTCTTCTGTTGGACCGGTTGGGATGAGACAGGGAACGCAGTAAGAGTGCGGGAGGAATGACGCTCTGATGAAGCTTTAGCTACGATGGTGGAGGAGGAGCTGGAGGGGGGAGGAAACGGCAAACCGCTTCCTGCGCACAGGAGCAGACGGAGGCCTTTAAGAGGAACTTTGGATGCCGATTGGCAGAAGTTCACTTGAACAGGAAAGGGTTTAGATTCTGGGCTGAACCGGGTCAGGTTCGGTTCTGACTGAAACAGTGGTAAACAGATTAACTAGATAAAGTTCAACTAGTTGATCTGGTTTAGCTGGTTGATCCTGTGTTGATCTAGTTTAATCTAGTTCCTCTGTTTCATCTAGTTTAGCTGGTTTATCTAGTTGATCTAGTTTAATCTAGTTCATCTAGTTGATCTGGTTTATCTAGTTGATCCTGTGTTGATCTAGTTTAATCTAGTTCCTCTGTTTCATCTAGTTTAGCTGGTTTATCTAGTTGATCTAGTTTATTCTAGTTCATCTAGTTGATCTGGTTTAGCCGGTTTATCTAGCTGATCTAGTGTAATCTTGTACATCTAGTATATCTGGTTTATCTAGTTGATCTAGTTTATTCTAGTTCATCTAGTATATCTGGTTTATCTAGTTGATCCTGTGTTGATCTTGTTTAATCTAGTTCATCTAGTTGATCTGGTTTAGCCGGTTTATCTAGCTGATCTAGTGTAATCTTGTACATCTAGTATATCTGGTTTATCTAGTTGATCCTGTGTTGATCTTGTTTAATCTAGTTCCTCTGTTTTATCTAGTTTAGCTAGTTTATCTAGTTGATCTAGTTTATTCTAGTTCATCTAGTATATCTGGTTTATCTAGCTGATCTAGTGTAATCTAGTTCCTCTAGTTGATCTGGTTTAGCTGGTTTATCTAGTTGATCTAGTTTAATCTTGTACATCTAGTATATCTGGTTTATCTAGTTGATCTAGTTTAATCTAGTTCCTCTAGTTGATCTGGTTTAGCTGGTTTATCTAGTTGATCTAGTTTAATCTTGTACATCTAGTATATCTGGTTTATCTAGTTGATCTAGTTTAATCTAGTTCCTCTAGTTGATCTGGTTTAGCTGGTTTATCTAGTTGATCTAGTTTATTCTAGTTCATCTAGTATATCTGGTTTATCTAGTTGATCCTGTGTTGATCTTGTTTAATCTAGTTCCTCTGTTTTATCTAGTTTAGCTGGTTTATCTAGTTGATCTAGTTTATTCTAGTTCATCTAGTTGATCTGGTTTAGCTGGTTTATCTAGTTGATCTAGTTTAATCTTGTACATCTAGTATATCTGGTTTATCTAGTTGATCTAGTTTAATCTAGTTCCTCTAGTTGATCTGGTTTAGCTGGTTTATCTAGTTGATCTAGTTTATTCTAGTTCATCTAGTATATCTGGTTTATCTAGTTAATCCTGTGTTGATCTTGTTTAATCTAGTTCCTCTGTTTTATCTAGTTTAGCTGGTTTATCTAGTTGATCTAGTTTAATCTAGTTCCTCTAGTTGATCTGGTTTAGCTGGTTTATCTAGCTGATCTAGTGTAATCTTGTACATCTAGTATATCTGGTTTATCTAGTTTATCTAGTTTGTTGGGTGTAGATTTTAATCCTTCTTCCTCCTCATCGGGACGGCAGCAGCAGTTTCTTTCCTAATAGTAACTATTTACCAGATGTTATTAACTTATTTCTGCACATTTAGAACCAGGGGTGGTTAATCTAATTCATGCTGTCAGACGGTCTGTCTGCTGAATGTGATGGTGATGCAGTGAAATGCTGGTGAAATATCTACTAGTGATCAATCAGTGGGTCATCCATCTGCTGCCTGGAAGGGAAAAGGAAGCTAATAGAGACACTGAAGCAATAAAGTCATCCTAACCGACTCCATCTGTGGTGACACCTCATTTGTCAGATGTCAGAGGAGCGTTTGAAGCATTCCAGGACAGGGAGCTCCTCCCATCGATGACTGAGCGCCGCTCTGCGGGCCGCCGCTCTCTGGGATCTGGTTTTCTAACCCAGGTGTTCGTGCTTCTCAGATCTGGTTCCAGGCCTTAAATAAAACCCAGAAACAGGCTTCCCTTCAGTCAGAGAAGAACCATGAGGGGAAATATGGAGGCCCAGGAGGGCCAGGGGAAAAAAACATCAGAAATCCCAAATGAGAAGTGTTTCATTACTACATATTTTAAAATAATTGTTTAGAAGGAATTATAAATCTATCAACCCATTTAAAAATAATGTAATAAAAGCTGATTATAAATTATTTAAAAACACAATAATTAATCTCAAAAAAGATGAGAAAAGAATGGTCCTTGGCTGGTTCTTGGTTGGTCCTTGGTCTGTCCAGCTGGTCCTTGGCTGATCCTTGATTGGTCCTTGGTTGGTTATTGGTTGGTCCTTGGTTGGTTCTTGGCTGGTTCCTTGGTTGGTCCTTTAATGGCCCTTGGCTGGTCCTTGGCTGGTCCTTGGTTGGTCCTTGGCTGGTTCTTAGTTGGTTCTTGGTTGGTCCTTGGTCTGTCCAGCTGGTCCTTGGCTGATCCTTGGCTGGTCCTTGGTTTGTTCTTGGCTGGTCCTTGGCTGGTCCTTGGTTGGTTATTGGTTGGTCCTTGGTTGGTTCTTGTCTGGTTCCTTGGTTTGTCCTTTGATGGCCCTTGGCTTGTCCTTCGTTATTCCTTGGTTGGTTCTTGGCTGGTTCCTTGGTTTGTCCTTTGATGGCCCTTGGCTTGTCCTTCGTTATTCCTTGGTTGGTTCTTGGCTGGTTCCTTGGTTTGTCCTTTGATGGGCCTTGGCTTGTCGTTGGTTTGTCATTCGTTGGTCCTTGGCTTGCCCTTGGTTGGTCCTTGTCTGGTCCTTGGTTGGTCCTTGGCTGGCGCTTTGCTTGTCCTTCCATGGTATTTGGCTGGTTTTTGCCCATTTCTTGGTTGATCTGTGGATGATCCTTGACTGGTTCTTGGCTGGCCCTTTGTTGGTGCTTGGCTGGTTTTTGGTTGTTTCTTGGTTGGTCCTTGCTCTGTCCGGCTGGTCCTTGGCTGGTCCTTGGCCAGTTCTTGGTTGTTTCCTGGTTGGTCCTTGCTCTGTCCGGCTGGTCCTTGGCTGGTCCTTGGCCGGTTCTTGGTTGTTTCTTGGTTCTTCCTTGCTCTGTCCGGCTGGTCCTTGGCTTGTCCTTGGCCGGTTCTTGGTTGTTTCTTGGTTGGTCCTTGCTCTGTCCGGCTGGTCCTTGGCCGGTTCTTGGTTGTTTCTTGGTTGGTCCTTGCTCTGTCCGGCTGGTCCTTGGCTTGTCCTTGGCTGGTAAAGAGGTCAAGGTGATACTTCAACTTTTAGCAGAGTGTTTTTAAACTGCAGTATCTAAACTTTTACCTAAGTAACAAATGTGTGAACTTTTGACACCACTGCTGAGGACAATAAAGAAATTGGAAATTTCTTGCAAGAAATGCATCAGCTCCCAAACTTCACAAGGAACAAACATTACCTCTCTGTGTTCAGTTCACCCATGGAGATCATTCTCTCTGGAACTCGTTAGAGCTCATTCAGGCCTCCTGTTGGAGCAGATGCAGTGGAATTTTAAGGTAATGTGCTGTAATGCCGACTGTAGGAGCTTTCTAGAACCACATAGAATACCAGAACCCATCGCAGCTACAGCCAGGAGACTAGCAGACCAGTTTTGCTGTTGGTCTGAAGGGTTTTGCCTTTACCTTCAAAGCTGCCTGAAAAAAATCCAAATCCTTCCCATGCCTCAAAGTCTAATTATTGTGAAGTGACTAAGAAGGGCACCGTGTAAAGCTTCATTGTGACCGGATAGAGCTTTGAGAATAGAGCGGTGTTCGAGCATGAAGGTGTTATCTCTGATCGACCAAGCAGAGCGAACCGCTCTGTTTACTCCGCTTATCCTGATGCACTACCTGGATCCTCACAGAGAGCCGTGGATGTGTCTGAACTCCCAATCAACACCTGGGGGGAATTTATGAAGCTCTCAGTGACGCCTGGGAGACGTTTTGCACCAGAGCCACATTAGCACACGCACCAGCAGTAAGGAAATGTGATAAAATACCTGAGATCGAACAGATCAAGCAGGAACAGAGAGGATCTAATGAATTATTAGATCATTTAAAATAAACATGCATGGATCAGTTAGAAATATGCTTTGATCTTTAAATGGTCATGCAGAGATTTTTAAATCCTTTAAATCTCACCTTAAAGGACAAAATCACATCAGTATTCAGAGGATTATGCTTTCTAAAATCACCTTAAATGGCAATCTTTGGTATTTTACTTACTCCATGAAATTATAAGCAGCTGAATAAAAACCTTTAATGAAATGTTTTATTTACAGGAAACTGCAGAGTAAATGAATTTTAGTGGTAAAACTCCATGTAGTTCAGGTCTTAACTGGAAGAGAAAAGAAATGTTGGACTAGATGCAGAAATACGGCCAGGGAATCTTCTAAGAGGAACAACATCATGTTGGTTGCACAGCAGCAAAAGATCAAGAAATACCCTGAATATTACTGCAGATCCTTTGCTACATGTCATTTAGCAGCAGAAGGAAGATGAATTCTTTAAAAACGGTCTCACAGGATGAAGGTGGTCAGGGTGAATGGAGCGCAGGGTTAGGATCTGTTAGGAACAAACTAAAACACTGATGTCTACATGTCAGCAGGAACAGACTGGCAGCTGATGGCTCCTTAGAGAGTACTACTAATTGTTTGTCCAGAACAGAGTGGATTCTGGGTAGAATAACTCAGACGGCCTGTTCTGAGAATGCAAACAGCAGTCTTTCGTGTTGGCTAGGTAAACAGGGGGAGAGAGCATCTGGATATGCAGAGCAGCATAGAAATACAGTACCAGATGTTACAGCAGCAACTGTTTGGTTCCTGTTTCAGTGATAATGAGACAGTGGTGCTTTGAGGAGGAGACAATTCAAAGATGATCTCTGATGTTTGACTGCAGAATGTTGTCAGAACATTGGAAGAACATGGGCAGAATATTGATAGAACATTGATGGAACATTGGTAGAACATTGGCAGAACATTGGTAGAATATTAGTAGAATATTGGTAGGACATGGTCAGATCATTGGTAGAACATTGTCAGAACATTGGGAGAACATGGTCAGATCATTGGTAGAACATTATCAGAACATTGGTAGAACATGGTCAGATCATTGGTAGAACATGGTCAGAACATTGGTAGAACATGGTCAGAACATTGGTAGAACATGGTCAGATCATTGGTAGAACATTATCAGAACATTAGTAGAACATGGTCAGATCATTGGTAGAACATTGTCAGAACATTGGTAGAACATGGTCAGAACATTGGCAGAACACTGTGAGAACATTGGTAGAACATTGGTAGAACATGGTCAGATCATTGGTAGAACATTGATGGAACATTAGTAGAACATTGGCAGAACATTGGTAGAACATTGTCAGAACATTGGTAGAACATGGTCATAACATTGGTAGAACATGGTCAGATCATTGGTAGAACATTGTCAGAACATTGGTAGATCAGTGGTAGAACACTGGCAGAACATTGGTAGAACATGGTCAGAACATTGGCAGAACACTGTGAGAACATTGGTAGGACATGGTCAGAACATTGGACGAACACTGTGAGAACATTGGTAGAACATTGGTAGAACATGGTCAGATCATTGGTAGAACATTGATGGAACATTGGTAGAACATTGGCAGAACATTGGTAGAACATTGATAGAACATGGTCAGATCATTGGTAGAGCATTGTCAGAACATTGGTAGAACAGTGGTAGAACACTGGAAGAACATTGGTAGAACATGGTCAGAACACTGGCAGAACACTCTGAGAACATTGGTAGAACATTGGTAGAACATGGTCAGATCATTGGTAGAACATTGTCAGAACATTGGTAGAACAGTGATAGAACACTGGAAGAACATTGGTAGAACATGGTCAGATCATTGGTAGAACATTGTCAGAACATATGTAGAACAGTGGTAGAACACTGGAAGAACATTGGTAGAACATGGTCAGAACACTGGAAGAACACTGTGAGAACATTGGTAGAACATTGGTAGAACATGGTCAGATCATTGGTAGAACATTGTCAGAACATTGGTAGAACAGTGGTAGAACACTGGAAGAACATTGGTAGAACATGGTCAGATCATTGGTAGAACATTGTCAGAACATTGGTAGAACAGTGGTAGAACACTGGAAGAACATTGGTAGAACATGGTCAGAACACTGGCAGAACACTGTGAGAACATTGGTAGAACATTGGTAGAACATCGGTAGAACATGGTCAGATCATTGGTAGAACATTGTCAGAACATTGGTAGAACATGGTCAGATCATTGGTAGAACATTGTCAGAACATTGGTAGAACATGGTCAGATCATTGGTAGAACATTGTCAGAACATTGGTAGAACAGTGGTAGAACACTGGAAGAACATTGGTAGAACATGGTCAGAACACTGGCAGAACACTGTGAGAACATTGGTAGAACATTGGTAGAACATTGGTAGAACATGGTCAGATCATTGGTAGAACATTGTCAGAACATTGGTAGAACATGGTCAGATCATTGGTAGAACATGGTCAGAACATTGGTAGAACATGGTTAGATCATTGGTAGAACATTGTCAGAACATTGGGAGAACAGTGGTAGAACACTGGCAGAACATTGGTAGAACATGGTCAGATCATTGGTAGAACATTGTCAGAACATTGGTAGAACAGTGGTAGAACACTGGCAGAACATTGGTAGAACATGGTCAGATCATTGGTAGAACATTGTCAGAACATTGGTAGAACAGTGGTAGAACACTGGCAGAACATTGGTAGAACATGGTCAGATCATTGGTAGAACATTGTAAGGAACATTGGTAGAACATGGTCAGAACATTGGTAGAACATTGGTAGAACATGGTCAGATCATTGGTAGAGCATTATCAGAACATTGGTAGAACAGTGGTAGAACACTGGAAGAACATTGGTAGAACATGGTCAGAACACTGGCAGAACACTGTGAGAACATTGGTAGAACATTGGTAGAACATGGTCAGATCATTGGTAGAACATTGTCAGAACATTGGTAGAACAGTGGTAGAACACTGGAAGAACATTGGTAGAACATGGTCAGAACACTGGAAGAACACTGTGAGAACATTGGTAGAACATTGGTAGAACATTGTCAGAACATTGGTAGAACATGGTCAGATCATTGGTAGAACATTGTCAGAACATTGGTAGAACAGTGGTAGAACACTGGCAGAACATTGGTAGAACATGGTCAGATCATTGGTAGAACATTGTCAGAACATTGGTAGAACAGTGGTAGAACACTGGCAGAACACTGTGAGAACATTGGTAGAACATCGGTAGAACATAGTCAGATCATTGGTAGAACATTGTCAGAAAATTGGTAGAACATGGTCAGATCATTGGTAGAACATTGTCAGAACATTGGTAGAACATGGTCAGATCATTGGTAGAACATTGTCAGAACATTGGTAGAACAGTGGTAGAACACTGGAAGAACATTGGTAGAACATGGTCAGAACACTGGCAGAACACTGTGAGAACATTGGTAGAACATTGGTCAGAACATTGGTAGAACATGGTCAGATCATTGGTAGAACATTGTCAGAACATTGGTAGAACATGGTCAGATCATTGGTAGAACATGGTCAGAACATTGGTAGAACATGGTCAGATCATTGGTAGAACATTCTCAGAACATTGGTAGAACAGTGGTAGAACACTGGAAGAACATTGGTAGAGCATGGTCAGATCATTGGTAGAACATTGTCATAACATTGGTAGAACATGATCAGATCATTGGTAGAACATGGTCAGAACATTGGTAGAACATGGTCAGATCATTGGTAGAACATTGTCAGAACATTGGTAGAACAGTGGTAGAACACTGGCAGAACATTGGTAGAACATGGTCAGATCATTGGTAGAACATTGTCAGATCATTGGTAGAACATTGTCAGAACATTAGTAGAACAGTGGTAGAACACTGGCAGAACATTGGTAGAACATGGTCAGATCATTGGTAGAACATTGTCAGAACATTGGTAGAACAGTGGTAGAACACTGGCAGAACATTGGTAGAACATGGTCAGATCATTGGTAGAACATTGTCAGAACATTGGTAGAACATGGTCAGAACATTGGTAGAACATTGGTAGAACATGGTCAGATCATTGGTAGAACACTGGCAGAACATTGGTAGAACATGGTCAGATCATTGGTAGAACATTGTGAGAACATTGGTAGAACAGTGGTAGAACACTGGCAGAACATTGGTAGAACATGTTCAGATCATTGGTAGAACATTGTCAGAACATTGGTAGAACATGGTCAGATCATTGGTAGAACATTGTCCGAACATTGGTAGAACAGTGGTAGAACACTGGCAGAACATTGGTAGAACATGGTCAGATCATTGGTAGAACATTGTCAGAACATTGGTAGAACAGTGGTAGAACACTGGCAGAACATTGGTAGAACATGGTCAGATCATTGGTAGAACATTGTCAGAACATTGGTAGAACAGTGGTAGAACACTGGCAGAACATTGGTAGAACATGGTCAGATCATTGGTAGAACATTGTCAGAACATTGGTAGAACAGTGGTAGAACACTGGCAGAACATTTGTAGAACATGGTCAGATCATTGGTAGAACATTGTCAGAACATTGGTAGAACATGGTCAGATCATTGGTAGAACATTGTCAGAACATTGGTAGAACATGGTCAGATCATTGGTAGAACATTGTCAGAACATTGGTAGAACAGTGGTAGAACACTGGCAGAACATTGGTAGAACATGGTCAGAACATTGGCAGAACACTGTGAGAACATTGGTAGGACATGGTCAGAACATTGGCAGAACACTGTGACAACATTAGTGGAACATTGGTAGAACATGATAAGAACATTGGTGGAACATTGCCATGACAACCTGCCCTGCACACTAACAAGCTGCTGCTGCTTGTTACTGCGCAGCTCTGGACTTTATGCATGTTTGAAGTGATTTGCAGCTGAGCTGCTGACTGCCCTTATGAAGCTAAATATAGATAAACTGAACCTTCTGAGGTCACTGCTATGATCTGATCGGACCAGAACCATTCATCTAGCAGAACTTTTTACCGTTAAACGTGAATATCAGCCTGCTAGCATTGCTTTGAACTCTCCCTGAAACCAGTCCTCAGGTCTCAGGTTCGTCTGAGGGCCTACAGGGCCTTCAAGGCCTTCCTCATCACCATTCTCATCCTTGATACCTTCTCCTCATCACCATTCTCATCCTTGATACCTTCTCCTCATCACCATTCTCATGCTCCACACCTGCTCCTCATCACCCGCCATCATCATCATCACCATCATCATTATTCTCATCTTCATCATCATCACCACCATCCTCATCACCATCATCCTCATCACCATCATCCTCATCATCATCACTATCATCACCATCATCATCCTCATCACCATCATCCTCATCACCATCATCCTCATCACCATCATCCTCAGCACCATCATCCTTATCATCATCATCACTATCATCATCATCATTATCACCATCATCCTCATCACCATCATCCTCATCATCATCACTATCATCACCACCATCATCATCACCATCATCATCATCACCATCATCCTTATCATCATCACTATCATCATCATCATCATCATCATCATCATCATCATCATCCTCATCATCATCAGATAATCCTCATCACCATCATTCTCATCATCATCACTATCATCACCATCATCATCATCACCATCATCCTCATCACCATCATCCTTATCATCATCACTATCATCATCATCATCATCATCATCATCATCATCATCCTCATCAGATCATCCTCATCACCATTGTCCTCATCATCATCACTATCATCATCATCATCACCATCATCCTCATCATCATCCTCATCGTCATCATCATCACTATCATCACCATCATCCTCATCACCATCATCCTTATCATCATCATCATCATCAGATCATCCTCATCACCATCGTCCTCATCATCATCACTATCATCATCATCATCATCACCATCATCGTCATCATCATCCTCATCGTTCATCATCATCCTCATCACCATCATCCTTATCATCATCATCATCATCATCATCATCATCATCATCATCCTCATCCTCATCATCATCAGATCATCCTCATCACCATCGTCCTCATCATCATCACTATCATCATCATCATCATCATCACCATCATCGTCATCATCATCGTCATCGTCATCATCATCGTCATCATCATCATCATCCTCATCATCATCAGATCATCCTCATCACCATCATCGTCATCATCATCCTCATCGTCATCATCATCCTCATCACCATCATCCTTATCATCATCATCATCATCATCATCCTCATCATCATCAGATCATCCTCATCACCATCGTCCTAATCATCATCACTATCATCATCATCATCATCATCATCACCATCATCGTCATCATCATCCTCATCGTCATCATCATCCTCATCATCACCATCATCATCCTCATCATCATCACCATCATCATCATCATTAGCTTCATCCTCATTATCTTGGTCATGTGTGTTCAGTGGTGGCCTAGGTCAGGCGTAACCATTAAAGATCAGAAATGTCCAAATAAAGCAAATCATCAACCAGTAAAGGTCCGGATTATAATCTTTACTTTAAAAGAATTTAACACTAAAATAAAATGAGGTTTTATGCATCCATGATATACATTGAATTTTTAAATAAAAAAAATATTTAAAAAAATAATAGAACGTTTTTCCATTTTAAAATCTAAAGTGTTTTTTGAAGTAGAGAACAGCAATCATTCAGATTATTTCCTGATTCCCATATTTTATAAAACACCTGAACTGAGCGTTTCTTTCTTATTTCTGGCTTAATGAGAGCAGTGGGCTTTAGGTTTTAATTTCTCCAGCATGATATCAATAAAGTTCAGTTATTATTTTTATGAAAATGTGAGCCTCCATGTTTAGGATCTGCTGCTGTTAATATCTCATCATTCAGGTGATTGAATCATCAAATTTGATGCTATTCATTTTCTGCTGTCAGAGCGGTCTGCTGATCCGTCAGAGCGGTCTGCTGATCCGTCACAGCGGTCTGCTGATCCGTCACAGCGGTCTGCTGATCCATCACAGCGTTCTGCTGATCCATCACAGCGTTCTGCTGATCCGTCAGAGCGGTCTGCTGATCCGTCAGAGCGGTCTGCTGATCCGTCAGAGCGGTCTGCTGATCCGTCACAGCGGTCTGCTGATCCGTCAGAGCGTTCTGCTGATCCATCACAGCGGTCTGCTGATCTGTCAGAGCGGTCTGCTGATCCATCACAGCGGTCTGCTGATCCGTCAGAGCGGTCTGCTGATCCGTCAGAGCGGTCTGCTGATCCGTCACAGCGGTCTGCTGATCCGTCACAGCGGTCTGCTGATCCATCACAGCGTTCTGCTGATCCGTCAGAGCGGTCTGCTGATCCGTCAGAGCGGTCTGCTGATCCGTCAGAGCGGTCTGCTATTATCCATCAGTAGTGGAAGGAATGGAGGAGCTCGGTGCTGCAGGGGTTTCAGCTCTAGCCTGCAGCCACCAAGCAGCTATTAAAGCCAGAATAAAATCTGATGTAGCATTTAGTTTCTGAGAGTAATGATAGAAGGCAGGATCACGGCCTGGGAGAGAAGCCTCTGCTGTTACAGCAGCCTTTGCTCACCATCACCTTTATTTCTAGAGTTATCAGGATGGAATAGAACTGAATAGAAAACAATTAAATGGAATAGAATGGATATAAATGAATGAAATACAACAGAACTAAATAAAATAGAATATAATAAATTAGAATAGAATAAAACAGAATAGAAATGAATAGAATAAACTAGAACAAATTAATAAAATAGATAGAATAGAATAGAATGAACAGAATAGAATAGAACATAATGAAATAGAATACAAAATAATAGAATAGAACTGAATAGAATAGAAGAGAGTAGAATAGAACTGGTATTTTGACCAATATATTTCAGCTGTTCAGATAAAACAATACAATTTCATGTAAAGGTTCCCACAGATCAATTAAAGGTCTTTATAAACCAAAGTAAATCTAGTTTTCTGGATCATTCTGCTCCACACTCATAGACCACTAAGGTCATTAGCGGACCTTCGTGGAGGTTAGTGGACCTTAGTGGAGGTTAGCGGACCTTAGTGGAGGTTAGCGGACCTTCGTGGAGGTTAGCGGACCTTAGTGGAGGTTAGTGGACCTTAGTGGAGGTTAGTGGACCTTAGTGGAGGTTAGTGGACCTTAGTGGAGGTTAGCGGACCTTAGTGGAGGTTAGTGGACCTTAGTGGAGGTTAGCGGACCTTAGTGGAGGTTAGTGGACCTTAGTGGAGGTTAGCGGACCTTAGTGGAGGTTAGTGGACCTTAGTGGAGGTTAGCGGACCTTAGTGGAGGTTAGTGGACCTTAGTGGAGGTTAACGGACCTTAGTGGAGGTTAACAGACCTTAGTGGAGGTTAATGGACCTTAGTGGAGGTTAACGGACCTTAGTGGAGGTTAACGGACCTTAGTGGAGGTTAGTGGACCTTAGTGGAGGTTAGCGGACCTTAGTGGAGGTTAGTGGACCTTAGTGGAGGTTAGCGGACCTTAGTGGAGTTTAGTGGACCTTAGTGGAGGTTAGTGGACCTTAGTGGAGGTTAGTGGACCTTAGTGGAGGTTAACGGACCTTAGTGGAGGTTAACGGACCTTAGTGGAGGTTAACGGACCTTAGTGGAGGTTAGTGGACCTTAGTGGAGGTTAGTGGACCTTAGTGGAGGTTAGCGGACCTTAGTGGAGGTTAGTGGACCTTAGTGGAGGTTAGCGGACCTTAGTGGAGGTTAGTGGACCTTAGTGGAGGTTAGCGGACCTTAGTGGAGGTTAGTGGACCTTAGTGGAGGTTAGCGGACCTTAGTGGAGGTTAGCGGACCTTAGTGGAGGTTAGTGGACCTTAGTGGAGGTTAGCGGACCTTAGTGGAGGTTAGTGGACCTTAGTGGAGGTTAGTGGACCTTAGTGGAGGTTAGTGGACCGTAGTGGAGGTTAGCGGACCTTAGTGGAGGTTAGTGGACCTTAGTGGAGGTTAGCGGACCTTAGTGGAGGTTAACGGACCTTAGTGGAGGTTAGCGGACCTTAGTGGAGGTTAACGGACCTTAGTGGAGGTTAGCGGACCTTAGTGGAGGTTAGCGGACCTTAGTGGAGGTTAGCGGACCTTAGTGGAGGTTAGTGGACCTTAGTGGAGGTTAGCGGACCTTAGTGGAGGTTAGCGGACCTTATTTTCCCTGTTTCTGAAATGATTATATGATTGTTTCCACACCATGCCACTAAGCGCTTCACCAGCTCTCTGTCCTCAGCTTCTGCTCCATCTTTGAAGCTCCCAATGACTGCAGAGTCATCCCAGGATTTCTGCAGATACCAGGACTCTGTCTGGTCCTAGAAGTCAGGGGTGAACAGAGGAATGGAGAGAGTAATACTCTAAAGCAGACTGAACTTCCTATATCATCAATAGAAACCATTCCTCATCCTGGAGGAGGAGGTGATTCGTTCCAGGTCTCAGCAGAAGAATCTGGTCACAGGTCATGGTGGTTTCTGAGCTATATTTGTCTAATGGGTTGATACCAGTCTAACTAATTTAATTTCTGAGCTGTATTTGTCTAATGGGTTGATACCAGTCTAACTAATTTAATTTCTGAGCTGTATTTGTCTAATGGGTTGATACCAGTCTAACTAATATACTTTCTGAGCTGTATTTGTCTAATGGGTTGATACCAGTCTGACTAACTTAACTGGGACATGGTAGCGTCCCATTAAAATGTAATGTCTGAGTGGAAATCAAGGCCATAGATTCTTCATGCCTCCTCTGCTCGAGTGTAAATGTCTTAGCTTTAGCTACATATAAAGGTGCCTGTAGAGGAAAAGGTTATAGATAAGAATAATTCCCTTTATAATGCAGCAGCTCAGCATTTACAGTAGAGACACCCTGACACAGCAGACCTGCTGACACAGGGTAGAGACCAATACTAGAGTGTAGAGACAAATACTAGATGTAGAGACTAAGACTAAAGGATAGAGGCCAACACTAGAGGGTAGAGACTGAATCTAGAGGTTAGGAACTACACTAGAGGGTATGAACTAACACTAGAGGGTTGGCGACTATTACTAGAGGGCAGGGACTGACACTAGATGGTATGGACTGACACTAGACGGTAGGGACTAAAACTAAGGTGTAGGGGCTACACTAGTGGTTAGGCACTAACACTAGAGGGTAGGGACTAACACTAGAGAGTATGGACTGACACTACACGGTAGGGACTAAAACTTGAGGGTAGGGACTACACCAAATGGTTGGGACTGACACTAGAGGGTTGGGGCTAATACTCGAGGGTTGGCGACTAACATTAGTGGGTAGGGACTAACACTAGAGGGTAGGGACTGACATGGGGGTAGGGACTAAAACTAGAGTGTAGGGGCTACACTAGAGGGTTGACGACAAACACTAGAGGGTAGGGACTGACACTAGAGGGTTGGCGACTAGCACTAGAGGGCTGGGACTGACACTAGATGGTAGTGACTGACACTTGAGGGTAGGGACTAACACTAGAGGGTAGGGACTGACACTAGAGGGTTGGGGACTAACACTAGTGGGTAGGGACTAACACTAGAGGGCAGGGACTGCCACTAGATGGTATGGAGTGACACTAGATGGTAGGGACTAAAACTAGAGGGTTGGCGACTAACACTAGAGAGAAAGGACTGACACAAGAGGGTAAAAAATAACACTAGAGGGTAGGGACTAACACTAGAGAGTATGGACTCACAATAGACGGTAGGGACTAAAACTAGAGTGTAGGGGCTACACTAGAGGGTTGACGACAAACACTAGAGGCTAGGGACTGACACTAGAGGGTAGGGACTTAGACTAGAGGGTAGGGACTAACACTAGAGGGTAGGGACTAACACTAGAGGCTAGGGACTGACACTAGAGGGTAGGGACTTAGACTAGAGGGTAGAGACTCACACTAGAGTGTAGGGACTGACACTAGAAGGTAGAGACTGACACTAGAGGGTAGAGAGTGACACTAGAGGGTTGATACTTACACTAGAGGGTAGGCACTGACATTAGAGTGTAGGGACTGACACTAGAAGGTAGAGACTGACACTAGAGGGTAGAGAGTGACACTAGAGGGTAGAGAGTGACACTAGAGGGTAGAGAGTGACACTAGAGGGTAGGGAGTGACACTGGAGGGTAGAGACTTACACTAGATGGTAGGGACTGACGCTACAGGGGAGGAATGTTTGGTGTTGTTGGTTCTCCAGAGAACTTAAATATTTTACTGGGTCATTACATATAGAAAAAAGAAAAATCTTTGATTTCAATAGAGACGATGAAAATAATAGACTTGACATGCTTAGACAATGCAGCTTCTTTGAAAATGAAAACCGTTAAAAATAGAAAGCTTGCTCCTTGGTTTAATGCAGAGCTGCGTACTTTGAAGCAAAATGCTAGCAAACTGGAGAGAAAATATCACTCCACAGGCCTGCGGGAGTCCTTCCTAGTCTGGAAAAATGGTTTACTGCTGTATAAGAGGACCCTTTGTAAAGCAAGAGCAGCATACTTCTCCTCATTAATAGAGGAGAATAAGAATAATCCTAGATTTCTTTCTAATACAGTTGCCAAACTCACCCAGAGCCATAGCTCTGTTGAACCGTCCATTCCACCTGCTCTTAGCAGCAATGATTTTATGGGATTTTTTATAAATAAGATTGATCTTATTGAAAATAAGATCATGAGCACTCCTCTATCAGCGATTGTATCTGAGGTAGTCATGGAATCTGAACCGGGTTTAGACTGCTTTGATCCAGTTCCATCCAGATTATTTAAGGAGGTATTCCTTTTGATCTCCTCCTCCATTTTAGATGTGATTAATCTATCTCTGTTACAGGGATATGTACCAAAGGCTTTTAAGGTTGCTGTAATTAAACCTCTGCTTAAGAAACCGTCTCTTGACCCAGATGACTTGGTTAATTATAGACCTATATCCAATCTTCCTTTCTTATCCAAAATTCTTGAGAAAGTAGTTGCCAAACAAGTTTGCGATCACTTACACCATAATGAACTTTTTGAAGAGTTTCAGTCTGGCTTTAGAGCTCATCATAGCACTGAAACAGCTCTGGTGAAAGTCACTAATGATATTCTCATGGCCTCAGATAATGGACTTGTATCTGTGGTCGTCCTGTTGGATCTCAGTGCTGCATTTGATACAGTTGACCATAATATTCTTTTAAAAAGACTTTAATATTTTGTTGGAATTAAAGGAACACCTCTAGACTGGTTTAAATCTTATCTATCTGATCGAATTCAGTTTGTTTATGTTAATGATAGATCTTCAACACGCTCAAAGGTTACCTGTGGAGTACCACAGGGATCAGTGCTAGGACCAATTCTCTTTACTTTATACATGCTCCCAATCGGTAGAGTTATTAGACAGCATGGGATTAATTTCCACTGTTATGCTGATGATACCCAGCTATATCTGTCTATAATCCAGATGAAGCTAACCCATTACATAGATTACAGGCATGTCTGAAGACATAAAAACCTGGATGACTCTTAACTTTCTGCTTCTGAATGCAGACAAAACAGAAGTTATAGTCTTTGGACCAGAGTCTCTGAAAAAGAAGCTGTTTAGTCAGTCACTTCATTTGGATGGGATTAAACTGATTTCAGATAATAAAGTAAAAAATCTTGGTGTTATTTTTGATCAGGACCTGTCATTTCATTCCCAGATCATAGAGGTTTCTAGAATTTCCTTCTTTCATCTGAGGAACATTGCAAAAATTTGAAATCTCCTGTCCAGGGGTGATGCTGAGAAACTAGTCCATGCATTTGATACTTCAAGGCTGGACTATTGTAATTCTTTACTATCAGGAAGTCCACAAACTGTAGTTAAAAGCCTTCAGCTGATCCAAAATGCTGCAGCCAGAGTTCTGATGAAAATTAAAAAGAGAGATCATATCTCTCCTATCCTGGCTTCTCTTCATTGGCTTCCTGTTAAATCAAGAATAGAATTTAAAATCCTCCTTCTCACATATAAAGCCTTAAATGGCCAAGCTCCATCTGATATCAGAGATCTGATTGTTCCTTATGTTCCTAACAGAGCACTTCGCTCTCAATCTGCAGGTTTACTAGTGGTTCCTAGAACTTCTAAAAGTAGAATGGGAGGCAGATCTTTTAGTTATCAGGCTCCTCTCCTGTGGAACCAACTACCAGTTTTAGTCCGTGAGGCAGACACCCTGTCTACTTTTAAGGCTAGGCTTAAAACTTTCCTTTTTGACAAAGCTTCTAGTGAGAGTGGCTCAGGTTATCCTGAGCTATCTCTATAGTTCTGCTGCTATAGGCTTAGACTGCTGGAGGACATAGGGACCCCCATTTCATCATTCTGCTTCATTAACTGCTTCATTGACAGTTGCCTTTTGTATCTATGCTTCTTTTTCTATGTCTGCTTCTGTCTCCTTGAACCCAAGTGGGCCTCAGCAGATGGCCGCTCACACTGAGCCTGGTTCTGCTGGAGGTTCCTTCCTGTTCAAATGGAGTTTTTCCTCTCCACTGTCGCTACAAGCATGCTTAGTGTGAGGGATTGCTGAAGAGTCAATGAGTCGATGCAATCAACTGGTTTTCCTTAGATAGAAAACTTTGAATCAATCTGACTGGATGATCTGGTTGAACTTAAAGTGCCTTGAGATGACATGATGTGAATTGGAGCTATAGAAATAAACTGAATTGAATTGAAATTTGCTGACCTTTTCCTGATGGAAAATCTGCATAATTCGGATCTTTTTCAGCCCAATGTTGCTCAGAGTTGGGATCTATCCTCTTTAGCCTCTTTACCAGCTGTGCTACATGGGCTCCGACTGGATCTATTTATCCCAGATCTATTGCTTATTCATGATTTCCTGCCCTGATCCAATTATTCCTGACAGAGGTCACTGCACACCGCGCCGCTCCTCAGAGAGACCCCCCTCCCCCGGTGAACACCACACCCCCGCAAGGTCACATGAAGCCGACCTCTGCTTGTTAGGGTGTTAGCGTTAGCATACGCTAAGTAGAGCAGCTCCAGCCAGCAGCGTAGGTCATAGCTGAAAGATGCTATTAATCTTCTTTTTAATTATGAATATAGAGGCGATGGATGAAGGAAGTTTAGATGGAGGAATTGATCATCTTTCCCCTCCAGTGGTTCATGGGAGCTTTTTTTGTGCTGACAGTGTGTGGGCCTGTATAATGAGGAAGAGGAGAGGAATTTCCTCCAGAAGCATCTTTATTTTTAGCTGACGTTTCTATCTTCAGCATAAATTAGACCTTTATTTGGAAATCTCCGATGTGCTCAGAGATAAACTCTATCTAAACTACTGATACTATAAATATGTAGAATAATGTTTAATTTACTGAGAACTAGGTTTAGACCTGCAGTCTGCAGAGATGAGAAAAAGAAAGCCTGCATTCTAGGATGTTCTAGTTCTACGTTTTCCTCCTGTTGATGGTTCAAAATATGAATGAAATCACAAGATTCTGGACATTTTAAAAGCTTTTATTGAATTTAGAAAAAAAGGAAAAATTGAATGATTCTACGGCCTCACATCTGATTGGTTCATGAACTCTGCTGTAGACCAATCACTGGCTTTCTTTTTAATCACATAAAGACCTGGTACATAAAATGCATCAGTAAAAATAGTTTGGTATGATACAAGTTGTAAATGACTGTTAGCTTTTCTGCGCTAGTTAATTGACGGCTTAGCTTCCCTTTGACTTCTGCAGCAAATAAACAGCCGTCATGATGGAGAAAAACATACGGCTCCCAGCATGCCTTGCATTCTGACTTCACAGTGGAGGTAGCAAGGCCAAGAGGAGCACTCCATCCATCTTCTTCAGCAGTTATCCACTGCTCCTCCCGAGCGGAGCGCCATGTTGTCTGAAACTCGCGTCAAACATCATGGTGGTAAGCTTCGCTGGAAGTGAAAGATGTTAGTGACATCGTCCGTCCCACAGACCTCTAGTAGAGGACGGAGACCCTAGTTTGGCCTGGAGGACTCCACTAGTCACAAGGAGAAAGGATTTTCCCGTTATCTGAAAACAGATAGTTCGTAAGAAGTCAGTAGGTCAACGCTTGGACAGGAAACGTCCCTCAGATTGGGATGAAACATTAGTGGATATTAGGGAATATTAGCAAACATTAGCGGACATTAGCGGACCTTATTTGACATTAGCTGACCTTAGTGGAAGTTAGTGGACCTTAGTGGAGATTAGCGGACCTTATTTGACATTAGCTGACCTTAGTGGAAGTTAGTGGACCTTAGTGGACATTAGCTGACCTTAGGGGAAGTTAGTGGACCTTAGTGGACATTAGCGGACCTTAGTGGAAGTTAGTGGACCTTAGTGGACATTAGCGGACCTTAGTGGAGATTAGCGAACCTTATTTGACATTAGCTGACCTTAGTGGAAGTTAGTGGACCTTAGTGGACATTAGCGGACCTTAGTGGAGGTTAGCGGACCTTAGTGGAGGTTAGCGGACCTTAGTGGACATTAGCGGACCTTAGTGGAGGTTAGCAGACCTTAGTGGAGGTTAGCGGACCTTAGTGGACATTAGCGGACCTTAGTGGAGGTTAGCGGACCTTAGTGGAGGTTAGCGGACCTTAGTGGACATTAGCGGACCTTAGTAGACAATAGCGGACCTTAGTAGACAATAGCGGACCTTAGTAGACATTAGCGGACCTTAGTGGACATTAGCGGACCTTAGTGAAGGTTAGCGGACCTTAGTGGACATTAGCGGACCTTAGTGGAGGTTAGCAGACCTTAGTGGAGGTTAGCGGACCTTAGTGGACATTAGCGGACCTTAGTAGACAATAGCGGACCTTAGTAGACAATAGCGGACCTTAGTAGACATTAGCGGACCTTAGTGGACATTAGCGGACCTTAGTGAAGGTTAGCGGACCTTAGTAGACATTAGCGGACCTTAGTGGAGGTTAGCGGACCTTAGCGGACATTAGCGGACCTTAGCGGACATTAGCGGACCTTAGTGGACATTAGCAGACCTTAGCGGACATTAGCGGACCTTAGCGGAGGTTAGCGGACCTTAGTGGACATTAGTGGAGATTAGCGGACCTTAGTGGAGGTTAGTGGACCTTAGTGGAGGTTAGCGGACCTTAGTGGACATTAGCGGACCTTAGTGGAAGTTAGTGGACCTTAGTGGACATTAGCGGACCTTAGTGGAGGTTAGCGGACCTTAGTGGACATTAGCGGACCTTAGTGGAGGTTAGCGGACCTTAGTGGACATTAGTGGACCTTAGTGGACATTAGCGGACCTTAGTGGAGGTTAGTGGACCTTAGTGGACATTAGCGGCCTTTACTGGAGGTTAGCGGACCTTAGTGGAGGTTAGCGGACCTTAGTGGACATTAGCGGACCTTAGTGGAGGTTAGCGGACCTTAGTGGAGGTTAGCGGACCTTAGTGGACATTAGCGGACCTTAGTGGAGGTTAGCGGACCTTAGTGGAGGTTAGCGGACCTTAGTGGACATTAGCGGACCTTAGTGGAGGTTAGCGGACCTTAGTGGAGGTTAGCGGACCTTAGTGGACATTAGCGGACCTTAGTAGACAATAGCGGACCTTAGTAGACAATAGCGGACCTTAGTAGACATTAGCGGACCTTAGTGGACATTAGCGGACCTTAGTGAAGGTTAGCGGACCTTAGTAGACATTAGCGGACCTTAGTGGAGGTTAGCGGACCTTAGCGGACATTAGCGGACCTTAGCGGACATTAGCGGACCTTAGTGGACATTAGCAGACCTTAGCGGACATTAGCGGACCTTAGCGGAGGTTAGCGGACCTTAGTGGACATTAGTGGAGATTAGCGGACCTTAGTGGAGGTTAGTGGACCTTAGTGGAGGTTAGCGGACCTTAGTGGAGGTTAGCGGACCTTAGTGGACATTAGCGGACCTTAGTGGAGGTTAGCGGACCTTAGTGGACATTAGCGGACCTTACTGGAAGTTAGTGGACCTTAGTGGACATTAGCGGACCTTAGTGGAGGTTAGCGGACCTTAGTGGACATTAGCGGACCTTAGTGGAGGTTAGCGGACCTTAGTGGACATTAGTGGACCTTAGTGGACATTAGCGGACCTTAGTGGAGGTTAGTGGACCTTAGTGGACATTAGCGGCCTTTACTGGAGGTTAGCGGACCTTAGTGGAGGTTAGCGGACCTTAGTGGACATTAGCGGACCTTAGTGGAGGTAAGCGGACCTTAGTGGAGGTTAGCGGACCTTAGCGGACCTTAGTAGACAATAGCGGACCTTAGTAGACAATAGCGGACCTTAGTAGACATTAGCGGACCTTAGTGGACATTAGCGGACCTTAGTGGAGGTTAGCGGACCTTAGCAGACCTTAGCGGACATTAGCGGACCTTAGCGGACATTAGCGGACCTTAGTGGACATTAGCAGACCTTAGCGGACATTAGCGGACCTTAGCGGACGTTAGCGGACCTTAGTGGACATTAGCGGACCTTAGTGGACATTAGCGGACATTAGCGGACCTTAGCGGACATTAGCAGACCTTAGCGGACCTTAGTGGACATTAGCGGACCTTAGTCAAGGTTAGCGGACCTTAGTGGACATTAGCGGACCTTAGCGGACATTAGCGGACCTTAACGGACCCTAGGGGACATTAGCGGACCTTAGCGGACGTTAGCGGACCTCAGTGGACATTAGCGGACCTTAGCGGACATTAGCGGACCTTAGCGGACATTAGTGGACATTAGCGGACCTTAGTGAAGGTTAGTGGACCTTAGTGGACATTAGCGGACATTAGCGGACCTTAGCGGACATTAGCGGACCTTAGTGGTGAAGATCTGTGTGCACACGGTGACCTGCAAACCCAACTTGGTTACACAGCTTCAATAAATGGAAACCTCTGAGTCTCTAAGGATGTTGGAAACATTCTGGTTCTGATGTTCCAAAGAAACATGGTTGATTTCCTGACTTACCCAATATACCCAAACATCTCTCTACTCTAGACCTACCTGTTCCTTCAGTAACAGAATGCACTTCCTCCTCCCTGTAATATACGGGGTATCAAAGGACTTCCTGAAGTCATCTTCGCCCAACAGATGCTGCATTGTTCAATCAGCAGCTACTTCCTCTGGAACCCTGACCTAACTTTCCCTCCAACAATGGATGCCATGGTAAATATCTTCCTCCAGCTCCTGCCCTAGAGATGAAAGCATACATTAATTGTTTTTAATGTGCTGATATTGATCTTTATAAAAACTGCAATGCAGCAAACTTTGAGATGAGGTGTGATGCGGGTGAGTTGCAGCACAAAGAGCTTCAGGGTCACCTCTTCGGGGTCGGCTCTTCGGGGTCGGCTAGTTCATTATATATTCACTGAGAAAACACAGCGAGCCAAGGCGGGCTAAGAGGAGGCCGATCCTAAGAAACAAACCGATTATTTATACCAGAGCTCTAAAGCATGTGTAGACAAGTTCAAACTGAAAAGGTTAAAGCAATACCTAATTTAAACCAAATAACAAAAAACTATATGTTCAATTGCTTGTCAGAGTTTAGTTGAGGTTTGAGGACCCAAATGCAGACAGAGAGGCTGAAGTGATTTCTTGCAGTTTATTTGGTGAAAAACAGTTAACAAAGGCAGGAAAAGTCTCTGGAGGGCGGCCGTGTGGCCGGAGACGGCGGAGTCTCTGGAGGCGAGTAGGGCCTCTGGAGGAGGCCGGCAACGCCGTCTCTGATGGGGGATGCCATCGCTGATGCTGCAGCAGCCCTGGGGGCTGCCGACTGCGGCGCTGGAACAACTTCGAAGGGGGCGAGGAGGGCCCGCTGAGGGTTCTTGGAGATGAAATTCCCCTGAGCTTCAAATCTGAGACCATTTCATAAGTGTGCTCAGAGGTCTCTGGACGGCACAGAATGGGCTCAGGGATCCCTGGACGGCGCAGCGCTCGCTCAGGGGTCTCTGGACGGCGCAGAATGGGCTCAGGGGTCCCTGGACGGAGCAGAATGGGCTCAGGGGTCCCTGGACGGCGCAGAGCTCGCTCAGGGGTCTCTGGACGGCGCAGCGCTCGCTCAGGGGTCTCTGGACGGCGCATAGCTCGCTCAGGGGTCTCTGGATGGCGCAGAATGGGCTCAGGGGTCCCTGGACGGCGCAGAGCTCGCTCAGGGGTCTCTGGACGGCGCAGCGCTCGCTCAGGGGTCTCTGGACGGCGCATAGCTCGCTCAGGGGTCTCTGGACGGCGCAGCGCTCACTCAGGGGTCTCTGGCTTACTAATAGGTTCTTGACTTAGCTTGCTAATGGGCCCTGACTCGGAATCTAGCCCGCTAAGGGGAACTGGCCCACTAAGGGGCTCTGGCACTAGAAGTGCTGGCTAGTGGGGAGCTGATGGAGGTGGTAGGAATGGAAATAGATCTTCCTTTGGCCCATAAAAGAAGCCCTATAACTGAGACTCCTCAATATGGGGAGCTCTGACTGCGGGGGGTGTAATCATGGATACAGATCCCCATAGGGGAAACTGACTTGGTTAGGAGAGAAACTGAAGCAGGCGTCAGGCTGACCCGCCGGAGGGGGAGCGGTCTTCTTCCCCCGACGGTGCCTACGCCTGGATGTAGTAGATGGCAGGGGGGGACCAACAGCCAATGACGGTGGAGGGACCGGACTGGAGGCGATAGAAACAGAGTGGGAAGGTGATGGAGTGACGGTTTGGGTGGTGAAGGTCTATAAAAAGCATTGAGCTCTGGCTGCTCGATGGTTCCACTCCAACTTCAAACAGTTCTGATAACACTAGGGGAGAAATGAATGTGAAGTTAGAGAGGAGAGTCTGCTTAACATGGACAGCCACACTCATCCTCTCCCAAGGCGGGCTGAGAGTGGCAAGTTTTTCCCAGATTGAGGATGAAATCCCTCAGGAGGTCCAGACCAGGCTCTGCTGGGTCCATTTTGGCGGGTTCCTTCTGTCACAGTTTGCTTGAGGTTTGAGGATCCAAATGCAGGGGCAGAGAGGCTGAGGCGATTTCTTGCAGTTTAATTGGTGAAAAACAGTTAACAAAGGAAGGAATCCAAAAATCCAACTTAAAATGTAAAACAAACCAGGACCATGGAGACATCAGGGGAAACCGAACACATGAGGTATGAAGACAACAGCATTGAGAAACCAGCGACGACAAGGAACCAGCAAGGAATGACAGCAGAGGGAGAGTTTATATGGCTGACTGAAACAAAGGCAGGGCTAACGAGCTGATGAGGAGCAGGTGTGATTGGGACAACGAGCAAGCCAAGGGGAAAGGAACACACACAAGAGGGCGACAGAGGACAACAACAGAAAAACCTGAGAACTAAAATAAATCTACAAACACATTGTAGGAAATAAACCAATGAAACGCACAGATTAAAGGAAAAACAGAAAGTAAGACCCTGACATTGGTTAAAACTAAATTGAATAAAAGTCTAAAATGCTTAATAAACCTCGTTTTTGTTATTTTACCAGTTTATTTACTGAGTTTGTTTAAGATGTACATGGATGTAACGTTAACATTGGTGTTTGGTTCAGTGTCAATTATGTTCAGGTTTCTTTCTTATTGGTGAAAGCCTTATATTTTGCCCAATCAGATGGGAGTGGGCGGGATTTATATTTCGCTGTGTGAGATGTAAGTCAGAGAAGAACGAGGGAGCGTAGTGATGTGGAGATCGATGGTGATTCGGATTTGCACGGCTCGTGTTTCTAAGTCTATTGTGGAGAAATGTCCTGAGTCATGAGTAACGAGGAAACAGGAAGCGATTCTTGTGGGATGGAAGAAGGAAATTAGTGAAAATAAAGAAGATTGGAAGAGAGTAGAGTCGAAAAAATGAGAAAAAGCGGAAAAAGCAGAGATCAGTTGAAGGGGAGTCCAGTTCAGAACAATCTAGTAAAGAACAATCTATAAATTCCAAAGGAAAACAAAATGATTACAAAGTCATTTTCAAATGAGTTAATCAGGCAGACTCTTTTGCAGATTGGAATTTGGTTCAGGAAACAAAATCCATAAATAAACTTGTAGAAGTCTGAAGTGCCAGAATGGTCAATAGTGGAGACCTGTAGAGACGGCCTCAGCAAGGCAAAGCTATACGGATCAACAAGATGGAGGGAAAAGAGTTCAGTGCAGATTGGTGGGGGATAAAAAGATTAGCAGGGGAGGGATTGGAGGAGTTCCTATAAAATCAACTGAAAAAGAGATGCTAGAAAACAGAAGTGGTGCAAAAGTGAAAGAAGTGAAATGATTTGAAGTAAAGATTTCCTTTGATATATGAGCTACAATGTGAAAATGTCCAATCCTCCTCCTCTAAGATGTTTCAAATGCCCAACATTCGGACATAAAGCAGCAGGAAGTAAGGGCAGACAGCGGTTTGGAAGGTCTGCTGGAGAGCAGGAATATGGAAAATGTGGTAAAGTAGTTCAAATGAAAAGCTGTAACTGTGGCAGAGAACAGTCTGCTGCATATGAGCAAAAGATCTGAAGAGATCAGAAAAGTGAAATTAGAGCTCAGAATAACTTCTGCTGCAGCTGCAAAAAGAATCTAATCCCAGTCAGAAAAACCCAAACCAACAGTTGAGTTACTGATTAGTTTAAACCTCTGGAGCAGAGAGACAGCACAGCACAAGGTCGGTTACTGGTGAAAAATTGTTCTTTTCATGGTAGAAGTGATCAATTGTTGGACTAAGATGACAAAGGAAAAACCAAAAATGATAAAAATAATAGTGAAAACTGCAAAAAAGTATCTTGAAGTGGGAGATTTAAACCGGGGAATGGTTCAGAGTATGGTAAGAACACGAGTAGGACCATCAGAAACTGGCAAAGTGACGATAACTTCAAGATAAATCAGAAATTATGAGGACTAATTTGATTAAGGATTTAGTTTGTTGGGTTACATTAAACAGTTTGGAAAAATATTATTCATTCTAAAACTTTAACTAGTTTACGAACCGCCATAAAACCTTACAAGAAGAAGAGGATTTTGACAAGTCAGATGGGAGTGGGCGGGACCAGTGGCGGCTGGTGAAAAATATTGTTGGTGGGGCTGATATAGCCTAGTGTATGTCTCCAACTAATCCGGAATAAGAATTCAAATAAACAATTGGACAATACATACAATTTAACAGTAATGATTTAATTTACTATATAATAACAGTAACAGTGATGATTTGGGTCACTGTGACGGGGTTCTTTGGCCTCCAAGAATCCAGGCTCAGTCGGGTTACCGGTGTTGGTGATTTATTGTGCTCAAAAACAAAAACAGGGTGCAAAAGAAACTAAACATATACAAGATCCTCTGGGCCTCAGCCTCCCTCCAGTTACCAGCAATGTAACAAAGAAACAGAAAACAAAAATGGCCGCTCTTCTTCCCACAGCCCTCATTAAATAGTTTAAGCCCCTCCCCTCAGGCTCTCTTATTTCTGATTTCTTCTCATAAATCAGTTTTGTCCATATATTACCTCCACAAACAATTGATGTACAAAAAATTTTTACAACTTAATTCTTTTACACAGATTCATTGACTTATTCAATTACACAAAACTGGGTTTGAACCCAGCAAAGACGCAGCCAGACTGAAGATGACAAGTCCCCGTAGCATAAACACGTACACACACACACACACGGCTAACCCCACTGAAACATTAAGTGTGCCCCTCAATACGTCAGCAGGTAACCAGGAACAGCTTGTGTGCTTTAAGTTAATGGAGCTACTGGGCTCAGCGCGAGCGGATTGGTCCTCACAAGCACAGGATAACAGGAATGTGTGTGTGGCACGCAAAGTTTTAAGCGACGAGGTGGATTCGTCACAGTCACAATAACCTTGACAGGAAATTTTCCTACCCTACAACAGGGATGTTCTTCTGGCAAACGGGTAGATAAATAAGGATCTCACCGAATTTGGTGGAAGCTGCATCTCGCTCGTTACGTTCGCCATCGTCCCTCTAATTGTCTGCACCTGCGCATTGGGTGCAGAAGCCTGTTAAAGCGCAGTATTTTCAGAGCCCAAAGACCATAAAGTTCTGAGACGCTGATTGGCCATTAAATTATTAAATTCACCTAGCAATAGTACATGATTGACTGATTCTCTGCAAATGTGGGGCAGTCTGATCACAGCCCCAAGACAGAGACGGTAGGAGTCTGTCTGTGGAAATCCACAAATGAATGACAGTAGGTAGGGAAATGTAGTTTATATCATTTGTTTTGCTTATAGGTACACACTCTAGAGAGTAAAACTGACATTTATGAGTTAATTTCTAAAAATATATTTTACGTTTCCCTCTTCTTATCAGGGAGGGCGGTGCCCCAGCGCCCCCTATGGGCCGGCCGCCACTGGGCGGGACTTATAGTACACTGTGTGAGATGTGACTCACATGTCACTGCTGTTTATGGCATAGAGCGCTCATTGGTTTGCTGCCTGTTCTGAGTTTAACACAAACATTTTACACCCATTTTCTATGTAAATGTTAATCCTTTATTCTCCCACAATGGGGAAATTCCCACTCTGCATTTCACTCATCTCCTTAGGGAGCAGTGGGCTGCCATTGTGCGGCGCCTGGGGAGAAGTGAGGGGTTAAGGGTCTTAATCAGGGACCCAGAGTGGCAGTCTGTGGGAGTGGGGCTTGAACTCAAATCCTCTGGGACCCAAGCTCTCACCACTAGGCAGAAGATTCTAGCAAGGGTCTCAATCAAATCTCGGCTAAAGGACCAAACGCCCCAGATTACCTAAAAAAGTTCCAAATAATCTCAATCAACCAACCAGACCTTTTATTGACTGACTGAGTAAAGGAGCAGCCATCCAGACCTCTCTATGAACACCACAGCTCAGCTTCCACCTCACCATGAACAACACCTTTAAAGGTCAGATCTATTTTCTATGTTACAGAGCATCCCACAATGACTACAGAGATCAGGTGTCATGTTTTCACCTCTGCTGCACAGGAGAAAGGAACAGAATGTGAGTTTGCATTATTTGAACCTTTCATTAATCTATCTTTATTCTCTGTTTTCCTTAAACTGATCATTTTGGTGCAGCAGGATGACGAAGAACTGAGGTCTACAGATGTTTTTATTTTTCTCCCATGTTAATTGATGTAGAAAGTTTTGATGTCCAAATCTTCTTCTCTGCTCTAAACAGCTGAGGATGAAGGGTTAAATCTATAACGTGTTCTAGCAGGTGTGAGCTATGCTAATCAAATACATACATACAATGGTTGTTTGTGAAAAACTAGGCTAGAAGTTTCAGCTAGATGCAAAATGTTCTGGCCTGGTCTTATGATCTGGTTTAATGCCGTGCAAACATGATGACAGAGTCAATCACAGCGCCCTCTGTGGCCTGAGAAGATCAACAGCACCGTAGACTAGCTAACTGGAGTTAGCAAGTAGAGGCTTCCACAGAGTTAAACCTCCATCCAGTCATCAGTGTTCTGCAAATATAGCTGGAAGTATTGGAAGGGCAGGTTTGCAAAACATTCATCAGATTATCTTTGCTTAAGATTTCGTAATGTCTGCCGTTACCCAGATATCCCAAGTTCCAAAAACTCATTTCAGGGGGGTGCTTATCCCCCAACCACCCGCCCCCTGGGGACAACGGACCCACACCGTGCCCCAAACACACACATAAGGCCAGCAACTTTTCATCAACTGTTTATTAACTAACAGTAATTTCTTAAACACTAAACAGAACAGTATTGGTCTTTTATTTTAATTATTTCAATCTTTTAGCCTTGAACATCGGTTGGGCTTTCTGTTTTTCATGGGACTTCAGCATACAGTGCAGCTTGCCACGGTGACATCAATTTATCCAACTCGGTGGCATCAGTGAACAACTATCTATATCAGGGAGGCTCCCGGAACTTCCAGGAGACTTGGGATGTCTGCATTACCACAAAGTGGCTGCAGGGATTTTGGAGATGCTAATGCTTTGGTAGCTACATAGGCTTATTCCCAATGGCTAGCGCTAAGCTGCATAGGCTTGTTCCCATTGGCTAGCGCTTAGCTGCATAGGTTTGTTCCCATTGGCTAGCGCTTAGCTGCATAGGCTTGTTCCCATTGGCTAGCGCTTAGCTGCATAGGTTTGTTCCCATTGGCTAGCGCTAAGCTGCATAGGCTTGTTCCCATTGGCTAGCGCTTAGCTGCATAGGCTTGTTCCCATTGGCTAGTACTTAGCTGCATAGGCTTGTTCTAAATGGCTAGCGCTAAGCTGCATAGGTTTGTTCCCATTGGCTAGCGCTAAGCTGCATAGGCTTGTTCCCATTGGCTAGCGCTTAGCTGCATAGGCTTGTTCCCATTGGCTAGTACTTATCTGCATAGGCTTGTTCCCATTGGCTAGTACTTAGCTGCATAGGCTTGTTCTAAATGGCTAGCGCTAAGCTGCATAGGTTTGTTCCCATTGGCTAGCGCTAAGCTGCATAGGCTTGTTCCCATTGGCTAGCGCTTAGCTGCATAGGCTTGTTCCCATTGGCTAGTACTTAGCTGCATAGGCTTGTTCCCATTGGCTAGTACTTAGCTGCATAGGCTTGTTCTAAATGGCTAGCGCTAAGCTGCATAGGTTTGTTCCCGCCGGCTAGCGCTTAGCTGCATAGGCTTGTTCCCATTGGCTAGTACTTAGCTGCATAGGGTTGTTCCCATTGGCTAGTACTTAGCTGCATAGGCTTGTTCTAAATGGCTAGCGCTAAGCTGCATAGCCTTGTTCCCGTTGACTAGCGCTTAGCTGCATAGGCTTGTTCCCGTTGGCTAGTACTTAGCTGCATAGGCTTGTTCCCATTGGCTAGTACTTAGCTGCATAGGGTTGTTCCAAATGGCTAGCACTAAGCTGCATAGGCTTATTCCCCATGGCTAGCACTAAGCTGGATAGGCTTGTTCCCAATGGATAGTGCTGAGCTGCATAGGCTTGTTCCCATTCGCCAGTACTTAGCTGCATAGGCTTGTTCCCATTGGCTAGCACTTAGCTGAATCAACTTGTTCCCACTGGCTAGTACTTAGCTGCATAGGCTTGTTCCCATTGGCTAGTACGTAGCTGCATAGGGTTGTTCCAAATGGCTAGCACTAAGCTGCATAGGCTTATTCCCCATGGCTAGCACTAAGCTGGATAGGCTTGTTCCCATTGGCTAGCGCTTAGCTGAATCAACTTGTTCCCATTGGCTAGCGCTTAGCTGAATCAACTTTTTCCCATTGGCTAGCACTTAGCTGCATAGGCTTGTTCCTAATGGCTAGCGCTAAGCTGCATAGGCTTGTTTCTAATGGCTAGTGCTTACCTGCATAAGCTTGTTCCCATTGGCTAGCGCCAAGCTGCATAGGCTTGTTCCCCTTGGCAAGCGCTTAGCTGCATAAGCTTGTTCCCATTGGCTAGCACTTAGCTGCATAGGCTTGTTCCCATTGGCTAGTGGTTGGCTGCAAAGGCTTGTTCCCATTGACAAGCGCTTAGCTGCATAGGCTTGTTCCCATTGACAAGCGCTTAGCTGAATAAGCTTGTACCCATTGGCTAGCACTTAGCTGCATAGGCTTGTTCCCATTGGCTAGCACTTAGCTGCATAGGCTTGTTCCCATTGGCCAGCGCTAAGCTGCATAGGCTTGTTCCCATTGGCTAGCGCTAAGCTGCATAGGCTTGTTCCCATTGGCTAGCGCTAAGCTGCATAGGCTTGTTCCCATTGGCTAGCGCTTATCTGAATAGGCTTGTTCCCATTGGCTAGCGGTTAGCTGCATAGGCTTGTTCCCATTGGCTAGCGGTTAGCTGCATAAGTTTGTTCCCATTGGCTAGCGCTTATCTGCATAGGCTTGTTCCCATTGGCTAGCCCTTAGCTGCATAGGCATGTTCCCATTGGCTAGCGGTTAGCTGCATAGGCTTGTTTCCATTGGCTAGCGGTTAGCTGCATAAGTTTGTTCGCATTGGCTAGCGCTTATCTGCATAGGCTTGTTCCCATTGGCTAGCCCTTAGCTGCATAGGCATGTTCCCATTGGCTACCGCTTATCTGCATAGGCTTGTTCCCATTGGCTAGCGGTTAGCTGCATAAGTTTGTTCCCATTGGCTAGCGCTTATCTGCATAGGGTTGTTCCCATTGGCTAGCCCTTAGCTGCATAGGCATGTTCCCATTGGCTAGCGGTTAGCTGCATAGGCTTGTTCCCATTGGCTAGCGGTTAGCTGCATAAGTTTGTTCCCATTGGCTAGCGGTTATCTGCATAGGCTTGTTCCCATTGGCTAGCCCTTAGCTGCATAGGCATGTTCCCATTGGCTAGCGGTTAGCTGCATAGGCTTGTTCCCATTGGCTAGCGGTTAGCTGCATAGGCATGTTCCCATTGGCTAGCGGTTAGCTGCATAGGCTTGTTCCCATTGGCTAGCGGTTAGCTGCATAAGTTTGTTCCCATTGGCTAGCGCTTATCTGCATAGGCTTGTTCCTGTTGCCTAGCGATAAGTTGCATAGGCTTGTTCCCATTGGCTAGCGGTTAGCTGCATAGGCTTGTTCCCATTGGCTAGCGGTTGGCTGCATAAGTTTGTTCCCATTGGCTAGCGCTTATCTGCATAGGCTTGTTCCTGTTGCCTAGTGATAAGTTGCATAGGCTTGTTCCCATTGGCTAGCCCTTAGCCAGAGTAAACCAGTTGCATCAGCTGACAACAAGCTATAATCTGTCATTGGCTGAGAGGTTTACGGCAGCCAGAGAAGGGTTTTCTGATATGAAATTAGGAAAATAAGTTAGAAATATATTTCATAGCATCTTAATGATGCCTTCATGGACAGAGAGGAGAACATTTGATGGTCTTTAATTCAAAATGAAAGGTGTCAGGACTCATGCAGAAACACTGGATTGATTTATAGAAGCTTTTATTGACTGCTTAGAAAGTCTGCAGGTCAGGGGAAAACTCAGGTTAGTGACCACGAAACTCTGACGGAGGACAATAAAGAGCATGTGAGCCACTAACCTGGTTATTAGTTCAGTCCAAGCCCAGAGGAAGGAGTGGAATCCAGCTGGTTGGTTTTCAACAGCCCGCGACGGACGCCGCCCAGAGAGTTCCAGGAGTTGAAGCCAAGAGTATGGCGTCACATTTATATCAAAATGCCCGCAAGCAAAATAAACATACTCACATGTATGTTAAACTACTTCTTCTTCTACCACTGAAGTAGTTTACCACTCATGCGGGTATTTTTATTTTGCTCGCGGGCGTTGTAAAATAAATGTGACGCAATGAAAGAGGTCTTTTGTGTTGGTTGATGAGTAGAAATTAGAAGAGAAAGGAGAGCAGGAGTTTCTGGGAGGAGAAGCCAAAGCCGGAGTCGATTGGGTAGCAGAAGTCCACACCAGAAGATCAGTAGGGAAATCCAAGCTGGGGTCGGGAAACAGATCCAGGGTCGTAAGCAGGCAGAATCCAGCAGGAGTCTGAAGACAGGTCAGGCAAACAGATCAGACCAGGGGAAGGCACACTCAGAGATCCAAGGGCAGAAACTAGTCAGGATCAGTAGGAGTAACAAACTGGGTACGCTAGAGAACTCTCACCTACGGCTTGAACAACCTGGCACTGATGGCTGGGGTGAAACTATTTAAGTAGAAGCTGGAACAGGTGGATAAAAAGAAAGGTAATGAAAACTGGGCGGAGCTAGGCAGGTGGATGGAGTGAATCAATACTCGGTTCATCAGTGCTAAGATCATAACATGAAATTTCTCAGTCTTGCTGCAGCCTCTGCAGGAGATTTATTTCATGTTTCTCTTTTCTGAACGGAAGCCCCGCCCCTAAAATATCCGCACCTCCCTGGTTGCATGTTGACAGCGAGACGAAGCATGTTGTAGCTTTTTAGATCAGATTATATTAACAGAAACTCGTGTTTCAAAACCTTAATTCAGAATTTTTAATAAGTTGAAGCTGATTTCTCTTATAAACATTTCTGACACAGCAGGAACGATGTTTACAGAATAAATCAATGAGAAGAAGTGTCCCTCCGTTAAACCGCTCGGCGGTCCTGAAACCTTCAGGAATGAGCTCGTCTGTTTTCCCCATTAGATGGAGGAGGATGAGGTGAATGTTTCCCAGCATGCATCAGGAAGCCCATGAACAGCGATGTGGCCTTGGCCTCCTCTGTCTGCCGCGCATGACGCATGGCAGCAGCAGGACGGACGTAATTACCTCAATCAGAGGACAGGAGCATCTATCTCAGGTGAACCGCGGGGAGCCGATGGAGCAGAGGAGATGAGGGCTGAGCTCCTGGAGGAGTCAGACTCCAAAGAGGAGGAATCCATCTCCGTTCCTGACGCTTGCTGATCATCTCTGACAGCAGCCTTTGGAACATGGATCATGGTTAGTGAAGAGATTAAAGATGGAACTAACAGATTCTGCAGAGTGAGAGAATAGTGATAGAATGAAGCAGAATGATGAAAAAGGGTCCCTATGTCCTCCAGCAGTCTGAGCCTATAGCAGCAGAACTATAGAGATAGAATGAAGCAGAATGTTGAAAAAGGGTCCCTATGTCCTCCAGCAGTCTGAGCCTATAGCAGCAGAACTATAGAGATAGAATGAAGCAGAATGATGAAAAAGGGTCCCTATGTCCTCCAGCAGTCTGAGCCTATAGCAGCAGAACTATAGAGATAGAATGAAGCAGAATGTTGAAAAAGGGTCCCTATGTCCTCCAGCAGTCTGAGCCTATAGCAGCAGAACTATAGAGATAGAATGAAGCAGAATGATGAAAAAGGGTCCCTATGTCCTCCAGCAGCCTGAGCCTATAGCAGCAGAACTATAGAGATAGAATGAAGCAGAATGTTGAAAAAGGGTCCCTATGTCCTCCAGCAGTCTGAGCCTATAGCAGCAGAACTATAGAGATAGAATGAAGCAGAATGTTGAAAAAGGGTCCCTATGTCCTCCAGCAGTCTGAGCCTATAGCAGCAGAACTATAGAGATAGAATGAAGCAGGATGATGAAAAAGGGGTCCCTATGTCCTCCAGCAGTCTGAGCCTATAGCAGCAGAACTATAGAGATAGAATGAAGCAGAGTGATGAAAAAGGGTCCCTATGTCCTCCAGCAGTCTGAGCCTATAGCAGCAGAACTATAGAGATAGAATGAAGCAGGATGATGAAAAAAGGGTCCCTATGTCCTCCAGCAGCCTGAGCCTATAGCAGCAGAACTATAGAGATAGAATGAAGCAGAGTGATGAAAAAGGGTCCCTATGTCCTCCAGCAGTCTGAGCCTATAGCAGCAGAACTATAGAGATAGAATGAAGCAGAATGATGAAAAAGGGTCCCTATGTCCTCCAGCAGTCTGAGCCTATAGCAGCAGAACTATAGAGATAGAATGAAGCAGAATGACGAAAAAGGGTCCCTATGTCCTCCAGCAGTCTGAGCCTATAGCAGCAGAACTATAGAGATAGAATGAAGCAGAATGATGAATAGGGGTCCCTATGTCCTCCAGCAGTCTGAGCCTATAGCAGCAGAACTATAGAGATAGAATGAAGCAGAATGACGAAAAAGGGTCCCTATGTCCTCCAGCAGTCTGAGCCTATAGCAGCAGAACTATAGAGATAGAATGAAGCAGAATGTTGAAAAAGGGTCCCTATGTCCTCCAGCAGTCTGAGCCTATAGCAGCAGAACTATAGAGATAGAATGAAGCAGAATGATGAAAAAGGGTCCCTATGTCCTCCAGCAGCCTGAGCCTATAGCAGCAGAACTATAGAGATAGAATGAAGCAGAATGTTGAAAAAGGGTCCCTATGTCCTCCAGCAGCCTGAGCCTATAGCAGCAGAACTATAGAGATAGAATGAAGCAGAGTGATGAAAAAGGGTCCCTATGTCCTCCAGCAGTCTGAGCCTATAGCAGCAGAACTATAGAGATAGAATGAAGCAGAATGATGAAAAAGGGTCCCTATGTCCTCCAGCAGTCTGAGCCTATAGCAGCAGAACTATAGAGATAGAATGAAGCAGAATGACGAAAAAGGGTCCCTATGTCCTCCAGCAGTCTAAGCCTATAGCAGCAGAACTATAGAGATAGAATGAAGCAGAATGATGAAAAAGGGTCCCTATGTCCTCCAGCAGTCTGAGCCTATAGCAGCAGAACTATAGAGATAGAATGAAGCAGAATGTTGAAAAAGGGTCCCTATGTCCTCCAGCAGTCTGAGCCTATAGCAGCAGAACTATAGAGATAGAATGAAGCAGAATGATGAAAAAGGGCCCCTATGTCCTCCAGCAGTCTGAGCCTATAGCAGCAGAACTATAGAGATAGAATGAAGCAGAATGATGAAAAAGGGTCCCTATGTCCTCCAGCAGTCTGAGCCTATAGCAGCAGAACTATAGAGATAGAATGAAGCAGAATGTTGAAAAAGTGTCCCTATGTCCTCCAGCAGGCTGAGCCTATAGCAGCAGAACTATAGAGATAGAATGAAGCAGAATGATGAAAAATGGTCCCTATGTCCTCCAGCAGTCTGAGCCTATAGCAGCAGAACTATAGAGATAGAATGAAGCAGAATGATGAAAAAGGGTCCCTATGTCCTCCAGCAGTCTGAGCCTATAGCAGCAGAACTATAGAGATAGAATGAAGCAGAATGATGAAAAAGGGTCCCTATGTCCTCCAGCAGTCTGAGCCTATAGCAGCAGAACTATAGAGATAGAATGAAGCAGAATGATGAAAAAGGGTCCCTATGTCCTCCAGCAGTCTGAGCCTATAGCAGCAGAACTATAGAGATAGAATGAAGCAGAATGATGAAAAAGGGTCCCTATGTCCTCCAGCAGCCTGAGCCTATAGCAGCAGAACTATAGAGATAGAATGAAGCAGAATGATGAAAAAGGGTCCCTATGTCCTCCAGCAGTCTGAGCCTATAGCAGCAGAACTATAGAGATAGAATGAAGCAGAATGTTGAAAAAGGGTCCCTATGTCCTCCAGCAGCCTGAGCCTATAGCAGCAGAACTATAGAGATAGAATGAAGCAGAATGTTGAAAAAGGGTCCCTATGTCCTCCAGCAGCCTGAGCCTATAGCAGCAGAACTATAGAGATAGAATGAAGCAGAGTGATGAAAAAGGGTCCCTATGTCCTCCAGCAGTCTGAGCCTATAGCAGCAGAACTATAGAGATAGAATGAAGCAGAATGATGAAAAAGGGTCCCTATGTCCTCCAGCAGTCTGAGCCTATAGCAGCAGAACTATAGAGATAGAATGAAGCAGAATGACGAAAAAGGGTCCCTATGTCCTCCAGCAGTCTGAGCCTATAGCAGCAGAACTATAGAGATAGAATGAAGCAGAATGATGAAAAAAGGTCCCTATGTCCTCCAGCAGTCTGAGCCTATAGCAGCAGAACTATAGAGATAGAATGAAGCAGAATGTTGAAAAAGGGTCCCTATGTCCTCCAGCAGCCTGAGCCTATAGCAGCAGAACTATAGAGATAGAATGAAGCAGAATGTTGAAAAAGGGTCCCTATGTCCTCCAGCAGCCTGAGCCTATAGCAGCAGAACTATAGAGATAGAATGAAGCAGAATGACGAAAAAGGGCCCCTATGTCCTCCAGCAGCCTGAGCCTATAGCAGCAGAACTATAGAGATAGAATGAAGCAGAATGATGAAAAAGGGTCCCTATGTCCTCCAGCAGTCTAAGCCTATAGCAGCAGAACTATAGAGATAGAATGAAGCAGAATGATGAAAAAGGGTCCCTATGTCCTCCAGCAGTCTGAGCCTATAGCAGCAGAACTATAGAGATAGAATGAAGCAGAATGATGAAAAAGGGTCCCTATGTCCTCCAGCAGTCTAAGCCTATAGCAGCAGAACTATAGAGATAGAATGAAGCAGAATGATGAAAAAGGGTCCCTATGTCCTCCAGCAGTCTGAGCCTATAGCAGCAGAACTATAGAGATAGAATGAAGCAGAATGTTGAAAAAGGGTCCCTATGTCCTCCAGCAGTCTGAGCCTATAGCAGCAGAACTATAGAGATAGAATGAAGCAGAATGATGAAAAAGGGTCCCTATGTCCTCCAGCAGCCTGAGCCTATAGCAGCAGAACTATAGAGATAGAATGAAGCAGAGTGATGAAAAAGGGTCCCTATGTCCTCCAGCAGTCTGAGCCTATAGCAGCAGAACTATAGAGATAGAATGAAGCAGAATGATGAAAAAGGGTCGCTATGTCCTCCAGCAGTCTGAGCCTATAGCAGCAGAACTATAGAGATAGAATGAAGCAGAATGACGAAAAAGGGTCCCTATGTCCTCCAGCAGTCTAAGCCTATAGCAGCAGAACTATAGAGATAGAATGAAGCAGAATGATGAAAAAGGGTCCCTATGTCCTCCAGCAGTCTGAGCCTATAGCAGCAGAACTATAGAGATAGAATGAAGCAGAATGATGAAAAAGGGCCCCTATGTCCTCCAGCAGTCTGAGCCTATAGCAGCAGAACTATAGAGATAGAATGAAGCAGAATGATGAAAAAGGGTCCCTATGTCCTCCAGCAGTCTGAGCCTAAAGCAGCAGAACTATAGAGATAGAATGAAGCAGAATGTTGAAAAAGTGTCCCTATGTCCTCCAGCAGGCTGAGCCTATAGCAGCAGAACTATAGAGATAGAATGAAGCAGAATGATGAAAAATGGTCCCTATGTCCTCCAGCAGTCTGAGCCTATAGCAGCAGAACTATAGAGATAGAATGAAGCAGAATGATGAAAAAGGGTCCCTATGTCCTCCAGCAGTCTGAGCCTATAGCAGCAGAACTATAGAGATAGAATGAAGCAGAATGATGAAAAAGGGTCCCTATGTCCTCCAGCAGTCTGAGCCTATAGCAGCAGAACTATAGAGATAGAATGAAGCAGAATGATGAAAAAGGGTCCCTATGTCCTCCAGCAGTCTGAGCCTATAGCAGCAGAACTATAGAGATAGAATGAAGCAGAATGATGAAAAAGGGTCCCTATGTCCTCCAGCAGTCTGAGCCTATAGCAGCAGAACTATAGAGATAGAATGAAGCAGAATGATGAAAAAGGGTCCCTATGTCCTCCAGCAGTCTGAGCCTATAGCAGCAGAACTATAGAGATAGAATGAAGCAGAATGATGAAAAAGGGTCCCTATGTCCTCCAGCAGTCTGAGCCTATAGCAGCAGAACTATAGAGATAGAATGAAGCAGAATGTTGAAAAAGGGTCCCTATGTCCTCCAGCAGCCTGAGCCTATAGCAGCAGAACTATAGAGATAGAATGAAGCAAAGTGATGAAAAAGGGTCCCTATGTCCTCCAGCAGCCTGAGCCTATAGCAGCAGAACTATAGAGATAGAATGAAGCAGAATGATGAAAAAGGGTCCCTATGTCCTCCAGCAGTCTGAGCCTATAGCAGCAGAACTATAGAGATAGAATGAAGCAGAATGATGAAAAAGGGTCCCTATGTCCTCCAGCAGTCTGAGCCTATAGCAGCAGAACTATAGAGATAGAATGAAGCAGAATGACGAAAAAGGGTCCCTATGTCCTCCAGCAGTCTGAGCCTATAGCGGCAGAACTATAGAGATAGAATGAAGCAGAATGTTGAAAAAGGGTCCCTATGTCCTCCAGCAGCCTGAGCCTATAGCGGCAGAACTATAGAGATAGAATGAAGCAGAATGTTGAAAAAGGGTCCCTATGTCCTCCAGCAGCCTGAGCCTATAGCAGCAGAACTATAGAGATAGAATGAAGCAGAATGACGAAAAAGGGCCCCTATGTCCTCCAGCAGTCTGAGCCTATAGCAGCAGAACTATAGAGATAGAATGAAGCAGAATGATGAAAAAGGGTCCCTATGTCCTCCAGCAGTCTGAGCCTATAGCAGCAGAACTATAGAGATAGAATGAAGCAGAATGTTGAAAAAGGGTCCCTATGTCCTCCAGCAGTCTGAGCCTATAGCAGCAGAACTATAGAGATAGAATGAAGCAGAATGATGAAAAAGGGTCCCTATGTCCTCCAGCAGCCTGAGCCTATAGCAGCAGAACTATAGAGATAGAATGAAGCAGAGTGATGAAAAAGGGTCCCTATGTCCTCCAGCAGTCTGAGCCTATAGCAGCAGAACTATAGAGATAGAATGAAGCAGAATGATGAAAAAGGGTCGCTATGTCCTCCAGCAGTCTGAGCCTATAGCAGCAGAACTATAGAGATAGAATGAAGCAGAATGACGAAAAAGGGTCCCTATGTCCTCCAGCAGTCTAAGCCTATAGCAGCAGAACTATAGAGATAGAATGAAGCAGAATGATGAAAAAGGGTCCCTATGTCCTCCAGCAGTCTGAGCCTATAGCAGCAGAACTATAGAGATAGAATGAAGCAGAATGATGAAAAAGGGCCCCTATGTCCTCCAGCAGTCTGAGCCTATAGCAGCAGAACTATAGAGATAGAATGAAGCAGAATGATGAAAAAGGGTCCCTATGTCCTCCAGCAGTCTGAGCCTAAAGCAGCAGAACTATAGAGATAGAATGAAGCAGAATGTTGAAAAAGTGTCCCTATGTCCTCCAGCAGGCTGAGCCTATAGCAGCAGAACTATAGAGATAGAATGAAGCAGAATGATGAAAAATGGTCCCTATGTCCTCCAGCAGTCTGAGCCTATAGCAGCAGAACTATAGAGATAGAATGAAGCAGAATGATGAAAAAGGGTCCCTATGTCCTCCAGCAGTCTGAGCCTATAGCAGCAGAACTATAGAGATAGAATGAAGCAGAATGATGAAAAAGGGTCCCTATGTCCTCCAGCAGTCTGAGCCTATAGCAGCAGAACTATAGAGATAGAATGAAGCAGAATGATGAAAAAGGGTCCCTATGTCCTCCAGCAGTCTGAGCCTATAGCAGCAGAACTATAGAGATAGAATGAAGCAGAATGATGAAAAAGGGTCCCTATGTCCTCCAGCAGTCTGAGCCTATAGCAGCAGAACTATAGAGATAGAATGAAGCAGAATGATGAAAAAGGGTCCCTATGTCCTCCAGCAGTCTGAGCCTATAGCAGCAGAACTATAGAGATAGATCAGGATAACCTGAGTATTTTGGATGAGGCATCAGAAAGGTAGAGCTAAGGAGAAACATCTATGTGGGCTGAAATTCTCCCCCGCCAGATCCGGCTGTTCACGTTAAATCGATAATTTCCTTTTAGAATCCAGATAGACGTTCTGTTTTGAGGAGATGGGATGTTTCAAAGGTTCGGACGTCTCTTTACCTGGAGTCTCATTCATTTCTCAATCTATAACAGTAAATTGGACATTCTGTTAATCTGGTAGTAATCTGGCCAGATAAACAGTTGTACCTTAATAACCTAAACCTTTATGATCTGACTAATATACTAGAGCAGCTGCTAGCTAACGTTGCTGCAGACGGACTATTATTAACAGGAGGTGAAACGCAGCTCCAGACCAGCTTTGATGTGCTGATGTCATCAGTACGCTTCGCTCCAGTTGACCCAGATGTATGCTGCATGCTCCCATTCCCCCCAAGTCCAGACTTTCCTGGCTTCTAGTAAAGACTTGGTGAGAACACGAGTCCGTACACTCGTTCTTGTGAATCGAGAAACGGTGGTTCACACCTGTTCGCTGTGACTGTCGGCGGGTTGGCAGGAGAGATGCTGCTTAGAGCGACTGAGGACGAACAACGTCTGCATCTGTGAGCGCCAACGGCTCCATGTTTGATGTTTCTCTGAGGCAGAAGGAACCAAGATGGAGGTGCGACTCGGCCCGCAGGTTCAATCACGCAAACAGGAAGCAGCAGGAGAGAGCCTTAAGTCTCCATCAGAACACAACTTTTTAACAACAAAAACATAGTAAATATGAAGCAAAACCATCCTGAACTAGAGTTAACCTGTTTCCAACCATCTCAGCCAGCCGTCGTCATGGTTTCACCATCACCTCCATATATGGAATAACCTCCCTGCTTTCTGGGACCTTATTGGACCAGTGTGGATGGATCCATTAATGTTTTAACCGTCAGTCTGACCCAGCGGGGCGTCCGCTGCTTGTTTTCAGGAGGAGGCGGGGCGCACCCTGTGGACACATCATTCTCACGCCCTCTGCCTGAACAGATCTGCTGACGGAGCAGCTGGGACGTTCCTGATGCCCCCCGCCCCCACCCAGCTCCCCAAGCATCTCCACCCACCAGCATCGCCACAGGCAATCTGTCTAAAGATGAAGCCATCAAAGGCCGGCTCATCCCCGAAAACCGCAAACAAGAATAAGATAATTAATGACAGTTCAGAACGAATGCACTTGAAATAATGAATGAATGTCTTGTTCCATTGGCAGAGTGTCTCGCTTACCTCCTCAATCCAAGAGAAAATGCACTTATTTTAGGAAAAAATGACTTATTAACATTTACATGTTTTGCAGTGAAAAAAACAACCTGCTTCCCAAACAGGTTAAAGCTGGTTTCCAGCAGGAGCTCAGGAAGTTTTTCTGCTGGAGCAGAGAGAAAAAAAAGAGTGAAAGTAGGTAGGAGCCGTCAGCCAATGTCTGATGCCCCGGCTGCACCCCGGGGGGGCTGCAGGGAGGGATCACTGTACCCTGCAGTTCCTGCATGGAGGAGGGTGCGCTCAAAATGGCAGAATTCTCTTGTGACAGAAAGAAACGATTCATCCAGTTTTATCCTCCAGAGGAGAAAACATGAATTAACAGGAGGAATTCTAAAAACCTGCAGCTCTAATCATCAAACATCACAGATGATCTTAGCTTCCCCCCCAAACATGGCCGCCTGTCGGAGCCCTGGTTCTACCGTCCTGGACCGTGATGTGTGCGATTGTATCTGTTTGGATTCTCTTAAGTGTGTGCGGCCAAAGATGGCTCTGATACTTAAACAAGAAAATACGTTTCTTGTTTTAACGAAGACCTCTTGGCTCAAAGTCACCGGCTCAGAATCCTGTTTTCATACGTGACCTCCAGCATGTTTCACTGATTGTGGGAAAGAAAGAGTCCATTTTAATTACTTATCTCACTGAATACGTTGTGCAGAAGCAAAGAAAAGGAGGATAGATGATAAATGTGGGAATTCTGGAGGAAGATAAAGAGATGCACAGAGATCTGTTCATCAGGAACGTCCGGGGGACGTCCACCCACAGGAGAGCCCGTCTCCAGGCCTCCTTTATCAGGCGGACTTCTATTTGTCATAATGAGAAATTAGTGAAAACCTCCTCCCCCCCTTTCAGGCTGAATAATGAGACAAAGGCAGGCAGGCCGATTTTTCATGAAGAGCATAATTCACCCAGTATGGAGGACATGTTTTTATTATCCGGCTCCAATCAATACCCAGAAAAAGGCTCAGAACATAATGAGAATGATGTAAGAGCGCTTTGATGAAAGGTGGAGGTAATGGTTCCTCTCAGGGTGAGAGCAGCTTTTATTCCTGCAGCTGAAGGTCTGTGGATGTTTATCACCACTAGTGTGAAACTGGGAGCCAATGATCAGTCAGACAGATCAACAAGCTTTATTTGGAACAAATAACTCAGCGGGCAGATAACTGGATTCCCTGCAGAGGTAGAAAACAGGTCAGTGACTGGAATGTCACGATGATCGTGACTTGGAGCAAAAAGACACTAACCTGGTTCAAACCAGGTGGATCCAGGAAAACCGCAGACAGACGGAGCAGACGGGCAAGGCAAAAAACTCTAATATCCAAAACAGACAGACTTACTTGATGGCTAGACTTCCTCTCACAACAGCTGGAATAATCTGATAGTGATGGCTGGAAAACATGCAGCATATATAGGAGCTGGAAACAGGTGGATAGGATGAGGGGTAATGAGAAACTGGGCGGAGTTGAACAGGTGAGCAAACAAGCTAGCCACCAGCGCCAGGATCAGGACAACTAGCTTTAAACGATACATCTATACAGACTAGCCGCCATGCATTTGCACCAAATTCTCCTCTAGATGTAGGTCTGTACTTTGACTAGGCCGAGTGCTTTAGGCTACAGGCCTTAAAGTCGTTGGGAAGCGGCCGTTCCAACCGTTGCATTTCTGAATTCTCCCAGTGGTGCCCGACTTTACACGAGTGAATAAAGTGAACGTGATTGGTTGATTATCAAGGGGGCGGGATGTTTGTGGCAGAAGGTTTGCAAGCAAGTTTGGTTGTGGCCGGTTTATCAGAAGCATCTTGCTAACCAGTTAGCATCTTAGTGCTAGCAGGTTCCCAATGGGAAATTCCATTGGGACCAAGTAGCACTAAATTGTTGCCTTAGAAACGACGCTGTCAAGGAACGCTATGGACAGAGGAAACATGCAAGAGGAGGAGAGTTTAGTGTCGGAGGTCGTGGATGAGTCTCCTCCGTCATCCATTTTTTATTTAGAGGAGGAAAGCGGGGACGAAGATGTTGTGGAAGAGGACGCCAGGGCGGCAGAAGCTTGGTTTGGTGTAGAAGGCTTCCAGCCGTACATGTTTGAGCCCTTGCCTCGCAACGCTGCCAGTTCTGTTAGCTCTACGCCTGCCGAAGACACAGACGTCCATCCCCGTGGACACTGGGACGCAACTCAATGGGAAAGGAAAGGATTCTGGTTTCAACCGATGCGTATATTAGCTGCGACATATGAATCAAGATGCTATGACCGAAAACATTTGATTGACAGATGACCGTTGATATATGATTGGCCGAATTTAGGTGTTCAGGCTGACGTAGAACTAACTGGCCTGCAGAAGATAACGGAAAAAAAAACACAGATTTTAAGACAGGATTTTTTTTTTAAGAAATGTTCTAAATTTGATAAAGAGAACCATTATATCCATGTTTAAGCCAGAATGATTTGATATTTAAATATGATTTCCCTACGACTTAAATGCTCAATTCCGAGTTTTTTGTGAGATCCGAATGTTTTGCGTTGCCATTCACATTTTCAAATATAAGCTAGGTGTATGTGATCGCCTGTGTCCCGCATGCGCAGTAGAGGATGCAGTGACATCACAGTTAGCCAGCGTGCTCTGTGTTTAGGAAGGTAAACATGGATGGTAGCGCCGGAGCGCATCTAGCGATCTTAAAAACTCCATCTAGCTAATGCTGGAAGCATTTCAGCAGAACATCAAACACACGGTTTAATGAAGCTCCTGTTGGAAAAAAGCATTGCACCTCAGAGACTGATAGGGGGACACATGGGAGGTGGTAGGACGCCCCCTGCTGCTCAGACCCACTTCTTTAACCTTTTATTACTTTCAAATACTGCAGTTATACTTAATTTATCGGATATTTTTGGTTCAGATTAATGCGTTTTAAGTAACAGGTGGCTAATATCTTCACATGGTGGTGGGGAATCATGCTGTGGGGAAGCTAGTCAATGTTCACAGGAAGAACCTGCAAGACGCTGCAGAGAATAGAAATCCATCAATGTTTCCTCGGTCTACAGCTCAGCTGTTATCAGCAGGTCAGAGGTCAGCCTGCAGAACAACAGAAAAACATTGACCAGAGGTCAAAGGTCAGCCGAAACCTTCCTCAGATCTGCTTGAAATCATCAGAATCAAGAGAAGGATTTAAAAATCTCTCCTCTGACGTCTCTTCTAGCTTTAATCCTGTGTTTATAATCCATAGAATCAGATTTAATAGAAGCTCCGCCCCCTTCCACATGACCTCCTAATAATGAGACCGCCTCAGAATGAATGATTTATCCAAGACGAACGCTAGAAGCAGCGACTGAGAACGACCTTGACAGGCTGGAGGTTGAGCTGCTTCCCTCCTCCTCCTGGTTTCTGGAAGCAAAGCGATATGCAAATGTTTCAGCGTCGATGCAGACGCCCTGATTTTCTGCTGCTCACCCTGATCCGTCCGTCCAAACGCAGGGAAAGTAGCAATTCTGACTTATTTGTTGCTCCTGAAACCAGCAGCAGACCATGAAATGAGTTCATTTCTCTGCTCTGAGATGCAAATACCTGCTGCTCCAGTGACGTCACATCCTGTCATCATCAGTTGGTGAAAAGAGGGGAATGTGTGGTCTCTCTGGTTCGTCTCCTGATCAAAGGATGAGATGTGGAGGATAAAGTCAGTTGTTTCTGGGCGTCATTAGAAGGATTCATTCTGTGATCAATGGATGCAGACGTTCACCTCCTCTCCACCTTTTTGTCTGCAGCTTTTATTTTCTCTGCTAATCTCTCAGATTCTCCCCAATTAGGATCAATTTAAAGCAAAGCCAGAAACAGAGTTTACCTAGACCACAAACCAGAATCATCTACAGTTCTGCCCTAGATTACATCAACATACATGATTTAATGGAAAATCAGTGACCACCTCTGCTAACTAGCTGCTGTGATCACAGTGACCACCTCTGCTAACTATCTGCTGTGATCACAGTGACCACCTCTGCTAACTAGCTGCTATGATCAGTGACCACCTCTGCTAACTAGCTACTGTGATCACAGTGACCACCTCTGCTAACTAGCTGCAATGATCACAGTGACCACCTCTGCTAACTAGCTGCTGTGATCACAGTGACCACCTCTGCTAACTAGCTGCTGTGATCACAGTGACCACCTCTGCTAACTAGCTGCAATGATTACAGTGACCACCTCTGCTAACTAGCTGCTATGATCAGTGACCACCTCTGCTAACTAGCTACTGTGATCACAGTTACCACCTCTGCTAACTAGCTGCTGTGATCACAGTGACCACCTCTGCTAACTAGCTGCAATGATTACAGTGACCACCTCTGCTAACTAGCCGCAATGATCACAGTGACCACCTCTGCTAACTAGCTGCTGTGATCACAGTGACCACCTCTGCTAACTAGCTGCTGTGATCACACTGACCACCTCTGCTAACTAGCTGCTATGATCAGTGACCACCTCTGCTAACTAGCTACTGTGATCACACTGACCACCTCTGCTAACTAGCTGTTGTGATCACAGTGACCACCTCTGATAACTAGCTGCTGTGATCACACTGACCACCTCTGCTAACTAGCTGCTGTGATCACAGTCACCACCTCTGCTAACTAGCTGCTGTGATCATAGTGACCACCTCTGCTAACTAGCTGCTGTGATCACACTGACCACCTCTGCTAACTAGCTGCTGTGATCACAGTGACCACTTCTGCTAACTAGCTGCTGTGATCATAGTGACCAACTCTGCTAACTAGCTGCTGTGATCACACTGACCACCTCTGCTAACTAGCTGCTGTGATCACACTGACCACCTCTGCTAACTAGCTGCTGTGATCACAGTGACCACTTCTGCTAACTAGCTGTTGTGATCACAGTCACCACCTCTGCTAACTAGCTGCTGTGATCATAGTGACCACCTCTGCTAACTAGCTGCTGTGATCACACTGACCACCTCTGCTAACTAGCTGCTGTGATCACAGTGACCACTTCTGCTAACTAGCTGCTGTGATCACACTGACCACCTCTGCTAACTAGCTGCTGTGATCACAGTGACCACCTCTGCTAACTAGCTGCTGTGATCACAGTGACCACCTCTGCTAACTAGCTGCTGTGATCACACTAACCACCTCTGCTAACTAGCTGCTGTGATCACAGTGACCACTTCTGCTAACTAGCTGCTGTGATCACACTGACCACCTCTGCTAACTAGCTGTTGTGATCACAGTGACCACCTCTGCTAACTAGCTGCTGTGATTACAGTGGCCACCTCTGCTAACTAGCTGTTGTGATCACAGTGACCACCTCTGCTAACTAGCTGCTGTGATCACAGTGACCACCTCTGCTAACTAGCTGCAGTGATCACAGTGACCACCTCTGCTAACTAGCTGCTGTGATCACACTAACCACCTCTGCTAACTAGCTGCTGTGATCACAGTGACCACCTCTGCTAACTAGCTGCTGTGATCACACTGACCACCTCTGCTAACTAGCTGTTGTGATCACAGTGACCACCTCTGCTAACTAGCTGCTGTGATCACACTGACCACCTCTGCTAACTAGCTGTTGTGATCACAGTCACCACCTCTGTTAACTAGCTGCTGTGATCATAGTGACCACCTTTGCTAACTAGCTGCTGTGATCACACTGACCACCTCTGCTAACTAGCTGCTGTGATCACAGTGACCACCTCTGCTAACTAGCTGCTGTGATCACACTGACCACCTCTGCAACTAGCTGCTGTGATCACACTGACCACCTCTGCTAACTAGTTGTTGTGATCACAGTGACCACCTCTGCTAACTAGCTGCTGTGATCACAGTGACCACCTCTGCTAACTAGCTGTTGTGATCACAGTGACCACTTCTGCTAACTAGCTGCTGTGATCACAGTGACCACCTCTGCTAACTATCCGCTGTGATCACAGTGACCACCTCTGCTAACTAGCTGCTGTGATCACAGTGACATCCTCTACTAACTAGCTGCAGTGATCACAGTGACCACCTCTGCTAACTAGCTGCTGTGATCACAGTGAACACCTCTGCTAACTAGCTGCAGTGATCACAGTGACCACCTCTGCTAACTAGCTACTGTGATCACAGTGACCACCTCTGCTAACTAGCTGCAGTGATCACAGTGACCACCTCTGCTAACTAGCTACTGTGATCACAGTGACCACCTCTGCTAACTAGCTGCTATGATCAGTGACCACCTCTGCTAACTAGCTACTGTGATCACAGTGACCACCTCTGCTAACTAGCTGCAGTGATCACAGTGACCACCTCTGCTAACTAGCTGCAATGACCACAGTGACCACCTCTGCTAACTAGCTGCAGTGATCACAGTGACCACCTCTGCTAACTAGCTGCTTTGATCAGTGACCACCTCTGCTAACTAGCTACTGTGATCACAGTGACCACCTCTGCTAACTAGCTGCAGTGATCACAGTGACCACCTCTTCTAACTAGCTGCTGTGATCACAGTGACCACCTCATAACTAGCTGCAGTGATCACAGTGACCACCTCTGCTAACTAGCTGCAGTGATCACAGTGACCACCTCTGCTAACTAGCTGCTATGATCAGTGACCACCTCTGCTAACTAGCTGCAATGATCACAGTGACCACCTCTGCTAACTAGCTGCAGTGATCACAGTGACCACCTCTGCTAACTAGCTGCTATGATCAGTGACCACCTCTGCTAACTAGCTACTGTGATCACAGTGACCACCTCTGCTAACTAGCTGCAATGATCACAATGAACACCTCTGCTAACTAGCTATTGTGATCACAGTGACCACCTCTGCTAACTAGCTGCAGTGATCACAGTGACCACCTCTGCTAACTAGCTGCAGTGATCACATTGACCACCTCTGCTAACTAGCTACTGTGATCACAGTGACCACCTCTGCTAACTAGCTGCAGTGATCACAGTGACCACCTCTGCTAACCAGCTGCAATGATCACAGTGACCACCTCTGCTAACTAGCTACTGTGATCACAGTGACCACCTCTGCTAACTAGCTGCAGTGATCACAGTGACCACCTCTTCTAACTAGCTGCTGTGATCACAGTGACAATCTCTGCTAACTAGCTGCAGTGATCACAGTGACCACCTCTTCTAACTAGCTGCTGTGATCACAGTGACCAACTCTGCTAACTAGCTGCAGTGATCACAGTGACCCCCTCTGCTAACTAGCTGCAATGATCACAGTGACCACCTCTGCTAACTAGCTGCAGTGATCACAGTGACCACCTCTGCTAACTAGCTGCTATGATCAGTGACCACCTCTGCTAACTAGCTACTGTGATCACAGTGACCACCTCTGCTAACTAGCTGCAGTGATCACAGTGACCACCTCTACTAACTAGCTGCTGTGATCACAGTGACCACCTCTGCTAACTAGCTGCAGTGATCACAGTGACCACCTCTGCTAACTAGCTGCTATGATCAGTGACCACCTCTGCTAACTAGCTACTGTGATCACAGTGACCACCTCTGCTAACTAGCTGCAATGATCACAATGACCACCTCTGCTAACTAGCTGCTATGATCAGTGACCACCTCTGCTAACTAGCTACTGTGATCACAGTGACCACCTCTGCTAACTAGCTGCTGTGATCACAGTGACCACCTCTGCTAACTAGCTGCAGTGATCACAGTGACCACCTCTGCTAACTAGCTGCAGTGATCACAGTGACCACCTCTGCTAACTAGCTGCTATGATCAGTGACCACCTCTGCTAACTAGCTGCAATGATCACAGTGACCACCTCTGCTAACTAGCTGCAATGATCACAGTGACCACCTCTGCTAACTAGCTGCTGTGATCACAGTGACCACCTCTGCTAACTAGCTGCAGTGATCACAGTGACCACCTCTGCTAACTAGCTGCTGTGATCACAGTGACCACCTCTGCTAACTAGCTGCAGTGATCACAGTGACCACCTCTGCTAACTAGCTGCAATGATCACAGTGACCACCTCTGCTAACTAGCTGCAATGATCACAGTGACCACCTCTGCTAACTAGCTGCAATGATCACAGTGACCACCTCTGCTAACTAGCTGCAGTGATCACAGTGACCACCTCTGCTAACTAGCTGCAATGATCACAGTGACCACCTCTGCTAACTAGCTGCAGTGTTCACATTGACCACCTCTGCTAACTAGCTACTTTTTTGGTCATTTATTTAGATGTTTCATCCTTTAGATCCCTTTGATCTCTAATGGTGCAGTAGCTTTGTCGTGTTTATACTCTGGTATAGAAACTATCTAAATATTATATTTAATAATCATTATTTATCTCTTTGGAACATCATAGACCTAATCAGGAAAGATCTGCAGACAAAGATAATCAGTCTTCGTCCCGTCTGAGGTACCAGTCATTAGGCTCAGATTGGTCCTTCGTTTCCAGTGAAGGAATCAGGATGTTTCTCCCGGGTCGTGTTCTGGAAACCATGTGAGGTTTCCAGGAACAGCATCATAAACGGATCCCATGGAGTCATGTGACCTTTCTGAGTTCTAACCTGACAATCATCCAGCTGAGAAATGTCAGTCTGCAGTTATTATGCTGAACAGAAAACGGCGTTATCTCCTGCCAGCAGATGGCGCAAAGAAACAGGAAAGAAACCATTAGTTTAAATCATTAAATAAGGCTGGAGACGCTAGAATGAAGTATATGTGGCCGTATTATAGCTGCTCACTCACTGATGGAAGCCAACCGCCCCGGGTCACAGAGGGCAGACCAACGCACAGTCTGTACTGGTTTACTGAAAGGGAAGGAAAAGACCACTGGTTTGTTTTCATTCAGGGGAAACGGCTTGGTTTGGTCTCCATGACCTCTCCACGACTTTTCCATGACTTCTCCATAACTTCTCCATGACTTTTACATGACTTTTCCATGACTTTTCCATCACTTCTCCATGACTTTTCCATGTCTTTTCCATGTCTTTTCCATGACTTTTCCATGTCTTTTGCATGACTTCTCCATGACTTCTCCATGTCTTTTCCATGACTTTTCCATCACCTCTCCATGACTTCTCCATGACTTTTCCATGTCTTTTCCATGACTTTTCCATGTCTTTTGCATGACTTCTCCATGACTTCTCCATGACTTTTCCATGTCTTTTGCATGACTTCTCCATGACTTTTCCATGTCTTTTCCATGACTTCTCCTTGACTTTTCCATGACTTTTCCATCACTTCTCCATGACTTCTCCATGACTTTTCCATGTCTTTTGCATGACTTCTCCATGACTTCTCCATGACTTCTCCATGACTTTTCCATGTCTTTTGCATGACTTCTCCATCACTTCTCCATGACTTCTCCATGACTTTTCCATGTCTTTTGCATGACTTCTCCATAAATTCTCCATGACTTCTCCATGACTTTTCCATGTCTTTTCCATGACTTCTCCTTGACTTTTCCATGACTTTTCCATCACTTCTCCATGACTTCTCCATGACTTTTCCATGTCTTTTTCATGACTTCTCCATGAGTTTTCCATGTCTTTTGCATGACTTCTCCATGACTTCTCCATGACTTTTCCATGTCTTTTGCATGACTTCTCCATGACTTTTCCATGTCTTTTCCATGACTTCTCCTTGACTTTTCCATCACTTCTCCATGACTTCTCCATGACTTTTCCATGTCTTTTCCATGACTTTTCCATGTCTTTTGCATGACTTCTCCATGACTTCTCCATGACTTTTCCATGTCTTTTCCATGACTTTTCCATCACTTCTCCATGACTTCTCCATGACTTTTCCATGTCTTTTCCATGACTTCTCCATGACTTTTCCATGACTTTTCCATGTCTTTTGCATGACTTCTCCATGTCTTTTCCACGACTTTTCCATCACTTCTCCATGACTTCTCCATGACTTCTCCATGACTTTTCCATGTCTTTTCCATGACTTCTCCATGACTTTTCCATGACTTTTCCATGACTTTTCCATGACTTTTCCATGTCTTTTCCACGACTTTTCCATCACTTCTCCATGACTTCTCCATGACTTTTCCATGTCTTTTCCATGACTTCTCCATGACTTCTCCATGACTTTTCCATGACTTTTCCATGTCTTTTCCATGACTTTTCCATGACTTTTCCATGACTTTTCCATCACTTCTCCATGACTTCTCCATGACTTTTCCATGTCTTTTCCATGTCTTTTCCATCACTTCTCCATGACTTCTCCATGACTTTTCCATGTCTTTTCCATGTCTTTTCCATCACTTCTCCATGACTTCTCCATGACTTTTCCATGTCTTTTCCATGACTTCTCCATGACTTTTCCATGACTTCTCCATGACTTTTCCATGTCTTTTCCATCACTTTTCCATGACTTCTCCATGACTTTTCCATGACTTCTCCATGACTTTTCCATGACTTTTCCATGTCTTTTCCATCACTTTTCCATCACTTCTCCATGACTTTTCCATGTCTTTTCCATGACTTCTCCATGACTTTTCCATGTCTTTTCCATGACTTTTCCATCACTTCTCCATGACTTCTCCATGACTTTTCCATGTCTTTTCCATGACTTCTCCATGACTTCTCCATGACTTTTCCATGACTTCTCCATGACTTTTCCATGTCTTTTCCATGTCTTTTCCATGTCTTTTCCATCACTTCTCCATGACTTTTCCATGTCTTTTCCATGACTTCTCCATGACTTTTCCATGACTTCTCCATGACTTTTCCATGTCTTTTCCATGTCTTTTCCATCATTTTTCCATGTCTTTTCCATGTCTTTTCCATCACTTTTCCATCACTTCTCCATGACTTCTCCATGACTTTTCCATGTCTTTTCCATGACTTCTCCATGACTTTTCCATGTCTTTTCCATGACTTTTCCATCACTTCTCCATGACTTCTCCATGACTTTTCCATGTCTTTTCCATGACTTCTCCATGACTTCTCCATGACTTTTCCATGTCTTTTCCACGACTTTTCCATCACTTCTCCATGACTTCTCCATGACTTTTCCATGTCTTTTCCATGACTTCTCCATGACTTCTCCATGACTTTTCCATGTCTTTTCCATGACTTTTCCATGACTTTTCCATGACTTTTCCATCACTTCTCCATGACTTCTCCATGACTTTTCCATGTCTTTTCCATGTCTTTTCCATGACTTCTCCATGACTTTTCCATGACTTCTCCATGACTTTTCCATGTCTTTTCCATGTCTTTTCCATCACTTCTCCATGACTTCTCCATGACTTTTCCATGTCTTTTCCATGACTTCTCCATGACTTCTCCATGACTTTTCCATGACTTTTCCATGTCTTTTCCATGACTTTTCCATGACTTTTCCATGACTTTTCCATCACTTCTCCATGACTTCTCCATGACTTTTCCATGTCTTTTCCATGTCTTTTCCATCACTTCTCCATGACTTCTCCATGACTTTTCCATGTCTTTTCCATGTCTTTTCCATCACTTCTCCATGACTTTTCCATGACTTCTCCATGACTTTTCCATGTCTTTTCCGTCACTTTTCCATGACTTCTCCATGACTTTTCCATGTCTTTTCCATGACTTCTCCATGACTTTTCCATGTCTTTTCCATGACTTTTCCATCACTTCTCCATGACTTCTCCATGACTTTTCCATGTCTTTTCCATGACTTCTCCATGACTTTTCCATGACTTCTCCATGACTTTTCCATGTCTTTTCCGTCACTTTTCCATGACTTCTCCATGACTTTTCCATGTCTTTTCCATGACTTCTCCATGACTTTTCCATGACTTTTCCATGTCTTTTCCATGACTTTTCCATCACTTCTCCATGACTTCTCCATGACTTTTCCATGTCTTTTCCATGACTTCTCCATGACTTCTCCATGACTTTTCCATGTCTTTTCCATGACTTCTCCATGACTTTTCCATGTCTTTTCCATGTCTTTTCCATCACTTCTCCATGACTTCTCCATGACTTTTCCATGTCTTTTCCATGTCTTTTCCATCACTTCTCCATGACTTCTCCATGACTTTTCCATGTCTTTTCCATGACTTCTCCATGACTTTTCCATGTCTTTTCCGTCACTTTTCCATGACTTCTCCATGACTTTTCCATGTCTTTTCCATGACTTCTCCATGACTTTTCCATGTCTTTTCCATGACTTTTCCATCACTTCTCCATGACTTCTCCATGACTTTTCCATGTCTTTTCCATGACTTCTCCATGACTTTTCCATGACTTCTCCATGACTTTTCCATGTCTTTTCCGTCACTTTTCCATGACTTCTCCATGACTTTTCCATGTCTTTTCCATGACTTCTCCATGACTTTTCCATGACTTTTCCATGTCTTTTCCATGACTTTTCCATCACTTCTCCATGACTTCTCCATGACTTTTCCATGTCTTTTCCATGACTTCTCCATGACTTTTCCATGTCTTTTCCATGTCTTTTCCATCACTTCTCCATGACTTCTCCATGACTTCTCCATGACTTTTCCATGACTTCTCCATGACTTTTCCATGACTTCTCCATGACTTTTCCATGTCTTTTCCATGTCTTTTCCATCACTTGTCCATGACTTCTCCATGACTTTTCCATGACTTCTCCATGTCTTTTCCATGTCTTTTCCATCATTTTTCCATGTCTTTTCCATGTCTTTTCCATCACTTTTCCATCACTTCTCCATGACTTCTCCATGACTTTTCCATGTCTTTTCCATGACTTCTCCATGACTTCTCCATGACTTTTCCATGTCTTTTCCATGACTTTTCCATCACTTTTCCATCACTTCTCCATGACTTCTCCATGACTTTTCCATGTCTTTTCCATGACTTCTCCATGACTTCTCCATGACTTTTCCATGTCTTTTCCATGACTTTTCCATCACTTCTCCATGACTTCTCCATGACTTTTCCATGTCTTTTCCATGACTTCTCCATGACTTCTCCATGACTTTTCCATGTCTTTTCCACGACTTTTCCATCACTTCTCCATGACTTCTCCATGACTTTTCCATGACTTTTCCATGTCTTTTCCATGACTTCTCCATGACTTCTCCATGACTTTTCCATGTCTTTTCCACGACTTTTCCATCACTTCTCCATGACTTCTCCATGACTTTTCCATGTCTTTTCCATGACTTCTCCATGACTTCTCCATGACTTTTCCATGACTTTTCCATGTCTTTTCCATGACTTTTCCATGACTTTTCCATGACTTTTCCATCACTTCTCCATGACTTTTCCATGTCTTTTCCATGTCTTTTCCATGACTTCTCCATGACTTTTCCATGACTTCTCCATGACTTTTCCATGTCTTTTCCATGTCTTTTCCATCACTTCTCCATGACTTCTCCATGACTTTTCCATGTCTTTTCCATGACTTCTCCATGACTTCTCCATGACTTTTCCATGACTTTTCCATGTCTTTTCCATGACTTTTCCATGACTTTTCCATGACTTTTCCATCACTTCTCCATGACTTCTCCATGACTTTTCCATGTCTTTTCCATGTCTTTTCCATCACTTCTCCATGACTTCTCCATGACTTTTCCATGTCTTTTCCATGTCTTTTCCATCACTTCTCCATGACTTCTTCATGACTTTTCCATGTCTTTTCCATGACTTCTCCATGACTTTTCCATGACTTCTCCATGACTTTTCCATGTCTTTTCCGTCACTTTTCCATGACTTCTCCATGACTTTTCCATGTCTTTTCCATGACTTCTCCATGACTTTTCCATGACTTTTCCATGTCTTTTCCATGACTTTTCCATCACTTCTCCATGACTTCTCCATGACTTTTCCATGTCTTTTCCATGACTTCTCCATGACTTCTCCATGACTTTTCCATGTCTTTTCCATGACTTCTCCATGACTTTTCCATGACTTCTCCATGACTTTTCCATGTCTTTTCCATCACTTCTCCATGACTTCTCCATGACTTTTCCATGTCTTTTCCATGACTTCTCCATGACTTCTCCATGACTTTTCCATGTCTTTTCCATGACTTCTCCATGACTTTTCCATGACTTCTCCATGACTTTTCCATGTCTTTTCCATGACTTCTCCATGACTTTTCCATGACTTCTCCATGACTTTTCCATGTCTTTTCCATGTCTTTTCCATCACTTCTCCATGACTTCTCCATGACTTTTCCATGTCTTTTCCATGACTTCTCCATGACTTTTCCATGACTTCTCCATGACTTTTCCATGTCTTTTCCATGTCTTTTCCATCACTTTTCCATGACTTCTCCATGACTTTTCCATGACTTCTACATGACTTTTCCATGTCTTTTCCATGTCTTTTCCATCACTTTTCCATCACTTCTCCATGACTTCTCCATGACTTTTCCATGACTTCTCCATGACTTTTCCATGACTTCTCCATGACTTTTCCATGTCTTTTCCATGTCTTTTCCATCACTTTTCCATGACTTCTCCATGACTTTTCCATGACTTCTCCATGACTTTTCCATCACTTCTCCATGACTTCTCCATGACTTTTCCATGACTTCTCCATGACTTTTCCATGTCTTTTCCATGTCTTTTCCATCACTTTTCCATGACTTCTCCATGACTTTTCCATGACTTCTCCATGACTTTTCCATGTCTTTTCCATGTCTTTTCCATCACTTTTCCATCAGTTCTCCATGACTTCTCCATGACTTTTCCATGTCTTTTCCATGACTTCTCCATGACTTTTCCATGTGTTTTCCATGACTTTTCCATGACTTCTCTGACAAAGTCCAGTGCTTTTTTTAAAATGACATGACCGTTTTAATGATGTGATTCTAGTTGGTCTCTTTTTTTATCGAAGCAGTGTGTATGTTGTAAGGTTAAGGGTCTTGCTCAGGGACCCAGAGTGGCAGTCTGAGGGAGTCAGAACCTCCTGGATTCCACTCTCTATGCCCTAGCAACCTCTCCCCACAATCAAACCATTTAGATTATAGATTATAGATCTTTATAAACAGATGTTTCCATGAAGGAACCACCCTGCTAGAAGCTGCATCTGTCCCTGGGTCGTCCCAGAACCGTTGGTAGAACGAGCACGGCTGTTGAATACAGCCCAAGGTGTTGAGGCCTTGTTCCTCTGACTCTTCTTTTTCATGTAACACATCATTTTCACATAGATAATGTGATCCTAGAAGTCTGCCACTGAAAATGACTTCCTGTATAGCTCTGTTGCCGCATGTGTATGAACTTGTTCACGCTCTATCTTCTGTCGTCATTTCAGGCAGATTAGAAGCAAGTTTCTACATTTTGTCCATCGGTGCCTGATCCTCTTCATGTCTGGAACTTTTTCTTCAGGAACTTTCTCAGCGTGTTGTCGGCCTCATGCAGCGACTCTCGCCGCTGGGACATAGAGCAGAAACCAGAGCTAACATTCAGGCGTACGAGGGAAACTACAGAGCTGCTGGGAGAAAACACCAGCTGCTTCAGCAATGGAGGACAATACTCTAGTATTGATAGGAAGCACCTATTAGCATCAAGCAAAGCCATTAGAGTGGCCTGGATGGTTGCTGGTTCACCTGCAAGGCCACACAATGCCTGAGTGAAGCTGTTTGTAGAGCAGACAGAGCTTCTTGCCATAACAAACCAGATATTCATTCATAACATGTTACTGTTTAACCAAAGTGTCTGTAATTAGTGACTCTGACTGCTTTACGAAGGTTTCTCAGGCAGAACAGGACTGATTACCGAGCAATAACATGAACTGTTCTCTCTTTACAAAGATACGATAATGAGCCGACTGAGTGAAATCCATCGATTTCCGTTTATGTAACTAGGGTGAATGGTTGAATACTTTTTTCCCCACTACATGTACTTATGGATCTTATATATATTTTTCTATATCTGACCTCTTTAAGTTTGAATTGAACAGCCCTGGCCTAAATGTAGAGCTGTCCAGGAAAGCGTAGCTTTCACCAGGTCGGCCCATAAACAGCTTCGCTCTGCTCTTTGCCCGCTAAAAGCCGCCTCCTCTGCTTCATTTCTACCAATCTGTATGCTAAGCTTTCCTGCTGCTCCTGAAATGACAGTTATTATCCAGATTTCCATTTTATCTGCGGCTAGAATGAGGCCGACACGTCGTCAGTAATTACACACAGAGCCTCGGCGGCGAGTCAGTGCTGCAAAGTGAGACGCTCGCAGCTAAGCAGCGCCAGGATGACAGTGAGAAATGAGGCTGCCTCTTCCACGCAGATAAACAAACACAGCCTGCATCATCATTTCTGCGTGCTAATGTGGTAGCTCACGTGTGCGCAGTGAGAGAGGGAGGGCCTCTGTTCTGGTTTGGTTCTGTCCCTCATTCTGCTTTAAGTTCCAGCTGGATATTGATGGTAGACGTTAAAACCCATCAGGTCTTTGTTGCTGATAAAGTCTCCGTCCACGTGTCTAAATGTTGGTAGCAGGAAGTTACTTCTCTCAGGTCCAAACCAACCTGGCGCTGCCTGGAAGCAGTTAAAACCACCAATAGACGCCGTTTGGACCAAAATCATTGTTACTTGGTGGCTATCTCTATAGTTCTGCTGCTAAACGCAGACGGACAGACAGCGACACGCAGACGGACAGACTGCGAAACGCAGACAGACAGCACAGCGACACGCAGACGGACAGCACAGCGACACGCAGACGGACAGACTGCGACACGCAGACAGACAGCACAGCGACACGCAGACGGACAGCACAGCGACACGCAGACGGACAGACTGCGACACGCAGATGGCCAGACTGCGAAAAGCAGACGGACAGACAGCGACACGCAGACGGACAGACTGCGAAACGCAGACAGACAGCACAGCGACACGCAGACGGACAGACTGCGAAACGCAGACAGACAGCACAGCGACACGCAGACGGACAGACAGCGAAAAGCAGACGGACAGACTGCGAAACGCAGACGGACAGACAGCGACACGCAGACGGACAGACTGCGACACGCAGATGGCCAGACTGCGAAACGCAGAAAGACAGCACAGCGACACGCAGACGGACAGACAGCGACACGCAGACGTACAGACAGCACAGCCACGCGCAGACGGACAGACAGCGACACGCAGACGGACAGACTGCGACACGCAGACGGACAGCACAGCGACACGCAGAAGGACAGCACAGCGACACGCAGACGGACAGACTGCGACACGCAGACGGACAGACTGCGACACACAGACGGACAGACAGCGACACGCAGACGGACAGACTGCGACACGCAGACGGACAGACTGCGACACACAGACGGACAGACAGCGACACGCAGACGGACAGACTGCGACACGCAGACGGACAGACTGCGACACACAGACGGACAGACAGCGACACGCAGACGTACAGACTGCGACACGCAGACGGACAGACTGCGACACGCAGACGGACAGACTTTGACACACAGACGGACAGACTGCGACACGCAGACGGACATACTGCGACACGCAGACGGACAGACAGCGACACGCAGACGGACAGACTGCGACACGCAGACGGACAGACAGCGACACGCAGACGGACATACTGCGACACGCAGACGGACAGACTGTGACATGCAGACAGGACAAAAAAACTAGTTGTTGCATTTAATTGAGAGATACTGAAATTTTGGTAAGAGCCTTTATAGTTAGTGTATTTTATAGTTGTTGTTGCCTCGCTCCTTCTCTGTCACCGCCATATTATTATTAAATTCAGATATTATTATTAAATCCAGGAGTAAAACATGCGTTAATGAAGGCTTTGTTTAACATGACGTATTAAAATAATCCCCACCATCATCCAGCCAGCATATGTTCAGTTTCTGGCCAAATATTTTGGCGTTGTTGTGGATTTTAGTAACAGGGATAACTAGGATCATCCATGGTTTGGATGATCTCTGTTCTCTGCTTCCAAACTCAGCATCTCCATCCAGGCCTGAGAGGAGAAGTTTGTTTAGAAGTTTGACTGGATTTATATTTAAATATTTTGATGGAGATGAAAAATCTGCCTCCTGGTCTGTTGAAGGACCAATCAATCAGAATGGCTTAGTCTCTGGTTAAACCCAGGTTTAAAGCCTTGCAGGGCAGCCTAAAGCCCACTGCCAACATTAAGACAGAAAAAAGAAAGAAAATAACAAACCATCAGTTCAGGGTTATTCTTGTTTGTTTTTTAACAGCGTCCTGTCTGGCAATGAGGCAATAAGATTAATTTTCTTTTTGCTAGAAAGAGCCCAACAGATTTTACTTTCACCAGTGGAGCAGTACGGCTATCTCCATAGCGTTCCGCTTGTTTCATGCATATAAACAGCTTTTTTACTCAATAGTGGTTGTGAAGAGCCGAAGAGGATAGTTTTCTTTGCGATACATAACGCAGTGAAGGCCATGCAAACTGATTCTTTCCCATAGAGCTTCCCATAGAGTCACCCAGCAAGCAAACTGGAGTGGAAAGTGGGATTTTACAACCCAGGCACAGTGATAGATCCTTACATACCTGAACCCAGAACTCTGAACCGGCGTGCAGAACCATAACGCGTGAAAATAATTATCACGATGATTGCCTGTGCACTGATGTTAGATTAAACCCATCATGAATAATCTTTGACCTGTATAGTGCACCCTGTGGAGGAGTTTGGATTGCATTTATTGTAAATTGGGGTTTCTAGTCATGTTAAAAGTTCTTAGACAATCTGAGCGCTTACATTTATTTCTAATTATAGATTTAATTTGTTCTTATTCCAAGAATGTATTTTTGTTAATGCCATATTGCAAATTTAATCTAGCGAATGTGTTAACTCTGTAGCTTCAGATAAATGATCCAGATAGTTAATAACTTTATTCTTCCAGGACTGAAAGTTCAGGCGTTTTAACTGTCGATGTATCAAACTGAACAATTAGATTTTAAAATGGAAAAATGTTCTTGTTTGGATGCATAATAAGCCTCATTTTATTTCAGTGTTAAATTCAGTTTAATTAAAAATGTCTGCGGTCCTTTACTGGTTGATGATTTCCTTTATTCAGAATCTGCTGGTTTTCAATCGGTTACCGCTGGACTGGATGGTACCAACCTGAATGTAACGAACCCCATAAGGTTGGTTACTTTCTGGTCCGGGATGTTACAGAATAAGGACAGCGAGGTGTTTGGATTTCTGCTTCTGTTCCCCTTTTCCTTATTAAATCAGCTTCAGTCTCTGCATTTGGGTCGTCTTCAGCCCTCCACCCAACCTGACCGTTTGCATCGCCTGGAGGACGCCTTCAATCAGAACAATGATGGCTACCCTGATGTAGACGACCCACACCAGAAGCACCGTCCCACTGCTGAATGAATCCTGAGAACGTCTGCAAACGAGGCGAGGCTCAGAATCAGGCCAGGATCCACTAACAGTTGGAAGAAGTGCAGAATGTTTAGGGCTGGTTCCAGACAGACGGAGCTGAATCCTTGAAGGTTACAGCTAATTAAAGCCATTTATCAGTGCGCTACAGCCGCCAGTGACATCTACACGCTCCTGTCCCTGTTTCCATTACTGTTATCTGTAAGGAGGAGGGGATTCATCTGCACATGTCCATGCAGCAGCAGCAGCAGCAGCAGCGGAGGTGAGGTGAAGGAATAATTGGCTGCAGAGCATTACCTGGACTCAGGTGGGTGATTAGCGCTGCCTGCTAACGTCACCTGCTGCTCATGTCTAACGACAGCAGCTGATCAGCAGCGGGCTGCTTTAAAAGCTGCAGCAGGTGAAAACATCCAGTCTCAGCCGGTTAGAGAGGACGACACCAAACACGCTTCTTTACGTGGAAAAGCGACACGTTTGGGTCACAGCGAGGGAGGGGGGCATCATGGCGTGGGACGGTTTCAGCTTAATGCTATCAGAAAACAGTATAAAAATAAAGTACCGACTGAGTGAAATCCATCCATCTCGGTTTATTTAACTGGACGGAAGATTTTATTCTATTGAGTTGATTTCTATAGCTCCAATTCACATCATGTCATCTCAGGTTTATAGATCCAGATCAACCAGATCATCCAGTCAGGTTGATTCAAAGTTTTCTATCTAAGGAAAACCAGCTGATTGCATCGACTCATTGACTCTTCAGCAATCCCTCACACTAAGCATGCTTGTAGCGACAGTGGAGAGGAAAAACTCCCTTTGAACAGGAAGAAACCTCCAGCAGAACCAGGCTCAGTGTGAGCGGGAAAAAGGGTCCCTATGTCCTCCAGCAGTCTAAGCCTATAGCAGCAGAACTATAGAGATAGAATGAGGCAGAATGAAGAAAAGTTGAATACTTTTCATGGATGGAAGACGGAAAGGAGAAATGGATCAGAGAAGCCAAAGGAAAAACTCAACCAGAACCATGAACGTTTGAAGAAATTGGTCGTATTCCCACCAGAGAAACATCCGGTCGGTTCAGTGCAGCTTCTCTGGATCAAACCCTTCATCCATCGAGCTGTTTTTTGGTCGTTGAACCCTGAATGAAAGCTAGCTGAGACCAGAGCATCCAGGAGGGAAAGCATCATCCAGCTTCAGCTCCTCCCATTTGGTTCAAACCCATTAAGGTCCAGTGGTGTCAACAGTTCACACATTTGCTACTTCAGTAGAAGTATAGATACTGCAGTTTAAAAACACTCTGGGAAAAGTTGAAGTATCAACTAAGTAGAGTAACGAAGTATTAGTACTTCATTACTTCACAGCTCTGCTCAGAAAGGAGGCAGAGGACTGTTGTTCAAACACGATTCAATCCTTGGAAAACAGCAAAGGATTCTTAGATCAGAGCGGCCTGCACAACTGAAGGCTTCCTGCCCCTTCTAGAATATCTAGCTCTAGCATTTGATGGCTTTTTGTTCTCTCGGCTGAAACACACACAGATCGTAAACGAAGCAGCCCCTGGTGAGAGGAGAACAGGTGAACTGGGCTCAGTGATTGTGAGCAGGGCTCCTGTTTTTCCTTCAGGACGGCGCTCCTCCTCAGCCCACTGACAGCCTTTATCTCCAGCAGCTGTCCACTGGTCCTCTCTGTCTCTGACAGCTGATCTATATTCTCTGCAGACAGTCGCTTCCAGCCCAAAGCTGTTTACCCTGCAGCTTCCAGGCCATCTCTGCTAGTGATGCATCAGCATACGCATCCTCACTGCCTGCACAGATAAAGCTACAAGCAGCTAGCATGGCTGCTTCAGGTTTCACATAGAGCCCTGATGCTACCAGCTAGCATGGCTGCTTCAGGTTTCACATAAAGCAGGGATGCTACCAGCTAGCATGGCTGCTTCAGGTTTCACATAAAGCAGGGATGCTACCAGCTAGCATGGCTGCTTCAGGTTTCACATAGAGCAGGGATGCTACCAGCTAGCACGGCTGCTTCAGGTTTCACATAGAGCAGTGATGCTACCAGCTAGCATGGCTGCTTCAGGTTTCACATAGAGCACTGATGCTACCAGCTAGCATGGCTGCTTCAGGTTTCACATAGAGCAGTGATGCTACCAGCTAGCATGGCTGCTTCAGGTTTCACATAGAGCAGTGATGCTACCAGCTAGCATGGCTGCTTTAGGTTTCACATAGACCACTGATGCTACCAGATAGCATGGCTGCTTCAGGTTTCACATAGAGCAGTGATGCTACCAGCTAGCATGGCTGCTTCAGGTTTCACATAGGGCTTTGATGCTACCAGGTAGCATGGCTGCTTCAGGTTTCACATAGAGCAGTGATGCTACCAGCTAGGATGGCTGCTTCAGGTTTCACATAGACCACTGATGCTACCAGCTAGCATGGCTGCTTCAGGTTTCACATAAAGCAGGGATGCTACCAGCTAGCATGGCTGCTTCAGGTTTCACATAGACCACTGATGCTACCAGCTAGCATGGCTGCTTCAGGTTTCACATAAAGCAGGGATGCTACCAGCTAGCATGGCTGCTTCAGGTTTCACATAAAGCAGGGATGCTACCAGCTAGCATGGCTGCTTCAGGTTTCACATAGAGCAGGGATGCTACCAGCTAGCACGGCTGCTTCAGGTTTCACATAGAGCAGTGATGCTACCAGCTAGCATGGCTGCTTCAGGTTTCACATAGAGCACTGATGCTACCAGATAGCATGGCTGCTTCAGGTTTCACATAGAGCACTGATGCTACCAGCTAGCATGGCTGCTTCAGGTTTCACATAGAGCAGTGATGCTACCAGCTAGCATGGCTGCTTCAGGTTTCACATAGAGCAGTGATGCTACCAGCTAGCATGGCTGCTTCAGGTTTCACATAGAGCAGTGATGCTACCAGCTAGCATGGCTGCTTCAGGTTTCACATAGAGCAGTGATGCTACCAGCTAGCATGGCTGCTTCAGGTTTCACATAGAGCAGTGATGCTACCAGCTAGCATGGCTGCTTTAGGTTTCACATAGACCACTGATGCTACCAGATAGCATGGCTGCTTCAGGTTTCACATAGAGCAGTGATGCTACCAGCTAGCATGGCTGCTTCAGGTTTCACATAGGGCTTTGATGCTACCAGGTAGCATGGCTGCTTCAGGTTTCACATAGAGCAGTGATGCTACCAGCTAGGATGGCTGCTTCAGGTTTCACATAGACCACTGATGCTACCAGCTAGCATGGCTGCTTCAGGTTTCACATAAAGCAGGGATGCTACCAGCTAGCATGGCTGCTTCAGGTTTCACATAGACCACTGATGCTACCAGCTAGCATGGCTGCTTCAGGTTTCACATAAAGCAGGGATGCTACCAGCTAGCATGGCTGCTTCAGGTTTCACATAAAGCAGGGATGCTACCAGCTAGCATGGCTGCTTCAGGTTTCACATAGAGCAGGGATGCTACCAGCTAGCACGGCTGCTTCAGGTTTCACATAGAGCAGTGATGCTACCAGCTAGCATGGCTGCTTCAGGTTTCACATAGAGCACTGATGCTACCAGCTAGCATGGCTGCTTCAGGTTTCACATAGAGCAGTGATGCTACCAGCTAGCATGGCTGCTTCAGGTTTCACATAGAGCAGTGATGCTACCAGCTAGCATGGCTGCTTTAGGTTTCACATAGACCACTGATGCTACCAGATAGCATGGCTGCTTCAGGTTTCACATAGAGCAGTGATGCTACCAGCTAGCATGGCTGCTTCAGGTTTCACATAGGGCTTTGATGCTACCAGGTAGCATGGCTGCTTCAGGTTTCACATAGAGCAGTGATGCTACCAGCTAGGATGGCTGCTTCAGGTTTCACATAGACCACTGATGCTACCAGCTAGCATGGCTGCTTCAGGTTTCACATAAAGCAGGGATGCTACCAGCTAGCATGGCTGCTTCAGGTTTCACATAAAGCAGGGATGCTACCAGCTAGCATGGCTGCTTCAGGTTTCACATAGAGCAGGGATGCTACCAGCTAGCACGGCTGCTTCAGGTTTCACATAGAGCAGTGATGCTACCAGCTAGCATGGCTGCTTCAGGTTTCACATAGAGCACTGATGCTACCAGCTAGCATGGCTGCTTCAGGTTTCACATAGAGCAGTGATGCTACCAGCTAGCATGGCTGCTTCAGGTTTCACATAGAGCAGTGATGCTACCAGCTAGCATGGCTGCTTTAGGTTTCACATAGACCACTGATGCTACCAGCTAGCATGGCTGCTTCAGGTTTCACATAGAGCAGTGATGCTACCAGCTAGCATGGCTGCTTCAGGTTTCACATAGGGCTTTGATGCTACCAGGTAGCATGGCTGCTTCAGGTTTCACATAGAGCAGTGATGCTACCAGCTAGCATTGCTGCTTCAGGTTTCACATAGAGCAGTGATGCTACCAGCTAGCATGGCTGCTTCAGGTTTCACATAGAGCAGTGATGCTACCAGCTAACATGGCTGCTTCAGGTTTCACATAAAGCAGTGATGCTATCAGCTAGCATGGCTGCTTCAGGTTTCACATAGGGCTTTGAAACTACCAGGTAGCATGGCTGCTTCAGGTTTCACATAGAGCTTTGATGCTACCAGGTAGCATGGCTGCTTCAGGTTTCACATAGAGCAGTGATGCTACCAGCTAGCATGGCTGCTTCAGGTTTCACATAGAGCAGTGATGCTACCAGCTAGCATGGCTGCTTCAGGTTTCACATAGACCACTGATGCTACCAGCTAGCATGGCTGCTTCAGGTTTCACATAGACCACTGATGCTACCAGGTAGCATGGCTGCTTCAGGTTTCACATAGAGCAGTGATGCTACCAGCTAGCATGGCTGCTTCAGGTTTCACATAGAGCAGTGATGCTACCAGCTAGCATGGCTGCTTCAGGTTTCACATAGACCACTGATGCTACCAGCTAGCATGGCTGCTTCAGGTTTCACATAGACCACTGATGCTACCAGATAGCATGGCTGCTTCAGGTTTCACATAGAGCAGTGATGCTACCAGCTAGCATGGCTGCTTCAGGTTTCAAATAGAGCAGTGATGCTACCAGCTAGCATTGCTGCTTCAGGTTTCACATAGAGCAGTGATGCTACCAGCTAGCATGGCTGCTTCAGGTTTCACATAGACCATTGATGCTACCAGCTAGCATGGCTGCTTCAGGTTTCACATAGACCACTGATGCTACCAGATAGCATGGCTGCTTCAGGTTTCACATAGGGCTTTGATGCTACCAGGTAGCATGGCTGCTTCAGGTTTCACATAGAGCAGTGATGCTTCCAGCTAGCATTGCTGCTTCAGGTTTCACATAGAGCAGTGATGCTACCAGCTAGCATGGCTGCTTCAGGTTTCACATAGAGCAGTGATGCTACCAGCTAACATGGCTGCTTCAGGTTTCACATAAAGCAGTGATGCTACCAGCTAGCATGGCTGCTTCAGGTTTCACATAGGGCTTTGATGCTACCAGGTAGCATGGCTGCTTCAGGTTTCACATAGAGCAGTGATGCTACCAGCTAGCATGGCTGCTTCAGGTTTCACATAGAGCAGTGATGCTACCAGCTAGCATGGCTGCTTCAGGTTTCACATAGAGCAGTGATGCTACCAGCTAGCATGGCTGCTTCAGGTTTCACATAGACCACTGATGCTACCAGCTAGCATGGCTGCTTCAGGTTTCACATAGACCACTGATGCTACCAGCTAGCATGGCTGCTTCAGGTTTCACATAGACCACTGATGCTACCAGATAGCATGGCTGCTTCAGGTTTCACATAGAGCTTTGATGCTACCAGGTAGCATGGCTGCTTCAGGTTTCACATAGAGCAGTGATGCTACCAGCTAGCATGGCTGCTTCAGGTTTCACATAGAGCAGTGATGCTACCGGCTAGCATGGCTGCTTCAGGTTTCACATAGAGCAGTGATGCTACCAGCTAGCATGGCTGCTTCAGGTTTCACATAGAGCAGTGATGCTACCAGCTAACATGGCTGCTTCAGGTTTCACATAAAGCAGTGATGCTACCAGCTAGCATGGCTGCTTCAGGTTTCACATAGGGCTTTGATGCTACCAGGTAGCATGGCTGCTTCAGGTTTCACATAGAGCAGTGATGCTACCAGCTAGCATGGCTGCTTCAGGTTTCACATAGAGCAGTGATGCTACCAGCTAACATGGCTGCTTCAGGTTTCACATAGACCACTGATGCTACCAGCTAGCATGGCTGCTTCAGGTTTCACATAGACCACTGATGCTACCAGGTAGCATGGCTGCTTCAGGTTTCACATAGAGCAGTGATGCTACCAGCTAGCATGGCTGCTTCAGGTTTCACATAGAGCAGTGATGCTACCAGCTAGCATGGCTGCTTCAGGTTTCACATAGAGCAGTGATGCTACCAGCTAGCATGGCTGCTTTAGGTTTCACATAGACCACTGATGCTACCAGCTAGCATGGCTGCTTCAGGTTTCACATAGAGCAGTGATGCTACCAGCTAGCATGGCTGCTTCAGGTTTCACATAGGGCTTTGATGCTACCAGGTAGCATGGCTGCTTCAGGTTTCACATAGAGCAGTGATGCTACCAGCTAGCATTGCTGCTTCAGGTTTCACATAGAGCTTTGATGCTACCAGGTAGCATGGCTGCTTCAGGTTTCACATAGAGCAGGGATGCTACCAGCTAGCACGGCTGCTTCAGGTTTCACATAGAGCAGTGATGCTACCAGCTAGCATGGCTGCTTCAGGTTTCACATAGAGCACTGATGCTACCAGCTAGCATGGCTGCTTCAGGTTTCACATAGAGCAGTGATGCTACCAGCTAGCATGGCTGCTTCAGGTTTCACATAGAGCAGTGATGCTACCAGCTAGCATGGCTGCTTTAGGTTTCACATAGACCACTGATGCTACCAGCTAGCATGGCTGCTTCAGGTTTCACATAGGGCTTTGATGCTATCAGGTAGCATGGCTGCTTCAGGTTTCACATAGAGCAGTGATGCTACCAGCTAGCATTGCTGCTTCAGGTTTCACATAGAGCAGTGATGCTACCAGCTAGCATGGCTGCTTCAGGTTTCACATAGAGCAGTGATGCTACCAGCTAACATGGCTGCTTCAGGTTTCACATAAAGCAGTGATGCTATCAGCTAGCATGGCTGCTTCAGGTTTCACATAGGGCTTTGAAACTACCAGGTAGCATGGCTGCTTCAGGTTTCACATAGAGCAGTGATGCTACCAGCTAGCATGGCTGCTTCAGGTTTCACATAGAGCAGTGATGCTACCAGCTAGCATGGCTGCTTCAGGTTTCACATAGAGCAGTGATGCTACCAGCTAGCATGGCTGCTTTAGGTTTCACATAGACCACTGATGCTACCAGCTAGCATGGCTGCTTCAGGTTTCACATAGAGCAGTGATGCTACCAGCTAGCATGGCTGCTTCAGGTTTCACATAGGGCTTTGATGCTACCAGGTAGCATGGCTGCTTCAGGTTTCACATAGAGCAGTGATGCTACCAGCTAGCATTGCTGCTTCAGGTTTCACATAGAGCAGTGATGCTACCAGCTAGCATGGCTGCTTCAGGTTTCACATAGAGCAGTGATGCTACCAGCTAACATGGCTGCTTCAGGTTTCACATAAAGCAGTGATGCTATCAGCTAGCATGGCTGCTTCAGGTTTCACATAGGGCTTTGAAACTACCAGGTAGCATGGCTGCTTCAGGTTTCACATAGAGCTTTGATGCTACCAGGTAGCATGGCTGCTTCAGGTTTCACATAGAGCAGTGATGCTACCAGCTAGCATGGCTGCTTCAGGTTTCACATAGAGCAGTGATGCTACCAGCTAGCATGGCTGCTTCAGGTTTCACATAGACCACTGATGCTACCAGCTAGCATGGCTGCTTCAGGTTTCACATAGACCACTGATGCTACCAGGTAGCATGGCTGCTTCAGGTTTCACATAGAGCAGTGATGCTACCAGCTAGCATGGCTGCTTCAGGTTTCACATAGAGCAGTGATGCTACCAGCTAGCATGGCTGCTTCAGGTTTCACATAGACCACTGATGCTACCAGCTAGCATGGCTGCTTCAGGTTTCACATAGACCACTGATGCTACCAGATAGCATGGCTGCTTCAGGTTTCACATAGAGCAGTGATGCTACCAGCTAGCATGGCTGCTTCAGGTTTCAAATAGAGCAGTGATGCTACCAGCTAGCATTGCTGCTTCAGGTTTCACATAGAGCAGTGATGCTACCAGCTAGCATGGCTGCTTCAGGTTTCACATAGACCATTGATGCTACCAGCTAGCATGGCTGCTTCAGGTTTCACATAGACCACTGATGCTACCAGATAGCATGGCTGCTTCAGGTTTCACATAGGGCTTTGATGCTACCAGGTAGCATGGCTGCTTCAGGTTTCACATAGAGCAGTGATGCTTCCAGCTAGCATTGCTGCTTCAGGTTTCACATAGAGCAGTGATGCTACCAGCTAGCATGGCTGCTTCAGGTTTCACATAGAGCAGTGATGCTACCAGCTAACATGGCTGCTTCAGGTTTCACATAAAGCAGTGATGCTACCAGCTAGCATGGCTGCTTCAGGTTTCACATAGGGCTTTGATGCTACCAGGTAGCATGGCTGCTTCAGGTTTCACATAGAGCAGTGATGCTACCAGCTAGCATGGCTGCTTCAGGTTTCACATAGAGCAGTGATGCTACCAGCTAGCATGGCTGCTTCAGGTTTCACATAGAGCAGTGATGCTACCAGCTAGCATGGCTGCTTCAGGTTTCACATAGACCACTGATGCTACCAGCTAGCATGGCTGCTTCAGGTTTCACATAGACCACTGATGCTACCAGCTAGCATGGCTGCTTCAGGTTTCACATAGACCACTGATGCTACCAGATAGCATGGCTGCTTCAGGTTTCACATAGAGCTTTGATGCTACCAGGTAGCATGGCTGCTTCAGGTTTCACATAGAGCAGTGATGCTACCAGCTAGCATGGCTGCTTCAGGTTTCACATAGAGCAGTGATGCTACCGGCTAGCATGGCTGCTTCAGGTTTCACATAGAGCAGTGATGCTACCAGCTAGCATGGCTGCTTCAGGTTTCACATAGAGCAGTGATGCTACCAGCTAACATGGCTGCTTCAGGTTTCACATAAAGCAGTGATGCTACCAGCTAGCATGGCTGCTTCAGGTTTCACATAGGGCTTTGATGCTACCAGGTAGCATGGCTGCTTCAGGTTTCACATAGAGCAGTGATGCTACCAGCTAGCATGGCTGCTTCAGGTTTCACATAGAGCAGTGATGCTACCAGCTAACATGGCTGCTTCAGGTTTCACATAGACCACTGATGCTACCAGCTAGCATGGCTGCTTCAGGTTTCACATAGACCACTGATGCTACCAGGTAGCATGGCTGCTTCAGGTTTCACATAGAGCAGTGATGCTACCAGCTAGCATGGCTGCTTCAGGTTTCACATAGAGCAGTGATGCTACCAGCTAGCATGGCTGCTTCAGGTTTCACATAGAGCAGTGATGCTACCAGCTAGCATGGCTGCTTTAGGTTTCACATAGACCACTGATGCTACCAGCTAGCATGGCTGCTTCAGGTTTCACATAGAGCAGTGATGCTACCAGCTAGCATGGCTGCTTCAGGTTTCACATAGGGCTTTGATGCTACCAGGTAGCATGGCTGCTTCAGGTTTCACATAGAGCAGTGATGCTACCAGCTAGCATTGCTGCTTCAGGTTTCACATAGAGCTTTGATGCTACCAGGTAGCATGGCTGCTTCAGGTTTCACATAGAGCAGGGATGCTACCAGCTAGCACGGCTGCTTCAGGTTTCACATAGAGCAGTGATGCTACCAGCTAGCATGGCTGCTTCAGGTTTCACATAGAGCACTGATGCTACCAGCTAGCATGGCTGCTTCAGGTTTCACATAGAGCAGTGATGCTACCAGCTAGCATGGCTGCTTCAGGTTTCACATAGAGCAGTGATGCTACCAGCTAGCATGGCTGCTTTAGGTTTCACATAGACCACTGATGCTACCAGCTAGCATGGCTGCTTCAGGTTTCACATAGGGCTTTGATGCTATCAGGTAGCATGGCTGCTTCAGGTTTCACATAGAGCAGTGATGCTACCAGCTAGCATTGCTGCTTCAGGTTTCACATAGAGCAGTGATGCTACCAGCTAGCATGGCTGCTTCAGGTTTCACATAGAGCAGTGATGCTACCAGCTAACATGGCTGCTTCAGGTTTCACATAAAGCAGTGATGCTATCAGCTAGCATGGCTGCTTCAGGTTTCACATAGGGCTTTGAAACTACCAGGTAGCATGGCTGCTTCAGGTTTCACATAGAGCAGTGATGCTACCAGCTAGCATGGCTGCTTCAGGTTTCACATAGAGCAGTGATGCTACCAGCTAGCATGGCTGCTTCAGGTTTCACATAGACCACTGATGCTACCAGCTAGCATGGCTGCTTCAGGTTTCACATAGACCACTGATGCTACCAGCTAGCATGGCTGCTTCAGGTTTCACATAGAGCAGTGATGCTACCAGCTAGCATAGCTGCTTCAGGTTTCACATAGGGCTTTGATGCTACCAGGTAGCATGGCTGCTTCAGGTTTCACATAGAGCAGTGATGCTACCAGCTAGCATTGCTGCTTCAGGTTTCACATAGAGCAGTGATGCTACCAGCTAGCATGGCTGCTTCAGGTTTCACATAGAGCAGTGATGCTACCAGCTAACATGGCTGCTTCAGGTTTCACATAAAGCAGTGATGCTATCAGCTAGCATGGCTGCTTCAGGTTTCACATAGGGCTTTGAAACTACCAGGTAGCATGGCTGCTTCAGGTTTCACATAGAGCTTTGATGCTACCAGGTAGCATGGCTGCTTCAGGTTTCACATAGAGCAGTGATGCTACCAGCTAGCATGGCTGCTTCAGGTTTCACATAGAGCAGTGATGCTACCAGCTAGCATGGCTGCTTCAGGTTTCACATAGACTACTGATGCTACCAGCTAGCATGGCTGCTTCAGGTTTCACATAGAGCAGTGATGCTACCAGCTAGCATGGCTGCTTCAGGTTTCACATAGAGCAGTGCTGCTACCAGCTAGCATGGCTGCTTCAGGTTTCACATAGAGCAGTGATGCTACCAGCTAGCATGGCTGCTTCAGGTTTCACATAGGGCTTTGATGCTACCAGCTAGCATGACTGCTTCAGGTTTCACATAGAGCAGTGATGCTACCAGCTAGCATGGCTGCTTCAGGTTTCACATAGCAGTGATGCTATCAGCTAGCATGGCTGCTTCAGGTTTCACATAGGGCTTTGAAACTACCAGGTAGCATGGCTGCTTCAGGTTTCACATAGAGCAGTGATGCTACCAGCTAGCATGGCTGCTTCAGGTTTCACATAGAGCAGTGATGCTACCAGCTAGCATGGCTGCTTCAGGTTTCACATAGACCACTGATGCTACCAGCTAGCATGGCTGCTTCAGGTTTCACATAGACCACTGATGCTACCAGCTAGCATGGCTGCTTCAGGTTTCACATAAAGCAGTGATGCTACCAGCTAGCATAGCTGCTTCAGGTTTCACATAGGGCTTTGATGCTACCAGGTAGCATGGCTGCTTCAGGTTTCACATAGAGCAGTGATGCTACCAGCTAGCATTGCTGCTTCAGGTTTCACATAGAGCAGTGATGCTACCAGCTAGCATGGCTGCTTCAGGTTTCACATAGAGCAGTGATGCTACCAGCTAACATGGCTGCTTCAGGTTTCACATAAAGCAGTGATGCTATCAGCTAGCATGGCTGCTTCAGGTTTCACATAGGGCTTTGAAACTACCAGGTAGCATGGCTGCTTCAGGTTTCACATAGAGCTTTGATGCTACCAGGTAGCATGGCTGCTTCAGGTTTCACATAGAGCAGTGATGCTACCAGCTAGCATGGCTGCTTCAGGTTTCACATAGAGCAGTGATGCTACCAGCTAGCATGGCTGCTTCAGGTTTCACATAGACCACTGATGCTACCAGCTAGCATGGCTGCTTCAGGTTTCACATAGAGCAGTGATGCTACCAGCTAGCATGGCTGCTTCAGGTTTCACATAGAGCAGTGCTGCTACCAGCTAGCATGGCTGCTTCAGGTTTCACATAGAGCAGTGATGCTACCAGCTAGCATGGCTGCTTCAGGTTTCACATAGGGCTTTGATGCTACCAGCTAGCATGACTGCTTCAGGTTTCACATAGAGCAGTGATGCTACCAGCTAGCATGGCTGCTTCAGGTTTCACATAGCAGTGATGCTACCAGCTAGCATGGCTGCTTCAGGTTTCACATAGAGCAGTGATGCTACTAGCTAGCATGGCTGCTTCAGGTTTCACATAGAGCAGTGATGCTACCAGCTAGCATGGCTGCTTCAGGTTTCACCTAGAGCAGTGATTCTACCAGCTAGTATGGCTGCTTCAGGTTTCACATAGAGCAGTGATGCTACCAGCTAGCATGACTGCTTCAGGTTTCACATAGAGTAGTGATGCTACCAGCTAGCATGGCTGCTTCAGGTTTCACATAGACCACTGATGCTACCAGCTAGCATGGCTGCTTCAGGTTTCACATAGAGCAGTGATGCTACCAGCTAGCATTGCTGCTTCAGGTTTCACATAGAGCAGTGATGCTACCAGCTAGCATGGCTGCTTCAGGTTTCCCATAGAAGTGATGCTACTAGCTAGCATGGCTGCTTCAGGTTTCACATAGAGCAGTGATGCTACCAGCTAGCATGGCTGCTTCAGGTTTCACATAGAGCAGTGATGCTACCAGCTAGCATGACTGCTTCAGGTTTCACATAGAGCAGTGATGCTACCAGCTAGCATGGCTGCTTCAGGTTTCACATAGCAGTGATGCTACCAGCTAGCATGGCTGCTTCAGGTTTCACATAGCAGTGATGCTACCAGCTAGCATGGCTGCTTCAGGTTTCACATAGAGCACTGATGCTACCAGCTAGCATGGCTGCTTCAGGTTTCACATAGAGCAGTCATGCTACCAGCTAGCATGGCTGCTTCAGGTTTCACATAGAGCACTGATGCTACCAGCTAGCATGGCTGCTTCAGGTTTCACATAGACCACTGATGCTACCAGCTAGCATGGCTGCTTCAGGTTTCACATAGACCACTGATGCTACCAGCTAGCATGGCTGCTTCAGGTTTCACCTAGAGCAGTGATTCTACCAGCTAGTATGGCTGCTTCAGGTTTCACATAGAGCAGTGATGCTACCAGCTAGCATGACTGCTTCAGGTTTCACATAGAGTAGTGATGCTACCAGCTAGCATGGCTGCTTCAGGTTTCACATAGACCACTGATGCTACCAGCTAGCATGGCTGCTTCAGGTTTCACATAGAGCAGTGATGCTACCAGCTAGCATGGCTGCTTCAGGTTTCACATAGAGCACTGATGCTACCAGCTACCATGGCTGCTTCAGGTTTCCCATAGCAGTGATGCTACTAGCTAGCATGGCTGCTTCAGGTTTCACATAGAGCAGTGATGCTACCAGCTAGCATGGCTGCTTCAGGTTTCACATAGAGCAGTGATGCTACCAGCTAGCATGGCTGCTTCAGGTTTCACATAGAGCAGTGATGCTACCAGCTAGCATGGCTGCTTCAGGTTTCACATAGCAGTGATGCTACCAGCTAGCTTGGCTGCTTCAGGTTTCACATAGAGCAGTGATGCTACCAGCTAGCATGGCTGCTTCAGGTTTCACATAGAGCAGTGATGCTACCAGCTAGCATGGCTGCTTCAGGTTTCACATAGAGCACTGATGCTACCAGCTAGCATGGCTGCTTCAGGTTTCACATAGAGCAGTGATGCTACCATCTAGCATGGCTGCTTCAGGTTTCACATAGAGCAGTGATGCTACCAGCTAGCATGGCTGCTTCAGGTTTCACATAGAGCACTGATGCTACCAGCTAGCATGGCTGCTTCAGGTTTCACATAGAGCAGTGATGCTACCAGCTAGCATGGCTGCTTCAGGTTTCACATAGAGCAGTGATTCTACCAGCTAGCATGGCTCACAAAGAGGTAAAGCAATGAATGTCTATCAGCGAAGGGGACTAACAGAAGGTTCAATTAGGGCGAAATGATCAAAGAAAGAGGGACTATGGAAAACCATTAAATGCAAAAATAACAGCTTATGGCAAGACTAGGAATGCAAAAGTAATAACAAGCTGAGGCAGAGCAGTTAGCTAAAAGATTCAAAGACAACATCAGACGTTAGCATCAAACAGCTGGTCTTTAATGGCTGCAGGTTTAGATCAGCTGCTGCGATGCTAATGGTGTTAAAGCACTACTGTTTGCATTGTAGAGACTGACACGGGAGTGGATTTTCACTCCCATCCCGCTCCCATTCAGAATGACTGCCGCTCCTGCGCCACTCCCATTCTGGTTGCCTTCAATAAGATTTCACTTTTTTCAAACTTCTCGAAGTTGAGTTCGCCACTAACTGTTGGTCCCTCCATTGTTGTTTTTGAGCGTGGGAGAAAAACTCAGAGCGGAAGCACTGTTGGTTTATGGGTCGTGTAGGTTTTTTGACTCGCATTATAGTGTAGGCTTCAAGGAAAAAAACTACAAAATGGCGGCGCCAGTATTGGATTTTTTTTCTTTCTATTTTATTTTATTTTTTGGCATCGATCCTGTTTTTTTTTTGTTCCTATTGGTTTGCTCCCGCTCCCGTTAATGTTTAATCCTGTACCGTCCCAATCACGTGATCGTTACTGACTCCCATCCCATGGGAATCCCACGGGAATCCCGAAAAAATGTCAGTCTCTATTGCATTGATTAGTATTCATTGTGTGGGTGAGTTTATCACCGTGGTCAGAAAATGTAGTTTCTCTTATTTCATATATTCATTTATCCTATTTACTCACTATAAAGTTTTTCACTCAGCCTGTTTCACCTGCAAGGCCAAAAATTCTCCTGACTGAGGCTGTTTGGAGACCAGACAGAGCTTCACAACCAGAATCAGACATACTTTAGTAATCCCACAGGGATTGTTAATCCCAGATATACAAACATTTTTATGTATACATATATATATATATATATATATATATATATATATATATATATATATATATATATATATATATATATATATATACATATATATATAATTCAGTGAAAAGTCACAGTAAAAAAATATGCATGAGGGGGTCACTGCAGTGGCTGGAAGTTGGAGGGGATTTTGCTGCCGTTCGGCTGGCATTTGACCGGGAACGGCCATTTTGAAAGACTGCTAATGTGAACTTGAACATTGGCTCTGTTCGAAAACCTAGGACGTGTCCTCCAAGGACGCGGTCTACCTAGACTGGATCCTTCAAAGTCCTTGAAAATAAGGAGAACGGAAGAGTTTAGGCTGTGAATTCGACCAGGTCTACCCTTCGGCAGGTTTTACCGCCGTATGCTCTGTTGCTTAGCAACCGTAAACGTTGACACACAAAGCAGGAAAAGAATGCATACAGAAGTTTTCAAAACTGTTTATTTTTTTATTTTTTTTATGAAGTGAGCAAAGACTGATTTAATCCAGAATGGAATAAAGGTTCCAACCAGCGGCAGCAGGAACTAATAAATCAAATGTAAAGATAGAAACCTTAGTCAGTTAAATAACCTGCTGCTGTCATTCTGCACATCTCTGATGTTGCTGCTATTTTCTAATTACTGTAAAAATGTCCATAGCTGCATATTGGTTATTTATTCTCCAGCTTTATATTGTTAAAACACTTTACAGAATTGTATTGTTTATATTTCTTCCCTATTATGTTATTCTTATACATTTTTCTAAGGTCCTCATCTGTGTGACCATTTTCAATAATCTTTCTGCTGCTATAAATCTGCCCATTGTGGGACAATAAAGGGATTTTCTATTCTATTCTATAAAAGGGGTAGAAAGATATAAGTAAATCTAAACAATGTATTTATAAAAAATATATCTGCAAAATCTCTAATATTCAACAACAAACAATACTTAGTTAAGCATATTGTGCAAAACAGCAATAAAAAGATAAAACTATCAGATTTATAGTCCCACCCTGCAGATCTATTAGAATCTGTCCTTAAATTACAGCCAAACCCATTTAATCAGTAACAGATTAAAACCTTTAGATAAACCAAACATTACCGCCACATATCTGACTCTATAACCATTAAAACAACTATTTTCATTCATCTCAGACGGAACTATTCACAGACTGGATTATATTATCATGATATTATAATAAACTGAACTTCCAATTTTCACCACTGTTCGGCGCTGTAACCTTTCCTCTGATCACGGCTTGCTTGGTCTCGCAATGAATCCTGGGTAAACCAAGGATAGCGAGGATACATCGGACCCGTCCTTCAAATCGGGCTAAAAGAAGGACGCATTTTAAGGTCGCATAACGAGGACTCTTGGAATCCGACCAGACCTCGGCGCCGCGCTATGACGTAATCGGCCTTCGAATCCGGTCTTCTAAGGATGCGTCCCAGGTTTTCGAACCGAGCCATAAAATCCAGGCTGTGATGTCATTGCATCATTTTATTATTTATGGTTTTTAATCATGTGTTTTTCTTCTCCTTTGTCTTCATTGTAGCTGTGTTTAGTGAATCGTTACTAGCTTAGTCAAGAGTTTTCATTTATTTCATTTGTAGAGCTCTGTCTGAGCTCCATTCACTCTTTAATTGTTCTAACAGCCGTTTGGTCGGCGTTGATGAAGTAACATATTTTCATGTATCCCTATTCAGAGTGATCAGCCCATACAATGCCCCCCCCCCCCCCCCCCCCATCCATTGGTCAAAGGTTTGTTCTGTTGCCGGGTAACATTTGGAAAACATTTGCTAATTAGCTTCCTAAGCTAGCTGAATGTCAGAGCGGCTGCTTTTGTTTACCTTCCAGTCATCAGTCAAAGATCCTAAAAGTGGAACCAGACCTTCTGACCACACTGCTCACTAATGAAGCCAATTAACGGGAACTAATTAGGCTTTGTTAGATCAGGATCTACTGGAAAAAACACGTCCGTGTTTGGAAACGTCTCCTAATTAATCCAACAACACGGCAATAAACAGACGCTGTTCTGTCAACCTTTTAAAACCAGGCTGAATGTTTCTGAGGGCAGCGGGGGGGTTAAGGTGGTTCATTATCAACTAGCACTGCTTAGAAATGAAACAGGTCTGCATGATCGTAGCTTCTGAAGCTAATCATGTCCTCCTCAGAACCTTCTGATCCGATCTAACGTGTCCAAACTCAGAGCCTGATGCTATGCTTTCATCTTCAGTCGGTAAGAAGGAGAAGAAGCAGTGAAACTGATAATCGTTCACCTCTCCGTTAGCATAAACCAGCCACACCTTTCACTCTAATTAAACATGCTAATGATTAGCGCAAGCGATGCTACATTTAGCTTTAGGTTTTGAAACATGTGTTCTATGGAGAGCCATTTCAGCCAAAATTAAATAAATAAATAAATGGGTGAAATAAATAAAAAATGAGTAAAATACATCAAAAAATGAAGAAAATGAGTGAAATAAATAAAAAATGTGTTAAATAAATAATTTAGCTTTTTCATTAAACCAATTTTTAATTTCTTTATTTTTCATATTATCAATTTCCCAATTTCTCTTTTTCATTTATCTATTTGTCATTTATCCCTTTATCCATTTACCCATTTTTCATTAATCTAATTTTCATTTAACCACTTTTCATTAAGCCAATTTTTTTGTTTATTTATTCTTCAGATTATCTATTTCTCAATTTCTGTTTTATCTATTTTTCATTTATCTATTTTTCATTTGTCCATTTTTCATTTATCCCTTTATTTATTTACCCATTTTCCATTTATCTATTTTTTAATTTAACCATTTTTCAATTTCCTTTTTCCATTAACCCGATTTTCTATTTCCCGGTTTCATTAATCAATTTCTCATATATCCCTTTTTCTACTTACCCATTTTCTTTTATCTATTTTTCATTTACCCATTTTTCATTAATCAGGCTACAATGGCAGCCTATTGGTTGGTGAGAGCTGCAGTTGCATCTAACCAACCAATAGGCTGCCATTGTAGCCTGAAGACACCGCCCCCTCATTATCATATTAAAGCAGAAGCGAAGAGGGGAAAATAGAATGTGATGAAATAAAAAATAAGGAAATACTTAATGAAAAAGCTAAATTATTTATTTGACAAATTTTGTATTTATTTCACCCATTTATTTAATTTTGGCTGAAATGGCTCTCCATATGTTCCAACAGCATCTGAGCTAATGATCACTAAAAGCCATCTTCCTTTCCTCCACTTCCTGGTAAGTTTGATGATGTCCAGTTTAGCCAGCAGTAGGTAGCTGCTAGCGCCCCTAGAGGCTGACTGATGGATAACAGCTTCTTGATTTTTATTTCAGTTCAGACAAACTGTCCTCAGCTCCAGTAACGTCAGTAACTCTCACTCTAATGGATTTAGGACATTTCTGTAGTAGAAATGCTGCTTTTTTAGGGTTCCTCTTTATCCGGTTCGGACACGTCGTCCCCCATCTGCTAAATGTTTATGATGATAACGGTTTGTATATTTTAAAAGAGGTTTGAAAGCTAGAAAACAATGATATCGAGCTGCTGCTGCTCAATTAGCATTAGCGGTCATTAGCAAACGGTCCGTCACTTGGTCCCCTGATTACACATGGCCCCGAGTAAAGGAGGTCCAGCATTTAACCAACCAATCAGGATTCAGTCCTGTTTCTAGAAACACCAGTGAGTCCAGCAGCTGCGGCTCTGGTTAAAGAGAAACACAAATTAGTGACTGCAATAATCAGAGGGAGGGTGATTACGTACACGTAAGTCACTAACCTGGTTTAACAGTTCAGAGTCCAAAGAACAGGAATAGTAACAGCCGGTCGACTGTGAAGTTGAGGAGAAGCTGAGACTCTAGCAACAGAATGTTAAAACTGGTTTATCGTCCTCAGACGGAGAGAGAGGCCTCTGACTGGGTAAAGCTCAGTACATACATGTACACAATAACTCCCAACACACACACTCTACCTTGGACCTATCCCACCCCCAGCATAAAGAACTTTCTCACACTTGAAGATTTGGAGGAAGAACAACTTGAGTTCATGAAGGCCGTTCCCTGTTAGGTTAATCTATCTTCCACTGGCCAGATGGATCTCCTAATAACAGCAGTCCTCCCCTTCATGCCATGAGGAGGCTGTGACTCATTCTGATCTCTCATCACCTTCGTTTGGAGCCTGTGAGGCCAAAAACAGACAAACCTCAGTGTTTTTTTTTACTTACAAATAATCTGGCACTGCTGAAGCTGACGAGTGGGTCGTTTGATTCCATTGTTAGCCTGTAATACCTGAAACTTGTCTGTGATTCTGATCAACCTGCTTGTCGGCCCCAATTTGCATGTTTGCAAGCAATGCAAGGCCTTGTCTATATAAAGACTCAAACTAACTGCGGATCCAGACATTTAAATTGAGAAAGCTTCCTGGAGGGGAAGCGAAACGTCTTCAAACCTTGGAAACCATGGAATGACTATGACCTGGATGACTGCGAATCTTCATCAGCATACGTCAGACTTTCATTCATCACCGCTGGACTCCTGATATGCAAGTTATTATTATTGACAATGATTGGCCCCTCAGTCTAACTATTGGCCCCTCAGTCTAACTATTGGCTCCTCAGTCTAACTATTGGCCCCTCAGTGCAATTATTGTCTCCTCAGTTCAACTATTATCTCCTCAGTCTAACTATTGGCTCCTCAGTGCAACTATTGTCTCCTCAGTCAAACGATTGGCTCCTCAGTCTAACTATTGGCTCCTCAGTCCAACTATTGGCTCCTCAGTGCGATTATTGGCTCCTCAGTCCAACTATTGGCTCCTCAGTCAAACGATTGGCTCCTCAGTCTAACTATTGGCTCCTCAGTCCAACTATTGGCTCCTCAGTTCAACTACTGGCTCCTCAGTGCAATTATTGTCTCCTCAGTCCAACTATTGGCTCCTCAGTCAAACGATTGGCTCCTCAGTCTAACTATTGGCTCCTCAGTCCAACTGTTGGCTCCTCAGTTCAACTATTGGCTCCTCAGTGCAATTATTGGCTCCTCAGTCAAACGATTGGCTCCTCAGTCTAACTATTGGCTCCTCAGTCCAACTATTGTCTCCTCAGTCCAACTATTGGCTCCTCAGTCCAACTATTGGCTCCTCAGTTCAACTATTGGCTCCTCAGTGCAATTATTGTCTCCTCAGTCCAACTATTGGCTCCTCAGTCAAACGATTGGCTCCTCAGTCTAACTATTGGCTCATCAGTCTAACTATTGGCTCCTCAGTCCAACTATTGGCCCCTCAGTGCAATTATTGTCTCCTCAGTCCAACTATTGGCTCCTCAGTCAAACTATTGGCTCCTCAGTCCAACTATTGGCTCCTCAGTCAAACTATTGGCTCCTCAGTCCAACTATTGGCTCCTCAGTCCAATTATTGTCTCCTCAGTTCAACTATTGGCTCCTCAGTCTAACTATTGGCTCCTCAGTCTAACTATTGGCTCCTCAGTCCAACTATTGGCTCCTCAGTCTAACTATTGGCCCCTCAGTGCAATTATTGTCTCCTCAGTTCAACTATTGGCTCCTCAGTCAAACGATTGGCTCCTCAGTCAAACGATTGGCTCCTCAGTCCAACTATTGGCCCCTAAGTGCAATTATTGTCTCCTCAGTTCAACTATTGGCTCCTCAGTCTAACTATTGTCTCCTCAGTCTAACTATTGACTCCTCAGTGCAACTATTGTCTCCTCAGTCTAACAATTGGCCCCTCAGTTCAACTATTGGCTCCTCAGTCCGATGATTGTCTCCTCAGTTCAATTATTGCCTCCTCAGTCCAACTATTGGCTCCTCAGTCAGACGATTGGCTCCTCAGTCTAACTATTGTCTCCTCAGTCCAACTATTGGCCCCTCAGTCAAACTATTGGCCCCTCAGTGCAATTATTGTCTCCTCAGTCCAACTATTGGCTCCTCAGTCTAATTATTGTGTCCTCAGTCCAACTATTGGCCCCTCAGTCCAACTATTGGCCCATCAGTGCAATTATTGTCTCTCCTCAATTAAACTATTGCTCCTCCAGTCTAACTATTGGCCCCTCAGTGCAATTATTGTCTCCTCAATTCAACTATTGATCCTCAGTCAAACGATTGGCTCCTCGAGTCTAACTACTGGCTCTTCAGTCTAACTATTGGCTCCTCAGTTCAACATTGGCTCCTCAGTCTAAACTATTGGCCCCTCAGTGCAATTATTGTCTCTCATTTCAGCTATTGGCTCCTCAGTCTAACTATTGGCCCCCTTCAGTGCAATTATTGTCTCCTCAGTTCAACTATCGGCTCCTCAGTCTAACTATTGGCCCCTCAGTGCAATTATTGTCTCTCAGTTCCACCATTGGCTCCTCAGTCTAACTATTGGCCCCTCAGTGCAATTATTGTCTCCTCAGTTCAACTATTGGCTCCTCAGTCTAACTATTGGCCCCTCAGTGCAATTATTGTCTCTCAGTTCAACTATCGGCTCCTCAGTCTAACTATTGGCCCTCAGTGCAATTATTGTCTCCTCAGTTCAACTATTGGCTCCTCAGTCTAACTATTGGCTCCTCAGTCAAACGATTGGCTCCTCAGTCTAACCATTGGCTCCTCAGTCTGATGATTGTCTCCTCAGTTCAATTATTGCCTCCTCAGTCCAACTATTGGCTCCTCAGTCAAACGATTGGCTCCTCAGTCTAATTATTGTGTCCTCAGTCCAACTATTGGCCCCTCAGTCCAACTATTGGCCCCTCAGTGCAATTATTGTCTCTCAGTTCAACTATTGGCTCTCAGTCTAATGATTGTCTCCTCAGTTCAATTATTGCCTCCTCAGTCCAACTATTGGCTCCTCAGTCAAACGATTGGCTCCTCAGTCTAACTATTGGCTCCTCAGTCTAACTATTGGCTCCTCAGTCCAACTATTGGCTCCTCAGTCAAACTATTGGCCCCTCAATCTAACTATTGGCTCCTCAGTCCAACTATTGGCTCCTCAGTCTAACTATTGGCTCCTCAGTCCAACTATGCTCCTCAGTTCAACTATTGGCTCCTCAGTGCAATTATTGGCTCCTCAGTCCAACTATTGGCTCCTCAGTCAAACGATTGGCTCCTCAGTCTAACTATTGGCTCCTCAGTCCAACTATTGGTCTCCTCAGTCCAACTATTGGCTCCTCAGTTCAACTACTGGCTCCTCAGTGCAATTATTGTCTCCTCAGTCCAACTATTGGCTCCTCAGTCAAACGATTGGCTCCTCAGTCTAACTATTGGCTCCTCAGTCCAACTATTGGCTCCTCAGTCTAACTATTGGCTCCTCAGTTCAACTATTGGCTCCTCAGTCCAACTATTGGCCCCTCCTCAAACACTTGGCCCCTCAGTTCAACTATTGTCTCCTAAGTCTAACAATTGGCCCCTCAGTTCAACTATTGCCTCCTCAGTCCAACTATTGGCTCCTCAGTCCAATTATTGTCTCCTCAGTTCAACTATTGGCTCCTCAGTCTAACTATTGGCCCCTCAGTCTAACTATTGGCTCTCAGTCCAACTATTGGCTCCTAAGTCTAACTATAGGCTCCTCAGTCCAACTATTGGCCCCTCAGTCTAACTATTGGTTCCTCAGTCCAACTATTGGCCCCTCGTCCAACTATTGGCCCCTCAGTCTAACTATTGGCTCCTCAGTCCAAACTATTGGCCCCTCGGTCCAACTATTGGCTCCTCAGTCTAACTATTGGCTCCTCAGTTCAAATATTGGCTCCTCGTCTAACTATTGGCTCTTCAGTCTAACTATTGGCTCCTCAGTTCAACTATTGGCTCCTCAGTCTAACTATTGGCCCCTCAGTCCGATGATTGTCTCCTTAGTTCAATTATTGCCTCCTCAGTCCAACTATTGGCTCCTCAGTCAAACTATTGGCTCCTCAGTTCAACTATTGGCTCCTCAGTCTAACTATTGGCTCTTCAGTCTAACTATTGGGTCCTCAGTTCAACTATTGGCTCTTCAGTCTAACTATTGGCTCTTCAGTCTAAACAATTGGCTCCTCAGTACAACTATTGGCCCCTCAGTCTAACTATTGGGTCCCTCAGTCCAACTATTGGCCCTCGGTCCAACTATTGGCTCCTCAGTCCAACTATTGGCCCCTCGGTCCAACTATTGGCTCCTCAGTCTAACTATTGGCTCCTCAGTTCAAATATTGGCTCCTCAGTCTAACTATTGGCTCTTCAGTCTAACTATTGGCTCCTCAGTTCAACTATTGGCTCCTCAGTCTAACTATTGGCCCCTCAGTCCGATGATTGTCTCCTAGTTCAATTATTGCCTCCTCAGTCCAACTATTGGCTCCTCAGTCAAACTATTTGGCTCCTCAGTTCAACTATTGGCTCCTCAGTCTAACTATTGGCTCTTCAGTCTAACTATTGGGTCCTCAGTTCAACTATTGGCTCTTCAGTCTAACTATTGGCTCTTCAGTCTAACAATTGGCTCCTCAGTCTAACTTTGGCTCTTCATTCTAACTATTGGCTCCTCAATTCAACTATTGGTTCCTCAGTCTAACTATTGGCTCCTCAGTCTAACTATTGCCCCTCAGTGCAATTATTGTCTCCTCAGTTCAACTATTCGCTCCTCAGTCAACTATTGGCCCCTCAATCTAACTATTGGCTCCTCAGTCCAACTATTGTCTCCTCAGTCTAACTATTGGCCCCTCAGTGCAATTATTGTCTCTCAGTTCAACTATTGGCTCCTCAATCAGACGATTGGCTCCTCAGTCTTACTATTGGCTCTTCAGTCTAAGTATTGGCTCCTCAGTTCAACTAATGGCTCTTCAGTCTAACTACTGGCACTTCAGTCTAACGATTGGCTCCTCAGTCTAACTATTGGCTTTTCAGTCTAACTATTGGCTCCTCAGTCTAACGATTGGCTCCTCAGTCTAACTATTGGCTCTTCAGTCTAACTAATTGGCTTCTCAGTTCAACTATTGGCTCCTCAGTCTAACTATTGGCTCCTCAGTTCAACTATTGGCTCCTCAGTCAACTATTGGCCCTCCTCAAACACTTGGCCCTCAGTTCAACTATTGTCTCCTCAGCTAACAATTGGCCCCTCAGTTCAACTATTGGCCCCTCAGTCAAACTATTGGCCCCTCAGTGCAATTATTGTCTCCTCAGTCCAACTATTGCTCCTCAGTCTAATTATTGTGTCCTCAGTCCAACTATAAGCCCCTCAGTCCAACTATTGGCCCCTCAGTGCAATTATTGTCTCCTCAGTTCAACTATTGGCTCCTCAGTCAAACGATTGGCTCCTCAGTCTAACTATTGGCTCCTCAGTCTAACTATTGGCTACTCAGTACAACTATTGGCTCCTCAGTCCAACTATTGGCCCCTCAGTCTAACTATTGGCTCGTCAGTCCAACTATTGGCTCCTCAGTCTAACTATTGGCTCCTCTGTCCAACTATTGGCCCCTCAGTCTAACTATTGGCTCTTCAGTCTAACTATTGGCTCCTCAGTTCAACCATTGGCTCCTCAGTCTAACTTTTGGCCCCTCAGTGCAATTATTGTCTCCTCAGTTCAACTATTGGCTCGTCAGTCTAACTATTGGCCCCTCAGTGCAATTATTGTCTCCTCAGTTCAACTATCGGCTCCTCAGTCTAACTATTGTCTCCTCAGTCTAACAATTGGCTCCTCAGTGCAACTATTGTCTCCTCAGTCTAACAATTGGCCCCTCAGTTCAACTATTGGCTCCTCAGTCAAACGATTGGCTCCTCAGTCTAACTATTGGCTCCTCAGTCCAACTATTGTCTCCTCAGTCCAACTATTGGCTCCTCAGTCAAACTATTGGCTCCTCAGTCAAACGATTGGCTCCTCAGTAAAACGATCGGCTCCTCAGTCTAACTATTGGCCCCTCAGTGCAATTATTGTCTCCTCAGTTCAACTATTGGCTCCTCAGTCTAATTATTGGCTCCTCAGTCTAATTATTGGCTCCTCAGTTCAGCTATTGGCTCCTCAGTCTAACTATTGGCTCTTCAGTCTAACAATTGGCCCCTCAGTTCAACTATTGGCTCCTCAGTCCGATGATTGTCTCCTCAGTTCAATTATTGCCTCCTCAGTCCAACTATTGGCTCCTCAGTCAAACGATTGGCTCCTCAGTCTAACTATTGGCTCCTCAGTTCAACCATTGGCTCCTCAGTCAAACGATTGGCTCCTCAGTCTAATTATTGTGTCCTCAGTCCAACTATTGGCCCCTCAGTCAAACTATTGGCCCCTCAGTGCAATTATTGTCTCCTCAGTCCAACTATTGGCTCCTCAGTCTAATTATTGTGTCCTCAGTCCAACTATTTTCCCCTCAGTCCAACTATTGGCCCCTCAGTGCAATTATTGTCTCCTCAGTTCAACTATTGGCTCCTCAGTCCGATGATTGTCTCCTCAGTTCAATTATTACCTCCTCAGTCCAACTATTGGCTCCTCAGTCTAACTATTGGCTCCTCAGTCCAACTATTCGCTCCTCAGTCCAACTATTGGCCCCTCAATCTAACTATTGGCTCCTCAGTCCAACTATTGTCTCCTCAGTCTAACTATTGGCCCCTCAGTGCAATTATTGTCTCCTCAGTTCAACTATTGGCTCCTCAATCAAACGATTGGCTCCTCAGTCTAACTATTGGCCCCTCAGTGCAATTATCGTCTCCTCAGTTCAACTATCGGCTCCTCAGTCTAACTATTGGCCCCTCAGTGCAATTATTGGCTCCTCAGTCTAACTATTGGCTCCTCAGTCTAACTATTGGCTCCTCAGTCCAACTATTGGCTCCTCAGTCTAACTATTGGCTCCTCAGTCTAACTATTGGCTCCTCAGTCCAACTATTGGCCCCTCAGTCTAACTATTGGCTCCTCAGTCCAACTATTGGCCCCTCGGTCCAACTATTGGCCCCTCAGTCAAACTATTGGCTCCTCAGTCCAACTATTGGCCCCTCGGTCCAACTATTGGCTCTTCAGTCTAACTACTGGCACTTCAGTCTAACGATTGGCTCCTCAGTCTAACTATTGGCTCTTCAGTCTAACTATTGGCTCCTCAGTCTAACGATTGGCTCCTCAGTCTAACTATTGGCTCTTCAGTCTAACTATTGGCTTCTCAGTTCAACTATTGGCTCCTCAGTCTAACTATTGGCTCCTCAGTTCAACTATTGGCTCCTCAGTCCAACTATTGGCCCCTCCTCAAACACTTGGCCCCTCAGTTCAACTATTGTCTCCTCAGTCTAACAATTGGCCCCTCAGTTCAACTATTGGCCCCTCAGTCAAACTATTGGCCCCTCAGTGCAATTATTGTCTCCTCAGTCCAACTATTGGCTCCTCAGTCTAATTATTGTGTCCTCAGTCCAACTATAAGCCCCTCAGTCCAACTATTGGCCCCTCAGTGCAATTATTGTCTCCTCAGTTCAACTATTGGCTCCTCAGTCAAACGATTGGCTCCTCAGTCTAACTATTGGCTCCTCAGTCTAACTATTGGCTACTCAGTACAACTATTGGCTCCTCAGTCCAACTATTGGCCCCTCAGTCTAACTATTGGCTCCTCAGTCCAACTATTGGCTCCTCAGTCTAACTATTGGCTCCTCTGTCCAACTATTGGCCCCTCAGTCTAACTATTGGCTCTTCAGTCTAACTATTGGCTCCTCAGTTCAACCATTGGCTCCTCAGTCTAACTATTGGCCCCTCAGTGCAATTATTGTCTCCTCAGTTCAACTATTGGCTCCTCAGTCTAACTATTGGCCCCTCAGTGCAATTATTGTCTCCTCAGTTCAACTATCGGCTCCTCAGTCTAACTATTGTCTCCTCAGTCTAACAATTGGCTCCTCAGTGCAACTATTGTCTCCTCAGTCTAACAATTGGCCCCTCAGTTCAACTATTGGCTCCTCAGTCAAACGATTGGCTCCTCAGTCTAACTATTGGCTCCTCAGTCCAACTATTGTCTCCTCAGTCCAACTATTGGCTCCTCAGTCAAACTATTGGCTCCTCAGTCAAACGATTGGCTCCTCAGTAAAACGATCGGCTCCTCAGTCTAACTATTGGCCCCTCAGTGCAATTATTGTCTCCTCAGTTCAACTATTGGCTCCTCAGTCTAATTATTGGCTCCTCAGTCTAATTATTGGCTCCTCAGTTCAACTATTGGCTCCTCAGTCTAACTATTGGCTCTTCAGTCTAACAATTGGCCCCTCAGTTCAACTATTGGCTCCTCAGTCCGATGATTGTCTCCTCAGTTCAATTATTGCCTCCTCAGTCCAACTATTGGCTCCTCAGTAAAACGATTGGCTCCTCAGTCTAACTATTGGCTCCTCAGTTCAACCATTGGCTCCTCAGTCAAACGATTGGCTCCTCAGTCTAATTATTGTGTCCTCAGTCCAACTATTGGCCCCTCAGTCAAACTATTGGCCCCTCAGTGCAATTATTGTCTCCTCAGTCCAACTATTGGCTCCTCAGTCTAATTATTGTGTCCTCAGTCCAACTATTTGCCCCTCAGTCCAACTATTGGCCCCTCAGTGCAATTATTGTCTCCTCAGTTCAACTATTGGCTCCTCAGTCCGATGATTGTCTCCTCAGTTCAATTATTACCTCCTCAGTCCAACTATTGGCTCCTCAGTCTAACTATTGGCTCCTCAGTCCAACTATTCGCTCCTCAGTCCAACTATTGGCCCCTCAATCTAACTATTGGCTCCTCAGTCCAACTATTGTCTCCTCAGTCTAATTATTGGCCCCTCAGTGCAATTATTGTCTCCTCAGTTCAACTATTGGCTCCTCAATCAAACGATTGGCTCCTCAGTCTAACTATTGGCCCCTCAGTGCAATTATCGTCTCCTCAGTTCAACTATCGGCTCCTCAGTCTAACTATTGGCCCCTCAGTGCAATTATTGGCTCCTCAGTCTAACTATTGGCTCCTCAGTCTAACTATTGGCTCCTCAGTCCAACTATTGGCTCCTCAGTCTAACTATTGGCTCCTCAGTCTAACTATTGGCTCCTCAGTCCAACTATTGGCCCCTCAGTCTAACTATTGGCTCCTCAGTCCAACTATTGGCCCCTCGGTCCAACTATTGGCCCCTCAGTCAAACTATTGGCTCCTCAGTCCAACTATTGGCCCCTCGGTCCAACTATTGGCTCCTCAGTCTAACTATTGGCTCCTCAGTTCAACTATTGGCTCCTCAGTCTAACTATTGGCTCTTCAGTCTAACTATTGGCTCTTCAGTCTAACAATTGGCTCCTCAGTCTAACTATTGGCTCTTCAGTCTAACTATTGGCTCCTCAATTCAACTATTGGTTCCTCAGTCTAACTATTGGCCCCTCAGTTCAACTATCGGCTCCTCAGTCCAACTATCGGCTCCTCAGTCCAACTATTGGCTCCTCAGTCTAACTATTGGCTCCTCGGTTCAACTATTGGCTCCTCAGTCTAACTATTGGCTCCGCAGTCCAACTATTGTCTCCTCAGTCTAACTATTGGCCCCTCAGTGCAATTATTGTCTCCTCAGTTCAGCTATTGGCTCCTCAATCAGACGATTGGCTCCTCAGTCTTACTATTGGCTCTTCAGTCTAAGTATTGGCTCCTCAGTTCAACTATTGGCTCTTCAGTCTAACTACTGGCACTTCAGTCTAACGCTTGGCTCCTCAGTCTAACTATTGGCTCTTCAGTCTAACTATTGGCTCCTCAGTCTAACGATTGGCTCCTCAGTCTAACTATTGGCTCTTCAGTCTAACTATTGGCTTCTCAGTTCAACTATTGGCTCCTCAGTCTAACTATTGGCGCCTCAGTTCAACTATTGGCTCCTCAGTCCAACTATTGGCCCCTCCTCAAACACTTGGCCCCTCAGTTCAACTATTGTCTCCTCAGTCTAACAATTGGCCCCTCAGTTCAACTATTGGCCCCTCAGTCAAACTATTGGCCCCCTCAGTGCAATTATTGTCTCCTCAGTTCAACTATTGGCTCCTCAGTCAAACGATTGGCTCATCAGTCTAACTATTGGCTCCTCAGTCTAACTATTGGCTACTCAGTACAACTATTGGCTCCTCAGTCCAACTATTGGCCCCTCAGTCTAACTATTGGCTCCTCAGTCCAACTATTGGCCCCTCAGTCTAACTATTGGCTCTTCAGTCTAACTATTGGCTCCTCAGTTCAACCATTGGCTCCTCAGTCTAACTATTGGCCCCTCAGTGCAATTATTGTCTCCTCAGTTCAACTATTGGCTCCTCAGTCTAACTATTGGCCCCTCAGTGCAATTATTGTCTCCTCAGTTCAACTATCGGCTCCTCAGTCTAACTATTGTCTCCTCAGTCTAACAATTGGCTCCTCAGTGCAACTATTGTCTCCTCAGTCTAACAATTGGCCCCTCAGTTCAACTATTGGCTCCTCAGTCAAACGATTGGCTCCTCAGTCTAACTATTGGCTCCTCAGTCCAACTATTGTCTCCTCAGTCCAACTATTGGCTCCTCAGTCAAACTATTGGCTCCTCAGTCAAACGATTGGCTCCTCAGTAAAACGATCGGCTCCTCAGTCTAACTATTGGCCCCTCAGTGCAATTATTGTCTCCTCAGTTCAACTATTGGCTCCTCAGTCAAACGATTGGCTCCTCAGTCTAACTATTGGCTCCTCAGTCTAATTATTGTGTCCTCAGTCCAACTATAAGCCCCTCAGTCCAACTATTGGCCCCTCAGTGCAATTATTGTCTCCTCAGTTCAACTATTGGCTCCTCAGTCAAACGATTGGCTCCTCAGTCTAACTATTGGCTCCTCAGTCTAACTATTGGCTACTCAGTACAACTATTGGCTCCTCAGTCCAACTATTGGCCCCTCAGTCTAACTATTGGCTCCTCAGTCCAACTATTGGCCCCTCAGTCTAACTATTGGCTCTTCAGTCTAACTATTGGCTCCTCAGTTCAACCATTGGCTCCTCAGTCTAACTATTGGCCCCTCAGTGCAATTATTGTCTCCTCAGTTCAACTATTGGCTCCTCAGTCTAACTATTGGCCCCTCAGTGCAATTATTGTCTCCTCAGTTCAACTATCGGCTCCTCAGTCTAACTATTGTCTCCTCAGTCTAACAATTGGCTCCTCAGTGCAACTATTGTCTCCTCAGTCTAACAATTGGCCCCTCAGTTCAACTATTGGCTCCTCAGTCAAACGATTGGCTCCTCAGTCTAACTATTGGCTCCTCAGTCCAACTATTGTCTCCTCAGTCCAACTATTGGCTCCTCAGTCAAACTATTGGCTCCTCAGTCAAACGATTGGCTCCTCAGTAAAACGATTGGCTCCTCAGTCTAATTATTGGCTCCTCAGTCTAATTATTGGCTCCTCAGTTCAACTATTGGCTCCTCAGTCTAACTATTGGCTCTTCAGTCTAACAATTGGCCCCTCAGTTCAACTATTGGCTCCTCAGTCCGATGATTGTCTCCTCAGTTCAATTATTGCCTCCTCAGTCCAACTATTGGCTCCTCAGTCAAACGATTGGCTCCTCAGTCTTATTATTGTGTCCTCAGTCCAACTATTGGCCCCTCAGTCAAACTATGGCCCCTCAGTGCAATTATTGTCTCCTCAGTCCAACTATTGGCTCCTCAGTCTAATTATTGTGTCCTCAGTCCAACTATTTGCCCCTCAGTTCAACTATTGGCTCCTCAGTCTAACTATTGGCTCCTCAGTCCAACTATTCGCTCCTCAGTCCAACTATTGGCCCCTCAATCTAACTATTGGCTCCTCAGTCCAACTATTGTCTCCTCAGTCTAACTATTGGCCCCTCAGTGCAATTATTGTCTCCTCAGTTCAACTATTGGCTCCTCAATCAAACGATTGGCTCCTCAGTCTAACTATTGGCCCCTCAGTGCAATTATTGGCTCCTCAGTCTAACTATTGGCTCCTCAGTCTAACTATTGGCTCCTCAGTCCAACTATTGGCTCCTCAGTCTAACTATTGGCTCCTCAGTCTAACTATTGGCTCCTCAGTCCAACTATTGGCCCCTTAGTCTAACTATTGGCTCCTCAGTCCAACTATTGGCCCCTCGGTCCAACTATTGGCCCCTCAGTCAAACTATTGGCTCCTCAGTCCAACTATTGGCCCCTCGGTCCAACTATTGGCTCCTCAGTCTAACTATTGGCTCCTCAGTTCAACTATTGGCTCCTCAGTCTAACTATTGGCTCTTCAGTCTAACTATTGGCTCTTCAGTCTAACTATTGGCTCCTCAATTCAACTATTGGTTCCTCAGTCTAACTATTGGCCCCTCAGTTCAACTATCGGCTCCTCAGTCCAACTATCGGCTCCTCAGTCCAACTATTGGCTCCTCAGTCTAACTATTGGCTCCTCGGTTCAACTATTGGCTCCTCAGTCTAACTATTGGCTCCGCAGTCCAACTATTGGCTCCTCAGTCCAACTATTGGCTCCTCAGTCCAACTATTGGCTCCTCAGTCTAACTATTGGCCCCTCAGTGCAATTATTGGCTCCTCAGTCCAACTATTGTCTCCTCAGTCTAACTATTGGCCCCTCAGTGCAATTATTGTCTCCTCAGTTCAACTATTGGCTCCTCAATCAAACGATTGGCTCCTCAGTCTAACTATTGGCCCCTCAGTGCAATTATTGGCTCCTCAGTCTAACTATTGGCTCCTCAGTCCAACTATTGGCTCCTCAGTCTAACTATTGGCTCCTCAGTCTAACTATTGGCTCCTCAGTCCAACTATTGGCCCCTTAGTCTAACTATTGGCTCCTCAGTCCAACTATTGGCCCCTCGGTCCAACTATTGGCCCCTCAGTCAAACTATTGGCTCCTCAGTCCAACTATTGGCCCCTCGGTCCAACTATTGGCTCCTCAGTCTAACTATTGGCTCCTCAGTTCAACTATTGGCTCCTCAGTCTAACTATTGGCTCTTCAGTCTAACTATTGGCTCTTCAGTCTAACTATTGGCTCCTCAATTCAACTATTGGTTCCTCAGTCTAACTATTGGCCCCTCAGTTCAACTATCGGCTCCTCAGTCCAACTATCGGCTCCTCAGTCCAACTATTGGCTCCTCAGTCTAACTATTGGCTCCTCGGTTCAACTATTGGCTCCTCAGTCTAACTATTGGCTCTGCAGTCCAACTATTGGCTCCTCAGTCCAACTATTGGCTCCTCAGTCCAACTATTGGCTCCTCAGTCTAACTATTGGCCCCTCAGTGCAATTATTGGCTCCTCAGTCCAACTATTGGCTCCTCAGTCTAACTATTGGCCCCTCAGTGCAATTATTGTCTCCTCAGTCCAACTATTGGCTCCTCAGTCTAAGTATTTGCTCCTCAGTCTAACTATTGGCCCCTCAGTGCAATTATTGGCTCCTCAGTCCAACTATTTGCTCCTCAGTCTAACTATTGGCCCCTCCTCAAACACTTGGCCCCTCGGTGCAATGATCGGGCCCCTGACCTCTGAATGTCCTTATTTTAATCAGCTGGTCCTGCTTTCAGCCTGATGTCCTCAGAGCCTCTTTAAAATGATCAGAAATGTTGGAGAATCTGAGGATGGGGTTTCTGATCCATCTGACAGCAGCTGCAGTATTTTTAGCGTCCGCTAACATGATCTAAGGAGACGCCGTGCATATGTCACCCAGCCTGCTGGGGCCTCAGGCTCTGCTGCGTGGAACCAGTCTGTGTCTGCTGCCGCTCCAGGCTCTGGTAGTTCTGCTGCAAAGCACCATGGCTGCTTCTCTACTGCTGCTGGTTTATCTACAGGAAGTCAACCTGCAGGATGTCAGGCTTTAGCCCGCCTCCACCCCACCAGCATCCCTCCCTCAGCTGCTCTTTGCAGACACATGCAGATGTTCCTCCCTGGGACTGACGGAGCGTTGATGCAGACATGGAGCGGCTGTCAGCATCCAGCCTCCAGGGATCCAGACAGTCTGCCTCTCCAGCTTCTTCTCCTCTATCTAACACGATGATGCTTCCCTGCATCATTAAACCACCTGGATCCACCAAGGAGGGCGGTCTGGATCCATCCCTGGTTGGTCTTCAGCTGGGTGGTGAACTCAGACCTCTGGTTGTTAGAAATGGTTTCAGGTGAAAGCACCAAATCCACAGAAACGAGATGAAACGCATCAAATGAAAATGACTGGTTTGGTTCTTTTAACCTGAAGGAGAATCTGACTTGTTTCTCCAGAACTCTGAGCTTTTAGGACTGAAATAGAGCAAATAAGTATTAGAGCCAGGCGAGAGATTTGTTTCTTAAAGTCGTAAAATTACAAGAATAAAGTTTCTTGCAATTTATGCTGAAAGTCCTAAAAAGAAAAGGAGACGACGTATTTGGACAAAGACTGGCTGAGCTAACGTGGCTACTGCGGTCTGTCAGTTTGACAGAATTCTGAGAAAAAGTCAGAATTTTGAGATTAAAGCTACTTTTGTCCCATATTAAACTGAAACAATATTAAAAAATCTGTCAACTCTTTTTTTCAGTGGCCGTAATCCTCTTCTTTAAATATATACATATTTAGAGAAATCAAAGACTTTGTTTTGGGTCCTTTGTACGTGTATTTACTTTAGGTTAAATTAAACCTGATGTTTCAAAATCCAAAAAGGACGAGTTACGCAATCAAATCAATGTTTGATTTTCTCCCGACCTCACGATATCCGATGGGGAGGTGGTCGTTAGAGCCGCTCCCTAGATGCTGCAGACTGACTCCGCCTCCCACCAAGCCGCTCCCTAGATGCTGCAGACTGACTCCGCCTCCCACCAAGCCGCTCCCTAGATGCTGCAGACTGACTCCGCCTCCCATCAAGCCGCTCCCTAGATGCTGCAGACTGACTCCGCCTCCCACCAAGCCGCTCCCTAGATGCTGCAGACTGACTCCGCCTCCCACCAAGCCGCTCCCTAGATGCTGCAGACTGACTCCGCCTCCCATCAAGCCGCTCCCTAGATGCTGCAGACTGACTCCGCCTCCCACCAAGCCGCTCCCTAGATGCTGCAGACTGACTCCGCCTCCCATCAAGCCGCTCCCTAGATGCTGCAGACTGACTCCGCCTCCCACCAAGCCGCTCCCTAGATGCTGCAGACTGACTCCGCCTCCCACCAAGCCGCTCCCTAGATGCTGCAGACTGACTCCGCCTCCCATCAAGCCGCTCCCTAGATGCTGCAGACTGACTCCGCCTCCCACCAAGCCGCTCCCTAGATGCTGCAGACTGACTCCGCCTCCCATCAAGCCGCTCCCTAGATGCTGCAGACTGACTCCGCCTCCCACCAAGCCGCTCCCTAGATGCTGCAGACTGACTCCGCCTCCCACCAAGCCGCTCCCTAGATGCTGCAGACTGACTCCGCCTCCCACCAAGCCGCTCCCTAGATGCTGCAGACTGACTCCGCCTCCCACCAAGCCGCTCCCCAGATTCTGCAGACTGACTCCGCCTCCCATCAAGCCGCTCCCCAGATGCTGCAGACTGACTCCGCCTCCCATCAAGCCGCTCCACAGATGCTACAGACTGACTCCGCCTCCCACCAAGCCGCTCCCTAGATGCTGCAGACTGACTCCGCCTCCCACCAAGCCGCTCCCTAGATGCTGCAGACTGACTCCGCCTCCCATCAAGCCGCACCCTAGATGCTGCAGACTGACTCCGCCTCCCATCAAGCCGCTCCCTAGATGCTGCAGACTGACTCCGCCTCCCATCAAGCCGCTCCCTAGATGCTGCAGACTGACTCCGCCTCCCACCAAGCCGCTCCCTAGATGCTGCAGACTGACTCCGCCTCCCACCAAGCCGCTCCCTAGATGCTGCAGACTGACTCCGCCTCCCATCAAGCCGCTCCCTAGATGCTGCAGACTGACTCCGCCTCCCACCAAGCCGCTCCCTAGATGCTGCAGACTGACTCCGCCTCCCACCAAGCCGCTCCCTAGATGCTGCAGACTGACTCCGCCTCCCACCAAGCCGCTCCCTAGATGCTGCAGACTGACTCCGCCTCCCATCAAGCCGCTCCCTAGATGCTGCAGACTGACTCCGCCTCCCATCAAGCCGCTCCCTAGATGCTGCAGACTGACTCCGCCTTCACCAGCAGTTCAGGCCCAGAACCGGAGGTCTGCGGTGTTTCATCCACCGGCTGCAGGTTCCTGTAGTTAATCATTAATAACCAGGCAGAACTAGAGACTCTCCTCCTGGTTTGGAAAGATGACTGATTATGAGGATTAATCGTCTTTCAGGGTCATTTTTCCGCCCCTCATCAGAGAGAAGCTTTGAAGTTGTTTCCTTGTGTTTGATCACGTTTCTGCTGCCTTCACCGTGCATCTTTCACTCTGAGCATCGCTTCATGAACATCGGCAAACAGACGGCGGCTGAAATAAAGGGAGGTGTAATGGGAGCAGCATGATCAGGCTCCTCCCGCCTCAGACAGACAGGAGGAGCAATCAGCCGCTGCAGATAAAGGGGGGCTAATCTGTCTTCAAGCTGCAATGCAATCCATCATCCAGCGCTAAGTAGATCTTAACACCCCAGATAACCCGTTATCAGGCGGGCGGAGGGCGCGTTTGCTCTGACAGGCCTAATCGCAGTCCAGGGAAAACTGACGCCAGCCCCTCCCTCACCTGTGAAAGAAACCACCTGGAGGAGAAGATGGACGTTTGACGGCGTCCTCTAGGAAGCACCAACTGGGCCAAGTTCTGCCTGGCTACGAGTCCAGACTTTGACTGTGCCGTTTCAACACCTACTGTGGTCTATGTCCTGATAGACCACAGAGGGAAGCGTCTGCAGACCTCCAGCCGTTTATCTGTCAGTTCAGCTCAGGACCAACCAGTAGATCCCTTCATGGCGGAGACGCGTTTTCTGAAGTGACCCATCCATCCTGATGGTCAAACATGGCGGCTTTAGGACCGTCTAAGCCTGACTGAACTCACCAGGGTAAAGTTTGGAGGAGGAGGTATTATGAAGTGGGGTTAAAGTTAACCCTGACCTCAATAGAAAGAGACGTTTTCATCGGTTTCACTCCATAAAACATCCTAAACTCCCAGGCGGGAACCTTTTTTTTTAGTTTCTAGTACAGCCGATAATCTGACGCACACGTTTGTGTTGTTTTATTTTAGGCGTTTCTCAATTCACGAGAACGCGAGTACGTACTCACGTTCTCGTGAAGTCCGTTCTTGGCGAGAACGCAGGAAGATCGGACTTGACGAGAACGCGAGCACGTATGTGTATTGGAACAGAAGCGTACTCGTGACGTCATCACATGCAACGTTCTTTAGCGTTTCTTTAACAGTCAAAACTATTTATTCTCTACACAAAACATTTTGAAAACAATATTTTTAATTTCTAAAGCTTAAAAAACATTTAAAAAAATTACCGAACCGCAAAAAACCGCCATCAGAACGAGCGGCAGTTCACACATAACTAGACCGAGAGAAGTGCACTACAGACGGGGTAACATTAGCCCCGGCTGCGGCTACCCGCGGAGGTCTGCTGGTCACTCTGGTCCGCTCAACGTCGGACTTTTTTATTTATTTCGCACTAACTCTGTAAACGGGCCACACAGGGAGGCTTCAATGTATAATGTTATCGCCTCAAACGATTTCAAAACGTACTTCTGAAGAACAACAGAAAAGGGAATGTTTAACTTCCCACTGTGAGCGCTGTCTGGAATCAAGCTGCGGCCGCAGGGCATTCTGGGAAAGCGGTCAGTCTGAAGAACGCACAAGTCTGCTCTGATGCACGCTCGATAAAGAGGGCGGGGCGAGAACAACATCCGGGGATTTGGGGCGTTCTCGATCTGGCGTTCTCGAGAATTGGAACGGTACTCGGGCTGAGGCTGATGACGTGTCACGAGTACACGAGCACACGAGAACGCTCAAGAACGCATATTGAGAAACGGCTTTTAAGTTCATTTTAATCATTCCGTCGATAAACCATCTCATTTACCAACTCAAATTAAGGATAAATACACTAATTTAAGACAGTTTTACTTATTTGCAGATAGTTTTTCCAGTGTAAAGGCAACAATTTATGTCAAAGGAAACTTTATGTTTAAAGGCCTTAATGATCTATAAATATGTATATTTTACCATATTTTTGGGAAATAATGTTCATTTACTTCAATAGATGTAGTTAATTATAGAAAAAACTAATAAAGTCATAAATATTATAACATTTAATCAGTCAGATTGGTTAAATTATCTGAATATTTAGATTAAAACAATAAGTATGTGTGTCGTTGTGCTTCTATAATTATATTTCTTCGATATTAAGGAGGAAACTTTTTATGAATCATAAAGGTGTTTTATTTAGATGATGAATTAAAATTCATGTAAATAAACACTGTAAATGACTGGAACCCAGTCCCACCTCTGCAAAGGCCTGTTTCTGTTAGCATCCATCCGTTAGCAGGGATTAAACTCTGTTTCTGTTAGCATCTATCCGTTAGCAGGGATTAAACTCTGTTTCTGTTAGCATCTTTCCGGTAGCAGGGATTAAACTCTGTTTCTGTTAGCATCTATCCGTTAGCAGGGATTAAACTCTGTTTCTGTTAGCATCCATCCGTTAGCAGGGATTAAACTCTGTTTCTGTTAGCATCTATCCGTTAGCAGGGATTAAACTCTGTTTCTGTTAGCATCTATCCGTTAGCAGGGATTAAACTCTGTTTCTGTTAGCATCTATCCGTTAGCAGGGATTAAACTCTGTTTCTGTTAGCATCTATCCGTTAGCAGGGATTAAACTGTTTCTGTTAGCATCTATCCGTTCGTAAGGATTAAACTGTGTTTCTGTTAGCATCTATCCGTTAGCAGGGATTAAACTCTGTTTCTGTTAGCATCTATCCGTTAGCAGGGATTAAACTCTGTTTCTGTTAGCATCTATCCGGTAGCAGGGATTAAACTGTGTTTCTGTTGGCATCTATCCGTTAGCAGGGATTAAACTGTGTTTCTGTTAGCATCTATCCGTTAGCAGGGATTAAACTCTGTTTCTGTTAGCATCTATCCGGTAGCAGGGATTAAACTGTGTTTCTGTTAGCATCTACCCGTTCGCAGGGATTAAACTCTGTTTCTGTTAGCATCTATCCGTTAGCAGGGATTAAACTCTGTTTCTGTTAGCATCTATCGGTTCGCAGGGATTAAACTCTGTTTCTGTTAGCATCTATCCGTTAGCAGGGATTAAACTCTGATTCTGTTAGCATTTATCCGTTAGCAGGGATTAAACTCTGTTTCTGTTAGCATCTATCCGTTAGCAGGGATTAAACTCTGTTTCTGTTAGCATCTATCCGTTAGCAGGGATTAAACTCTGTTTCTGTTAGCATCTATCCGTTAGCAGGGATTAAACTCTGTTTCTGTTAGCATCTATCCGTTAGCAGGGATTAAACTCTGTTTCTGTTAGCATCTATCCGTTCGCAGGGATTAAACTCTGTTTCTGTTAGCATCTATCCGTTAGCAGGGATTAAACTCTGTTTCTGTTAGCATCTATCCGGTAGCAGGGATTAAACTGTGTTTCTGTTAGCATCTATGCGTTAGCAGGGATTAAACTCTGTTTCTGTTAGCATCTATCCGTTAGCAGGGATTAAACTCTGTTTCTGTTAGCATCTATCCGTTAGCAGGGATTAAACTCTGTTTCTGTTAGAATCTATCCGGTAGCAGGGATTAAACTGTGTTTCTGTTAGCATCTATCCGTTAGCAGGGATTAAACTCTGTTTCTGTTAGCATCTATCCGGTAGCAGGGATTAAACTGTGTTTCTGTTAGCATCTATCCGTTAGCAGGGATTAAACTCTGTTTCTGTTAGCATCTATCCGTTAGCAGGGATTAAACTCTGTTTCTGTTAGCATCTATCCGGTAGCAGGGATTAAACTGTGTTTCTGTTAGCATCTATGCGTTAGCAGGGATTAAACTCTGTTTCTGTTAGCATCTATCCGTTAGCAGGGATTAAACTCTGTTTCTGTTAGCATCTATCCGTTAGCAGGGATTAAACTCTGTTTCTGTTAGCATCTATCCGGTAGCAGGGATTAAACTGTGTTTCTGTTAGCATCTATGCGTTAGCAGGGATTCAACTCTGTTTCTGTTAGCATCTATCCGTTAGCAGGGATTAAACTGTGTTTCTGTTTGCATCTATCCGTTAGCAGAGATTGAACTCTGTTTCTGCGGCTCTAAGGACACAGAAACCCGTCAGGCTGCGAAGGAAAACTAATATTTCAAGGTTAATCAGCAGAGCCTTCAGCGGCTGTTTGGTTTCCACCGTCTGCAGGGAATCGATCCTCCACGGAAACTTTTCCAAACCCAGAAGGGATGCTTCCTTTTCTTGGGCTCCGTTTGTCAAGGACAGAGGAGAGGTGCTGCAACCTGATCTATATTCTGCACGGAGCATGTTCTATATAGAGATAGACCTGAGAGAGTGCAGCAGTCTCCAGTAGCAGCGAGCATCAGATAAGACTCTGTCTTCCAAACAGGCTGCTTTATCTCCTCCACTGACACAGCAATACATCCTGCCTAAGGATGTATTCCATTTATTATTCCATTTATTCCATTCCATTTATTTCTATATCTCCAATTAACATCATATCATCTAAGGTCACTTTATAGAGACAATTCAACCAGATCATCCAGTCAGATTAATTCAAAGTTTTCTACCGAAGGAAAGCTGCCATGATCTGGCCTGTTTGTTCTCCCTAAATTGGTTATTTCTTTCACCTGTTGTCTATTCAGTTTATTTCTATAGCTCCAATTCACATCATGTCATCTCAGGTCACTTTCTAGTTCACCAGATCATCCAGTCAGATTGATTCAAAGTTTTCTATCTAAGGAAAACCAGCTGATTGCATCGACTCATTGACTCTTCAGCAATCCCTCACACTAAGCATGCTTGTAGCGACAGTGGAGAGGAAAAACTCCCTTTGAACAGGAAGAAACCTCCAGCAGAACCAGGCTCAGTGTGAGCGGCCATCTGCTGAGGCCGACTGGGAGAATAGAGATAGAATGAAGCAGAATGAGGAAAAAGGGTCCCTATGTCCTCCAGCAGTCTAAGCCTATAGCAGCATAAGCATAGATGTAGCTCTGTATAAACTGAGTATTTTGGATCAAATATAAGAAAGGTAAACAGTAAACCAGCATATCACTGGTTTCCAGTTCAACCTGTTCTTTAGCTCCGCTGCTGACAGCCGTCTGGTCTCAAAACCGGAACTACAGGGAACTCTGATACCTTAATGATGATGAAGGTGTCCGGTTCTGGTCCATTGAAAGAGCTAAATACAGCTCAGTGACCTTTGCCACCGGTTCTGCTGGACTTAGATTTGATTCCAGGTAGAGTAGAAAAACAACTGTTACTTTAACATCTGTAGAGTGAATATAACTCTGTTTCGCTCCTGGATCTGCTCTTCTTATTGGTTGACACGGTGCATGGACTTCTGCCCCTTCGGACTGACCTGGAAAGGTCACAGTGTGTTTAGCCTGATGTGGTTACCAGGCTTCATCAGCTCCATGGAGCATCCGCCTGGACTTTCTGCCCTGAAAGGACTCGGATCGAGTCGGTCCATCCGTCCTCCTGCTCCGCTACCAACTCCCTATAGAGATCCTCCAGCGTACCCCGCAATGTTCTGACCAGAACACCGACCACATCAAGCTCCGGGTCATTATGTCGCCCTGGACCCCAAACGCCATCCAAGGATTCTCCAGGAGGTCCGAACGTTCTTCCTGACCTGGACTCCAGCGATCAAGAACAGATCCAGGTCCTTCAAGGTGGTCGATGAAGGAGGAAGAAGCAGGTTTGATCTCTGACCCGATGGATGAGGAGGGAGCGCCGCCATGGAGCCAAGCTAATGAATTAAAATGGCGTCAGTAATAATGAGCTGCACCATGTGTGGCTAACAGCTAACAGCAGCCCTGTTTATCCTCTTTGGTTTGCAGCTCAGCGCTCAGCTAAGCTAAGAGCGCAGCAGCTAATCCTGTTAGAGATGTGATTCATGATCTTTAGTGGATGTCATCCTTTTTTCTTCCTCCTTCATTTTCCATGTCTCTGTGTGCAGCGCTGAAATGAGACCTTCGCTAATGCGCTGCATGAAATCGCATCGCCTTCAATGGAATTACTCTCACTGCCTGTCCAAGAGCAGCACTTCAAATGTCGGGGGGGGGGGAAGCTGAGGCTGCAGAGAGACATGAAAACATCTTTATTTCAGCAGCAAAACGAGTCTGCAACCAGCTGCTGCCTTCCAAACCAAGCAGATAACCTCTGTAAGAGCAGAGTAATGGATGTGCAGAGCACCACCTGGACAGAGAGAGGAACCGTCCTCCCAGCTGACCTCAGACCAACAATCAGAGGTCAGAGAGGCTGGAAGTCAACCATGCAACATTTCTGTTCTCATCAGGCCATCCTGTTTTCGCTGACTCAGCAGTTGATCTTATTCTGTTTGTTTTTTAAGGACAGTAATGAAGACATTTTAACCTTCGATGGCAAAGAGAAGGAGCTTTAATGTCTGAGGAAGAATGGCTCCTTCCATGAGCTGCTGCTCATGCTGCCAGCCTCAAACCGCAGCTTCAAACGGCTTCCTGTAACTGAGCAGCGCACAGCGGCGGGTGTTCTGTCCTCATTTACAGCCATACCTAAGACTGTGATGCTAACGTTAACACTGTGATGCTAATGCTAACATTGAAATGCTAACGATAACGTTTAGATGCTTACACAATGACTGTAATGCTGACTCTAAGACTGTGATGTTAACACTAACATTGTGATGCTAACGCTAACACTGTGATACTGATGCTAACATTGAGATGCTAACGCTAACATTGAGATGCTTATACTAAGACTGTGATGCTAACACTAACACTGTGATTCTAATGCTAACACTGTGATGCTAACGCTATGACTGTGATGCTAACGCTTACCCTATGATGCTTACACAAAGACTGTGATGCTAATGCTAACACTGTGATGCTAACGCTACGACCTTGATGCTAATGCTAACACTGTGATGCTTACACAAAGACTGTGATGCTAACACTGTGATGCTAACGCTATGACTGTGATGCTAATGCTAACACTGTGATGCTAATGCTAACACTGTGATCCTTACACAAAGACTGTGATGCTAATGTTAACACTGTGATGCTAAGGCTAACACTGTGATGCTTACACAAAGACTGTGATGCTAATGCTAACACCGTGATGCTAACGCTAACACTGTGATGCTTACACAAAGACTAGGATGCTAACGCTAACACTGTGATGCTTACACAAAGACTGTGATAGTGACCATAACACTGTGATGCTAACACTAACACTGTGATGCTAATGCTAACACTGTGATGCTTACACAAAGACTGTGATGCTAACGCTAAGACTGTGATGCTAATTCTAACACTGATCCTTACACAAAGACTGTGATGCTAATGCTAACACTGTGATGCTAAGGCTAACACTGTGATGCTTACACAAAGACTGTGATGCTAACACTAACGCTGTGATGCCAATGGTAACACTGTGATGCTTACATAAAGACTGTGATGCTAATGCTAACACTGTAATGCTAACGCTACGACTGTGATGCTAATGCTAACACTGTGATGCTTACCCTAAGACTGTGATGCTAACACTAACACTGTGATGCTAATGCTAACATTGAGATGCTAACGTTAACATGGAGATGCTTATACTAAGACTGTGATGCTAACACTAACACTGTGATTCTAATGCTAACACTGTGATGCTAACGCTACGACTGTGATGCTAACGCTTACCCTATGATGCTTACACAAAGACTGTGATGCTAACTCTAACACTGTGATGCTTACACTAACACTGTGATGCTAGCGCTAACACTGTGATGCTAACGCTACGACTGTGATGCTAACGCTAAAGTTCATCATACCTGAAACCTTCATGGTGACGGTGTCTTCCTGCTACCTGTCCTCTTCTGGCTCCGCCCTCTTTCTCCTCATGCATGTTCTGATCATGTGATCTGCATTCAGGGTGGATTCAGACGGATCTAGCAGGGCTGCAGACACAGATCTATGATCTCCTAAGGAAGCTGCTAATGAGGTTTAACGAGATATTTAGACCTTCCTGCCTAGAGCATCAACATCTAGAACTGCATGAAGAAGAAGTATGAGCAATGATCTCATTTCGGTTCAGATTATTGGTTAAATATTAAATGTAACGTTTATGTCATTTTATTGCTTGTTAGTAGTTAGAAGTTTATGACCAAAATACATGATTCAGTTTAAAGGTTGCTTCTACTGAAATTCTGTAAAAGTAAAAAAAAAAAAAATGCAATAGGAAATATGCAAAAAACTGAAATATGCAATAATGATAAATATGGGTTTAATATGAATTCTCTTTGAAAATACTTTATTGATCCCAAAGGTAAATGAAATGAATCTATTCATATATATCTTTTTTAACAACTTGTTGTAGATGTTGATGCCATAGACAGGAATGATCTTCTGTAGAGGTCTATCTACAGAGGGACTGGAGAGCCCTCTGACTAAAGACACTTAGAGAATCTGATGGGCAAACTGGAACAGCTGGGCTTCAATACACCCCTCTGCTATTGGCTGCTAGACTTCCTCACCAACAGACCTCAGTCAGTCCGGGTCGGACAGAACGCCTCTGATGTCATCCGTCTAAGCCCCTCCCCTAAGGGCTGCGTCCTGAGCCCCCTGCTGTTCACCCTGATGGCGCACGACTGCGTCCCCAGGTTCACCACCAATCACATGGTGACGTTTGCAGACGACACCACGGTGGTGGGCCTCATCAGAGACGACAACGACGTGGACTACAGAGAGGAGGTGGAGCAGCTGGTGGTGCAGAGATAACAGCCTGATCCTGAAGGTGGAGAAGACCAAGGAGATCATGGTGGACTTCAGGAAGAAGCGGCCTAACCACGCTCCACTGCTCATCAACAGCTCAGCTGTAGAGGTGGTCAGCAGCACCACATTCATCACAGACACCCTCACCTGGACTGGAAACACCACCTCACTGGTCCAAAGGGCCCAGAAGCGCTTGGACTTCCTGCGGAGGATGAGGAGAGCCCCCCTGACCCAAGAAAATTAGAACTGTACATTTACAGTCATTTTTTATATTTTTCAAGGCTGCACTTTTAAAAGATGAAATTTCTTTTTGTTTTACACTTGTGTAAAACAAAATGAAGAATAAAATCAGTCTAAAACAGTGCCGCTCTGCTCAGGCCTTGTGTCCGTAGCTTAGCAACAACGGAGCTGATTACATCACATTGTAACATAACCACTACGTTATTTTCTTATTCTGTATGAAGTACATTAAAGTGTACAGATAACAAACTGTCTTGTAGAACAGTTATTGTGTGATTGGTAAATTTATTTTGAATTGTCCACAAGACATGAGAGCTGGGCCTTATTTTTCTTTTTGGGGATTTTTGGTGGTTCTAATCTTTTTTCTAATCGTTTTTTTAGGGGCGGGGTGCGTTTGGATTTTTTTATTTTGGAATGGACTTTGGACATTATTATTAGAAATAAAAAGAATGGACAGTTTTGGACTTTCAGTTATTAGGATTGTTTGTTTTGTTTTTTGCAGATAAAAAATTGAGACTTTGAGTTTACTTATAAAATGGTTGTGAAGGTTTTGGGTTATTGGTCTATTTATACTGAATTATTATTGAATGACACTTTGGATTCTTGGTAGTAATGTGATTTTTTTTTAAATAAATCTTTGTTGCTAAAAGTCAACATAATCTTAGTGGTTGGATATTTTTTCTTTTGTCTCAGATTCATAATGTAACACACTTTGCCTGTTTTCCTGTGACAATCCCCCATGAGTATTAGTGAGTTCTGCTGTGAATCAAGCTGAATTTTACCCGTGATGGCATAAGGAGGAATGTAGACGGTTACCAACATAACACTGGTGAACTCTCCAGGCAAATAGTGAGGATAAGGAGCATCTGCTGCTGGTGTGACGAGAAATCCTGGAGGAGAGACGCTTGAGTCTGAGATACCATCCTTTAGTGGCGTAAATACTGCCCATTTCCTGGGCAGGTCGGGTTCTAGCTAGGACTTGGAGTTCTTCTAACGTGTTTCCTGAAGATCTCACATTCTCCATGATTGATGGAAGAGATGGTTTATATTTCCTGCTTCTCTGTCTCCTCCTTGCTTTTTACCTCAGCAGGAACCTGTGGGAGTGGTAGATTTACTTCAGTTTTAGAGATGCTCCAGGGTGTAAAGAATGAACTTGCTGTGGTTGCTGTGGTTATGAATCACAACAATTATTGGAAAGGGAAAGGGTTAGGGTTAAAACAGTACAAATCCTTGTAGTTTCACAGCATTTAACATCAGTAGCCCTTTTTCCACTGACCTCCCGGGGTTTGCATCCCCCAGGTAATAGGAATCCTGACTAATGTTACTGTACCATCACTCTGAAAGGCCCCGGGACCATCAACCAAAGAATGTAAATCTAAACTACACCCCATGTTGGAGTCTTTCGGTACAAACTCGCCCTCCTCCTGCTGAGAGATATTGTCAGAAGAGCAACTTACTCCAACTATAGTCCGTATCCAACAGCTCTTCTGGGCTAATAGCCACCAGCAAGGACACTGCCGAGTCTTTTGTAGCTTTCCCGGTGGTCTGATCCGCCATGATTGTGGCGGTCGTTTAGCCTCTTGTAGTGTTCTTTAATTTTCTTCAGCTTATCTTGTGCCTGCCTTGTGGTGTGCAGAATGTTATTTCATCCGGTCTGGATGCAGTCGTGGCGTAGATGATATCACAGATCATCGGCGACTCAAAGTCAAATGCTGGCCCTCATCATCGGTCCAATGGTCGTAATTTATTCTCTTCCGAAAACTGCGCAAATTCAAAAACTGTGTTGGGTGTAACAAAGCAAAATGGCGGTTTAAAGATGGCGGGATGGGCGAACTTAACAAAGAAGAAGCTGGACAGCTGCTTCTTAACTCTGCATCCATTCCAACAGCCTGAATGACCAGAGCTGAGGTCGCTTGAGGGTCCAGAGCAAAATGGCCAGCGATGAAAAGGACTCGGGTGATGAAAATGACACAGGTAATGAAAATGACTCGGGTGATGAAATGACGTAGGTAATGAAAATGACTCGGGTGATGAAAATGACACAGGTAATGAAAATGACTCGGGTGATGAAATGACGTAGGTAATGAAAATGACTCGGGTAATGAAATGACGCAGGTAATAAAAGTAACTCGGGTGATGAAATGACGCAGGTAATGAAAGTGACTCGGGTGATGAAAATGACACAGGTAATGAAAATGACTTGGGTGATGAAATTACGCATGTAATGAAAATTACTCGGGTGATGACATGACGCAGGTAATGAAAATGACTCGGGTGATGAAAATGACTCGGGTGATGAAAAGGACTCGGGTGATGAACATGACGCAGGTAATGAAAATGACTCAGGTAATGAAAATGACTCGGGTGATGAAAATGACTCGGGTGATGAACATGACGCAGGTAATGAAAACTACTCAGGTGATGAAAATGACTCGGATGATGAAATGACGCAGGTAATGAAAATGACTCGGGTGATGAAAATGACTCGGGGTGATGAAAAGGACTCGGGTGATGAACATGGCACAGGTAATGAACGTTACTCGGATGATGAACATGACCCAGGTAATGAAAATGACTCGGGTGATGAAAATGACTCGGGTGATGAAAAGAACTCGGGTGATGAAAATGACGCAGGTAATGAATGTGACTCGTATGATGAACATGACGCAGATAATGAAAATGACTCGGTGATAAAAATGACTCGGGTGATGAAAAGGACTCGGGTGATGAAAATGACGCAGGTAATGAAAATGACTCGGGTGATGAAAATGACGCAGGTAATGAAAATAACTCGGGTGATGAAAATGACGCAGGTAATGAATGTGACTCGTATGATGTAAATGACGCAGGTAATGAAAATGACTCGGGTGATGAAAATGACGAAGGTAATGAATGTGACTCGGATGATGAACATGACGCAGGTAATGAAAATGACTCGGTGATAAAAATGACTCGGGTCATGAAAAGGATTCGGGTGATGAAAAGGACTCGGGTTGATGAAAATGACGCAGGTAATGAAAATGACTCGGTGATGAAAATGACGCAGGTAATGAAAATGACTTGGGTGATGAAATTACGCAGGTAATAAAAATTACTCGGATGATGAAATGACGCAGGTAATGAAAATGACTCGGGTGATGATATAACGCAGGTAATGAAAATGACTCGGGTGATGAAATGATGCAGGTAATGAAAATGACTCGGTTGATAAAAATGACTCGGGTGATGAAAAGGACTCGGATGATGAACATGACGTAGGTAATGAAAATGACTCGGGTGATGAGAATGACTCGGGTGATGAAAAACACTCGGGTGATGAAATAACGCAGGTAATGAAAATGACTCGGGTGATGAAATGAGGCAGGTAATGAAAAGGACTCGGATGATGAACATGACGTAGGTAATGAAAATGACTCGGGTGATGAGAATGACTCGGGTGATGAAAAGCACTCGGGTGATGAAAATGACTAGGGTGATGAATAGGACTCAGGTGATGAAAATGACGCAGGTAATGAAAATGACTCGGGTGATGAAAATGACGCAGGTAATGAAAGTGACTCGGGTGATGAAAAGGAATTGCGTGATGAAAATGAATAGGGTGATGAAAAGGACTCGGGTGATGAAAATGACACAGGTAATGAAAATGACTCGGGTAATGAAATGACGCAGGTAATGAAAGTGACTCGGGTGATGAAATGACGCAGGTAATGAAAGTGACTCGGGTGATGAAAATGACGCAGGTAATGAAAATGACTTGGGTGATGAAATTACGCATGTAATGAAAATTACTCGGGTGATGACATGACGCAGGTAATGAAAATGACTCAGGTAATGAAAATGACTTCAGTGATGAAAATGACTCGGGTGATGAACATGACGCAGGTAATGAAAACTACTCAGGTGATGAAAATGACTCGGATGATGAAATGACGCAGGTAATGAAAATGACTCGGGTGATGAAAATGACTCGGGTGATGAAAAGGACTCGGGTGATGAACATGACGCAGGTAATGAAAATGACTCAGGTGATGAAAATGACTCGGGTGATTTTCTTCAGCTTATCTTGTGCCTGCCTTGTGGTGTGCAGAATGTTATTTCATCCGGTCTGGATGCAGTCGTGGCGTAGATGATATCACAGATCATCGGCGACTCAAAGTCAAATGCTGGCCCTCATCATCGGTCCAATGGTCGTAATTTATTCTCTTCCGAAAACTGCGCAAATTCAAAAACTGTGTTGGGTGTAACAAAGCAAAATGGCGGTTTAAAGATGGCGGGATGGGCGAACTTAACAAAGAAGAAGCTGGACAGCTGCTTCTTAACTCTGCATCCATTCCAACAGCCTGAATGACCAGAGCTGAGGTCGCTTGAGGGTCCAGAGCAAAATGGCCGGCGATGAAAAGGACTCGGGTGATGAAAATGGCACAGGTAATGAACGTTACTCGGATGATGAACATGACCCAGGTAATGAAAATGACTCGGGTGATGAAAATGACTCGGGTGATGAAAAGAACTCAGGTGATGAAAATGACGCAGGTAATGAATGTGACTCGTATGATGTAAATAACGCAGGTAATGAAAATGACTCGGGTGATGAAAATGACGAAGGTAATGAATGTGACTCGGATGATGAACATGACGCAGATAATGAAAATGACTCGGGTGATAAAAATGACTCGGGTGATGAATAGGACTCAGGTGATGAAAATGACGCAGGTAATGAAAATGACTCGGGTGATGAAAATGACGCAGGTAATGAAAGTGACTCGGGTGATGAAAAGGAATTGGGTGATGAAAATGAATAGGATGATGAAAAGGACTCGGGTGATGAAAATGACACAGGTAATGAAAATGACTCGGGTGATGAAATGACGTAGGTAATGAAAATGACTCGGGTAATGAAAATGACTCGGGTAATGAAATGACGCAGGTAATGAAAGTGACTCGGGTGATGAAATGACGCAGGTAATGAAAGTGACTCGGGTGATGAAAATGACGCAGGTAATGAAAATGACTCGGGTGATGAAACTGACACAGGTAATGAAAATGACTTGGGTGATGAAATTAAGCATGTAATGAAAATTACTCGGGTGATGAACATGACGCAGGTAATGAAAATGACTCAGGTAATGAAAATGACTCGGGTGATGAAAATGACTCGGGTGATGAACATGACGCAGGTAATGAAAACTACTCAGGTGATGAAAATGACTCGGATGATGAAATGACGCAGGTAATGAAAATGACTCGGGTGATGAAAAGGACTCGGGTGATGAACATGACGCAGGTAATGAAAATGACTCAGGTGATGAAAATGACTCGGGTGATTTTCTTCAGCTTATCTTGTGCCTGCCTTGTGGTGTGCAGAATGTTATTTCATCCGGTCTGGATGCAGTCGTGGCGTAGATGATATCACAGATCATCGGCGACTCAAAGTCAAATGCTGGCCCTCATCATCGGTCCAATGGTCGTAATTTATTCTCTTCCGAAAACTGCGCAAATTCAAAAACTGTGTTGGGTGTAACAAAGCAAAATGGCGGTTTAAAGATGGCGGGATGGGCGAACTTAACAAAGAAGAAGCTGGACAGCTGCTTCTTAACTCTGCATCCATTCCAACAGCCTGAATGACCAGAGCTGAGGTCGCTTGAGGGTCCAGAGCAAAATGGCCGGCGATGAAAAGGACTCGGGTGATGAAAATGACTCCGGTGATGAAAAGAACTCGGGTGATGAAAATGGCACAGGTAAGGAACGTTACTCGGATGATGAACATGACCCAGGTAATGAAAATGACTCGGGTGATGAAAATGACTCGGGTGATGAAAAGAACTCGGGTGATGAAAATGACGCAGGTAATGAATGTGACTCGTATGATGTAAATAACGCAGGTAATGAAAATGACTCGGGTGATGAAAATGACGAAGGTAATGAATGTGACTCGGATGATGAACATGACGCAGATAATGAAAATGACTCTGTGATAAAAATGACTCGGGTGATGAAAAGGACTCGGGTGATGAAAATGACGCAGGTAATGAAAATGACTCGGGTGATGAAAATGACGCAGGTAATGAAAATAACTCGGGTGATGAAAATGACGCAGGTAATGAAAATGACTCGGGTGATGAAAATGACAAAGGTAATGAATGTGACTCGGATGATGAACATGACGCAGGTAATGAAAATGACTCGGTGATAAAAATGACTCGGGTCATGAAAAGGACTTGGGTGATGAAAAGGACTCGGGTTGATGAAAATGACGCAGGTAATGAAAATGACTCGGTGATGAAATGATGCAGGTAATGAAAATGACTCGGTTGATAAAAATGACTCGGGTGATGAAAAGGACTCGGATGATGAACATGACGTAGGTAATGAAAATGACTCGGGTGATGAGAATGACTCGGGTAATGAAAAATACTCGGGTGATGAAATAACGCAGGTAATGAAAATGACTCAGGTGATGAAATGAGGCAGGTAATGAAAAGGACTCGGGTGATGAGAATGACTCGGGTGATGAAAAACACTCGGGTGATGAAAATGACTAGGGTGATGAATAGGACTCAGGTGATGAAAATGACGCAGGTAATGAAAATGACTCGGGTGATGAAAATGACGCAGGTAATGAAAGTGACTCGGGTGATGAAAAGGAATTGCGTGATGAAAATGAATAGGGTGATGAAAAGGACTCGGGTGATGAAAATGACACAGGTAATGAAAATGACTCGGGTGATGAAATGACGTAGGTAATGAAAATCACTCGGGTAATGAAATGACGCAGGTAATGAAAGTGACTCGGGTGATGAAATGACGCAGGTAATGAAAGTGACTCGGGTGATGAAAATGACGCAGGTAATGAAAATGACTTGGGTGATGAAATTACGCATGTAATGAAAATTACTCGGGTGATGACATGACGCAGGTAATGAAAATGACTCGGGTGATGAAAATGACTCGGGTGATGAAAAGGACTCGGGTGATGAACATGACGCAGGTAATGAAAATGACTCAGGTAATGAAAATGACTCGGGTGATGAAAATGACTCGGGTGATGAACATGACGCAGGTAATGAAAACTACTCAGGTGATGAAAATGACTCGGATGATGAAATGACGCAGGTAATGAAAATGACTCGGGTGATGAAAATGACTCGGGTGAGGAAAAGGACTCGGGTGATGAACATGACGCAGGTAATGAAAATGACTCAGGTGATGAAAATGACTCGGGTGATTTTCTTCAGCTTATCTTGTGCCTGCCTTGTGGTGTGCAGAATGTTATTTCATCCGGTCTGGATGCAGTCGTGGCGTAGATGATATCACAGATCATCGGCGACTCAAAGTCAAATGCTGGCCCTCATCATCGGTCCAATGGTCGTAATTTATTCTCTTCCGAAAACTGCGCAAATTCAAAAACTGTGTTGGGTGTAACAAAGCAAAATGGCGGTTTAAAGATGGCGGGATGGGCGAACTTAACAAAGAAGAAGCTGGACAGCTGCTTCTTAACTCTGCATCCATTCCAACAGCCTGAATGACCAGAGCTGAGGTCGCTTGAGGGTCCAGAGCAAAATGGCCAGCGATGAAAAGGACTCGGGTGATGAAAATGGCACAGGTAATGAACGTTACTCGGATGATGAACATGACCCAGGTAATGAAAATGACTCGGGTGATGAAAATGACTCGGGTGATGAAAAGAACTCAGGTGATGAAAATGACGCAGGTAATGAATGTGACTCGTATGATGTAAATAACGCAGGTAATGAAAATGACTCGGCTGATGAAAATGACGAAGGTAATGAATGTGACTCGGATGATGAACATGACGCAGATAATGAAAATGACTCGGTGATAAAAATGACTCGGGTGATGAATAGGACTCAGGTGAAGAAAATGACGCAGGTAATGAAAATGACTCGGGTGATGAAAATGACGCAGGTAATGAAAGTGACTCGGGTGATGAAAATGAATTGGGTGATGAAAATGAATAGGATGATGAAAAGGACTCGGGTGATGAAAATGACACAGGTAATGAAAATGACTCGGGTGATGAAATGACATAGGTAATGAAAATGACTCGGGTAATGAAATGACGCAGGTAATGAAAGTGACTCGGGTGATGAAATGACGCAGGTAATGAAAGTGACTCGGGTGATGAAAATGACGCAGGTAATGAAAATGACTCGGGTGATGAAACTGACACAGGTAATGAAAATGACTTGGGTGATGAAATTAAGCATGTAATGAAAATTACTCGGGTGATGACATGACGCAGGTAATGAAAATGACTCGGGTGATGAAAATGACTCGGGTGATGAAAAGGACTCGGGTGATGAACATGACGCAGGTAATGAAAATGACTCAGGTAATGAAAATGACTCGGGTGATGAAAATGACTCGGGTGATGAACATGACGCAGGTAATGAAAACTACTCAGGTGATGAAAATGACTCGGATGATGAAATGACGCAGGTAATGAAAATGACTCGGGTGATGAAAATGACTCGGGTGATGAAAAGGACTCGGGTGATGAACATGACGCAGGTAATGAAAATGACTCAGGTGATGAAAATGACTCGGGTGATTTTCTTCAGCTTATCTTGTGCCTGCCTTGTGGTGTGCAGAATGTTATTTCATCCGGTCTGGATGCAGTCGTGGCGTAGATGATATCACAGATCATCGGCGACTCAAAGTCAAATGCTGGCCCTCATCATCGGTCCAATGGTCGTAATTTATTCTCTTCCGAAAACTGCGGAAATTCAAAAACTGTGTTGGGTGTAACAAAGCAAAATGGCGGTTTAAAGATGGCGGGATGGGCGAACTTAACAAAGAAGAAGCTGGACAGCTGCTTCTTAACTCTGCATCCATTCCAACAGCCTGAATGACCAGAGCTGAGGTCGCTTGAGGGTCCAGAGCAAAATGGCCGGCGATGAAAAGGACTCGGGTGATGAAAATGACTCCGGTGATGAAAAGAACTCGGGTGATGAAAATGGCACAGGTAATGAACGTTACTCGGATGATGAACATGACCCAGGTAATGAAAATGACTCGGGTGATGAAAATGACTCGGGTGATGAAAAGAACTCAGGTGATGAAAATGACGCAGGTAATGAATGTGACTCGTATGATGTAAATAACGCAGGTAATGAAAATGACTCGGGTGATGAAAATGACGAAGGTAATGAATGTGACTCGGATGATGAACATGACGCAGATAATGAAAATGACTCGGTGATAAAAATGACTCGGGTGATGAAAAGGACTCGGGTGATGAAAATGACGCAGGTAATGAAAATGACTCGGGTGATGAAAATGACGCAGGTAATGAAAATAACTCGGGTGATGAAAATGACGCAGGTAATGAATGTGACTCGTATGATGTAAATGACGCAGGTAATGAAAATGACTTGGGTGATGAAAATGACGAAGGTAATGAATGTGACTCGGATGATGAACATGACGCAGGTAATGAAAATGACTCGGTGATAAAAATGACTCGGGTCTTGAAAAGGACTCGGGTGATGAAAAGGACTCGGGTTGATGAAAATGACGCAGGTAATGAAAATGACTCGGTGATGAAATGATGCAGGTAATGAAAATTACTCGGTTGATAAAAATGACTCGGGTGATGAAAAGGACTCGGATGATGAACATGACGTAGGTAATGAAAATGACTCGGGTGATGAGAATGACTCGGGTGATGAAAAACACTCGGGTGATGAAAATGACTAGGGTGATGAATAGGACTCAGGTGATGAAAATGACGCAGGTAATGAAAATGACTCGGGTGATGAAAATGACGCAGGTAATGAAAGTGACTCGGGTGATGAAAAGGAATTGCGTGATGAAAATGAATAGGGTGATGAAAAGGACTCGGGTGATGAAAATGACACAGGTAATGAAAATGACTCGGGTGATGAAATGACGTAGGTAATGAAAATGACTCGGGTAATGAAATGACGCAGGTAATGAAAGTGACTCGGGTGATGAAATGACGCAGGTAATGAAAGTGACTCGGGTGATGAAAATGACGCAGGTAATGAAAATGACTTGGGTGATGAAATTACGCATGTAATGAAAATTACTCGGGTGATGACATGACGCAGGTAATCAAAATGACTCGGGTGATGAAAATGACTCGGGTGATGAAAAGGACTCGGGTGATGAACATGACGCAGGTAATGAAAATGACTCAGGTAATGAAAATGACTCGGGTGATGAACATGACGCAGGTAATGAAAACTACTCAGGTGATGAAAATGACTCGGATGATGAAATGACGCAGGTAATGAAAATGACTCGGGTGATGAAAATGACTCGGGTGATGAAAAGGACTCGGGTGATGAACATGACGCAGGTAATGAAAATGACTCAGGTGATGAAAATGACTCGGGTGATTTTCTTCAGCTTATCTTGTGCCTGCCTTGTGGTGTGCAGAATGTTATTTCATCCGGTCTGGATGCAGTCGGGGCGTAGATGATATCACAGATCATCGGCGACTCAAAGTCAAATGCTGGCCCTCATCATCGGTCCAATGGTCGTAATTTATTCTCTTCCGAAAACTGCGCAAATTCAAAAACTGTGTTGGGTGTAACAAAGCAAAATGGCGGTTTAAAGATGGCGGGATGGGCGAACTTAACAAAGAAGAAGCTGGACAGCTGCTTCTTAACTCTGCATCCATTCCAACAGCCTGAATGACCAGAGCTGAGGTCGCTTGAGGGTCCAGAGCAAAATGGCCAGCTATGAAAAGGACTCGGGTGATGAAAATGGCACAGGTAATGAACGTTACTCGGATGATGAACATGACCCAGGTAATGAAAATGACTCGGGTGATGAAAATGACTCGGGTGATGAAAAGAACTCAGGTGATGAAAATGACGAAGGTAATGAATGTGACTCGTATGATGTAAATAACGCAGGTAATGAAAATGACTCGGGTGATGAAAATGACGAAGGTAATGAATGTGACTCGGATGATGAACATGACGCAGATAATGAAAATGACTCGGTGATAAAAATGACTCGGGTGATGAATAGGACTCAGGTGATGAAAATGACGCAGGTAATGAAAATGACTCGGGTGATGAAAATGACGCAGGTAATGAAAGTGACTCGGGTGATGAAAAGGAATTGGGTGATGAAAATGAATAGGATGATGAAAAGGACTCGGGTGATGAAAATGACACAGGTAATGAAAATGACTCGGGTGATGAAATGACGTAGGTAATGAAAATGACTCGGGCAATGAAATGACGCAGGTAATGAAAGTGACTCGGGTGATGAAATGACGCAGGTAATGAAAGTGACTCGGGTGATGAAAATGACGCAGGTAATGAAAATGACTCGGGTGATGAAACTGACACAGGTAATGAAAATGACTTGGGTGATGAAATTAAGCATGTAATGAAAATTACTCGGGTGATGACATGACGCAGGTAATGAAAATGACTCGGGTGATGAAAATGACTCGGGTGATGAAAAGGACTCGGGTGATGAACATGACGCAGGTAATGAAAATGACTCAGGTAATGAAAATGACTCGGGTGATGAAAATGACTCGGGTGATGAACATGACGCAGGTAATGAAAACTACTCAGGTGATGAAAATGACTCGGATGATGAAATGACGCAGGTAATGAAAATGACTCGGGTGATGAAAATGACTCGGGTGATGAAAAGGACTCGGGTGATGAACATGACGCAGGTAATGAAAATGACTCAGGTGATGAAAATGACTCGGGTGATTTTCTTCAGCTTATCTTGTGCCTGCCTTGTGGTGTGCAGAATGTTATTTCATCCGGTCTGGATGCAGTCGTGGCGTAGATGATATCACAGATCATCGGCGACTCAAAGTCAAATGCTGGCCCTCATCATCGGTCCAATGGTCGTAATTTATTCTCTTCCGAAAACTGCGCAAATTCAAAAACTGTGTTGGGTGTAACAAAGCAAAATGGCGGTTTAAAGATGGCGGGATGGGCGAACTTAACAAAGAAGAAGCTGGACAGCTGCTTCTTAACTCTGCATCCATTCCAACAGCCTGAATGACCAGAGCTGAGGTCGCTTGAGGGTCCAGAGCAAAATGGCCGGCGATGAAAAGGACTCGGGTGATGAAAATGACTCCGGTGATGAAAAGAACTCGGGTGATGAAAATGGCACAGGTAATGAACGTTACTCGGATGATGAACATGACCCAGGTAATGAAAATGACTCGGGTGATGAAAATGACTCGGGTGATGAAAAGAACTCGGGTGATGAAAATGACGCAGGTAATGAATGTGACTCGTATGATGTAAATAACGCAGGTAATGAAAATGACTCGGGTGATGAAAAGAACTCGGGTGATGAAAATGACGCAGGTAATGAATGTGACTCGTATGATGTAAATAACGCAGGTAATGAAAATGACTCGGGTGATGAAGATGACGAAGGTAATGAATGTGACTCGGATGATGAACATGACGCAGATAATGAAAATGACTCGGTGATAAAAATGACTCGGGTGATGAAAAGGACTCGGGTGATGAAAATGACGCAGGTAATGAAAATGACTCGGGTGATGAAAATGACGCAGGTAATGAAAATAACTCGGGTGATGAAAATGACGCAGGTAATGAATGTGACTCGTATGATGTAAATGACGCAGGTAATGAAAATGACTCGGGTGATGAAATGACGTAGGTAATGAAAATGACTCGGGCAATGAAATGACGCAGGTAATGAAAGTGACTCGGGTGATGAAATGACGCAGGTAATGAAAGTGACTCGGGTGATGAAAATGACGCAGGTAATGAAAATGACTCGGGTGATGAAACTGACACAGGTAATGAAAATGACTTGGGTGATGAAATTAAGCATGTAATGAAAATTACTCGGGTGATGACATGACGCAGGTAATGAAAATGACTCGGGTGATGAAAATGACTCGGGTGATGAAAAGGACTCGGGTGATGAACATGACGCAGGTAATGAAAATGACTCAGGTAATGAAAATGACTCGGGTGATGAAAATGACTCGGGTGATGAACATGACGCAGGTAATGAAAACTACTCAGGTGATGAAAATGACTCGGATGATGAAAATGACGCAGGTAATGAAAATGACTCGGGTGATGAAAATGACGCAGGTAATGAAAGTGACTCGGGTGATGAAAAGGAATTGCGTGATGAAAATGAATAGGGTGATGAAAAGGACTCGGGTGATGAAAATGACACAGGTAATGAAAATGACTCGGGTAATGAAATGACGCAGGTAATGAAAGTGACTCGGGTGATGAAATGACGCAGGTAATGAAAGTGACTCGGGTGATGAAAATGACGCAGGTAATGAAAATGACTTGGGTGATGAAATTACGCATGTAATGAAAATTACTCGGGTGATGACATGACGCAGGTAATGAAAATGACTCAGGTAATGAAAATGACTTCAGTGATGAAAATGACTCGGGTGATGAACATGACGCAGGTAATGAAAACTACTCAGGTGATGAAAATGACTCGGATGATGAAATGACGCAGGTAATGAAAATGACTCGGGTGATGAAAATGACTCGGGTGATGAAAAGGACTCGGGTGATGAACATGACGCAGGTAATGAAAATGACTCAGGTGATGAAAATGACTCGGGTGATTTTCTTCAGCTTATCTTGTGCCTGCCTTGTGGTGTGCAGAATGTTATTTCATCCGGTCTGGATGCAGTCGTGGCGTAGATGATATCACAGATCATCGGCGACTCAAAGTCAAATGCTGGCCCTCATCATCGGTCCAATGGTCGTAATTTATTCTCTTCCGAAAACTGCGCAAATTCAAAAACTGTGTTGGGTGTAACAAAGCAAAATGGCGGTTTAAAGATGGCGGGATGGGCGAACTTAACAAAGAAGAAGCTGGACAGCTGCTTCTTAACTCTGCATCCATTCCAACAGCCTGAATGACCAGAGCTGAGGTCGCTTGAGGGTCCAGAGCAAAATGGCCGGCAATGAAAAGGACTCGGGTGATGAAAATGGCACAGGTAATGAACGTTACTCGGATGATGAACATGACCCAGGTAATGAAAATGACTCGGGTGATGAAAATGACTCGGGTGATGAAAAGAACTCAGGTGATGAAAATGACGCAGGTAATGAATGTGACTCGTATGATGTAAATAACGCAGGTAATGAAAATGACTCGGGTGATGAAAATGACGAAGGTAATGAATGTGACTCGGATGATGAACATGACGCAGATAATGAAAATGACTCGGGTGATAAAAATGACTCGGGTGATGAATAGGACTCAGGTGATGAAAATGACGCAGGTAATGAAAATGACTCGGGTGATGAAAATGACGCAGGTAATGAAAGTGACTCGGGTGATGAAAAGGAATTGGGTGATGAAAATGAATAGGATGATGAAAAGGACTCGGGTGATGAAAATGACACAGGTAATGAAAATGACTCGGGTGATGAAATGACGTAGGTAATGAAAATGACTCGGGTAATGAAAATGACTCGGGTAATGAAATGACGCAGGTAATGAAAGTGACTCGGGTGATGAAATGACGCAGGTAATGAAAGTGACTCGGGTGATGAAAATGACGCAGGTAATGAAAATGACTCGGGTGATGAAACTGACACAGGTAATGAAAATGACTTGGGTGATGAAATTAAGCATGTAATGAAAATTACTCGGGTGATGAACATGACGCAGGTAATGAAAATGACTCAGGTAATGAAAATGACTCGGGTGATGAAAATGACTCGGGTGATGAACATGACGCAGGTAATGAAAACTACTCAGGTGATGAAAATGACTCGGATGATGAAATGACGCAGGTAATGAAAATGACTCGGGTGATGAAAATGACTCGGGTGATGAAAAGGACTCGGGTGATGAACATGACGCAGGTAATGAAAATGACTCAGGTGATGAAAATGACTCGGGTGATGAAAAGAACTCGGGTGATGAAAATGACGCAGGTAATGAATGTGACTCGTATGATGTAAATAACGCAGGTAATGAAAATGACTCGGGTGATGAAAAGAACTCGGGTGATGAAAATGACGCAGGTAATGAATGTGACTCGTATGATGTAAATAACGCAGGTAATGAAAATGACTCGGGTGATGAAGATGACGAAGGTAATGAATGTGACTCGGATGATGAACATGACGCAGATAATGAAAATGACTCGGTGATAAAAATGACTCGGGTGATGAAAAGGACTCGGGTGATGAAAATGACGCAGGTAATGAAAATGACTCGGGTGATGAAAATGACGCAGGTAATGAAAATAACTCGGGTGATGAAAATGACGCAGGTAATGAATGTGACTCGTATGATGTAAATGACGCAGGTAATGAAAATGACTCGGGTGATGAAATGACGTAGGTAATGAAAATGACTCGGGCAATGAAATGACGCAGGTAATGAAAGTGACTCGGGTGATGAAATGACGCAGGTAATGAAAGTGACTCGGGTGATGAAAATGACGCAGGTAATGAAAATGACTCGGGTGATGAAACTGACACAGGTAATGAAAATGACTTGGGTGATGAAATTAAGCATGTAATGAAAATTACTCGGGTGATGACATGACGCAGGTAATAAAAATGACTCGGGTGATGAAAATGACTCGGGTGATGAAAAGGACTCGGGTGATGAACATGACGCAGGTAATGAAAATGACTCAGGTAATGAAAATGACTCGGGTGATGAAAATGACTCGGGTGATGAACATGACGCAGGTAATGAAAACTACTCAGGTGATGAAAATGACTCGGATGATGAAATGACGCAGGTAATGAAAATGACTCGGGTGATGAAAATGACTCGGGTGATGAAAAGGACTCGGGTGATGAACATGACGCAGGTAATGAAAATGACTCAGGTGATGAAAATGACTCAGGTGATTTTCTTCAGCTTATCTTGTGCCTGCCTTGTGGTGTGCAGAATGTTATTTCATCCGGTCTGGATGCAGTCGTGGCGTAGATGATATCACAGATCATCGGCGACTCAAAGTCAAATGCTGGCCCTCATCATCGGTCCAATGGTCGTAATTTATTCTCTTCCGAAAACTGCGCAAATTCAAAAACTGTGTTGGGTGTAACAAAGCAAAATGGCGGTTTAAAGATGGCGGGATGGGCGAACTTAACAAAGAAGAAGCTGGACAGCTGCTTCTTAACTCTGCATCCATTCCAACAGCCTGAATGACCAGAGCTGAGGTCGCTTGAGGGTCCAGAGCAAAATGGCCGGCGATGAAAAGGACTCGGGTGATGAAAATGACTCCGGTGATGAAAAGAACTCGGGTGATGAAAATGGCACAGGCAATGAACGTTACTCGGATGATGAACATGACCCAGGTAATGAAAATGACTCGGGTGATGAAAATGACTCGGGTGATGAAAAGAACTCGGGTGATGAAAATGACGCAGGTAATGAATGTGACTCGTATGATGTAAATAACGCAGGTAATGAAAATGACTCGGGTGATGAAAAGAACTCGGGTGATGAAAATGACGCAGGTAATGAATGTGACTCGTATGATGTAAATAACGCAGGTAATGAAAATGACTCGGGTGATGAAGATGACGAAGGTAATGAATGTGACTCGGATGATGAACATGACGCAGATAATGAAAATGACTCGGTGATAAAAATGACTCGGGTGATGAAAAGGACTCGGGTGATGAAAATGACGCAGGTAATGAAAATGACTCGGGTGATGAAAATGACGCAGGTAATGAAAATAACTCGGGTGATGAAAATGACGCAGGTAATGAATGTGACTCGTATGATGTAAATGACGCAGGTAATGAAAATGACTCGGGTGATGAAAATGACGAAGGTAATGAATGTGACTCGGATGATGAACATGACGCAGGTAATGAAAATGACTCGGTGATAAAAATGACTCGGGTCATGAAAAGGACTCGGGTGATGAAAAGGACTCGGATGATGAACATGACGCAGGTAATGAAAATGACTCGGGTGATGAGAATGACTCGGGTGATGAAAAACACTCGGGTGATGAAATAACGCAGGTAATGAAAATGACTCGGGTGATGAAATGAGGCAGGTAATGAAAAGGACTCGGATGATGAACATGACGTAGGTAATGAAAATGACTCAGGTGATGAGAATGACTCGGGTGATGAAAAACACTCGGGTGATGAAAATGACTAGGGTGATGAATAGGACTCAGGTGATGAAAATGACGCAGGTAATGAAAATGACTCGGGTGATGAAAATGACGCAGGTAATGAAAGTGACTCGGGTGATGAAAAGGAATTGCGTGATGAAAATGAATAGGGTGATGAAAAGGACTCGGGTGATGAAAATGACACAGGTAATGAAAATGACTCGGGTGATGAAATGACGTAGGTAATGAAAATGACTCGGGTAATGAAATGACGAAGGTAATGAAAGTGACTCGGGTGATGAAATGACGCAGGTAATGAAAGTGACTCGGGTGATGAAAATGACGCAGGTAATGAAAATGACTTGGGTGATGAAATTACGCATGTAATGAAAATTACTCGGGTGATGACATGACGCAGGTAATGAAAATGACTCGGGTGATGAAAATGACTCGGGTGATGAAAAGGACTCGGGTGATGAACATGACGCAGGTAATGAAAATGACTCAGGTAATGAAAATGACTCGGGTGATGAAAATGACTCGGGTGATGAACATGACGCAGGTAATGAAAACTACTCAGGTGATGAAAATGACTCGGATGATGAAATAACGCAGGTAATGAAAATGACTCGGGTGATGAAAATGACTCGGGTGAGGAAAAGGACTCGGGTGATGAACATGACGCAGGTAATGAAAATGACTCAGGTGATGAAAATGACTCGGGTGATTTTCTTCAGCTTATCTTGTGCCTGCCTTGTGGTGTGCAGAATGTTATTTCATCCGGTCTGGATGCAGTCGTGGCGTAGATGATATCACAGATCATCGGCGACTCAAAGTCAAATGCTGGCCCTCATCATCGGTCCAATGGTCGTAATTTATTCTCTTCCGCAAACTGCGCAAATTCAAAAACTGTGTTGGGTGTAACAAAGCAAAATGGCGGTTTAAAGATGGCGGGATGGGCGAACTTAACAAAGAAGAAGCTGGACAGCTGCTTCTTAACTCTGCATCCATTCCAACAGCCTGAATGACCAGAGCTGAGGTCGCTTGAGGGTCCAGAGCAAAATGGCCAGCGATGAAAAGGACTCGGGTGATGAAAATGGCACAGGTAATGAACGTTACTCGGATGATGAACATGACCCAGGTAATGAAAATGACTCGGGTGATGAAAATGACTCGGGTGATGAAAAGAACTCAGGTGATGAAAATGACGCAGGTAATGAATGTGACTCGTATGATGTAAATAACGCAGGTAATGAAAATGACTCGGGTGATGAAAATGACGAAGGTAATGAATGTGACTCGGATGATGAACATGACGCAGATAATGAAAATGACTCGGTGATAAAAATGACTCGGGTGATGAATAGGACTCAGGTGATGAAAATGACGCAGGTAATGAAAATGACTCGGGTGATGAAAAGGAATTGGGTGATGAAAATGAATAGGATGATGAAAAGGACTCGGGTGATGAAAATGACACAGGTAATGAAAATGACTCGGGTGATGAAATGACGTAGGTAATGAAAATGACTCGGGTAATGAAATGACGCAGGTAATGAAAGTGACTCGGGTGATGAAATGACGCAGGTAATGAAAGTGACTCGGGTGATGAAAATGACGCAGGTAATGAAAATGACTCGGGTGATGAAACTGACACAGGTAATGAAAATGACTTGGGTGATGAAATTACGCATGTAATGAAAATTACTCGGGTGATGACATGACGCAGGTAATGAAAATGACTCGGGTGATGAAAATGACTCGGGTGATGAAAAGGACTCGGGTGATGAACATGACGCAGGTAATGAAAATGACTCAGGTAATGAAAATGACTCGGGTGATGAAAATGACTCGGGTGATGAACATGACGCAGGTAATGAAAATGACTCAGGTGATGAAAATGACTCGGATGATGAAATGACGCAGGTAATGAAAATGACTCGGGTGATGAAAATGACTCGGGTGATGAAAAGGACTCGGGTGATGAACATGACGCAGGCAATGAAAATGACTCGGGTGATTTTCTTCAGCTTATCTTGTGCCTGCCTTGTGGTGTGCAGAATGTTATTTCATCCGGTCTGGATGCAGTCGTGGCGTAGATGATATCACAGATCATCGGCGACTCAAAGTCAAATGCTGGCCCTCATCATCGGTCCAATTGTCGTAATTTATTCTCTTCCGAAAACTGCGCAAATTCAAAAACTGTGTTGGGTGTAACAAAGCAAAATGGCGGTTTAAAGATGGCGGGATGGGCGAACTTAACAAAGAAGAAGCTGGACAGCTGCTTCTTAACTCTGCATCCATTCCAACAGCCTGAATGACCAGAGCTGAGGTCGCTTGAGGGTCCAGAGCAAAATGGCCGGCGATGAAAAGGACTCGGGTGATGAAAATGACTCCGGTGATGAAAAGAACTCGGGTGATGAAAATGGCACAGGTAATGAACGTTACTCGGATGATGAACATGACCCAGGTAATGAAAATGACTCGGGTGATGAAAATGACTCGGGTGATGAAAAGAACTCGGGTGATGAAAATGACGCAGGTAATGAATGTGACTCGTATGATGTAAATAACGCAGGTAATGAAAATGACTCGGGTGATGAAAATGACGAAGGTAATGAATGTGACTCGGATGATGAACATGACACAGATAATGAAAATGACTCTGTGATAAAAATGACTCGGGTGATGAAAAGGACTCGGGTGATGAAAATGACGCAGGTAATGAAAATGACTCGGGTGATGAAAATGACGCAGGTAATGAAAATAACTCGGGTGATGAAAATGACGCAGGTAATGAATGTGACTCGTATGATGTAAATGACGCAGGTAATGAAAATGACTCGGGTGATGAAAATGACGAAGGTAATGAATGTGACTCGGATGATGAACATGACGCAGGTAATGAAAATGACTCGGTGATAAAAATGACTCGGGTCATGAAAAGGACTCGGGTGATGAAAAACACTCGGGTGATGAAATAACGCAGGTAATGAAAATGACTCGGGTGATGAAATGAGGCAGGTAATGAAAAGGACTCGGATGATGAACATGACGTAGGTAATGAAAATGACTCAGGTGATGAGAATGACTCGGGTGATGAAAAACACTCGGGTGATGAAAATGACTAGGGTGATGAATAGGACTCAGGTGATGAAAATGACGCAGGTAATGAAAATGACTCGGGTGATGAAAATCACGCAGGTAATGAAAGTGACTCGGGTGATGAAAAGGAATTGCGTGATGAAAATGAATAGGGTGATGAAAAGGACTCGGGTGATGAAAATGACACAGGTAATGAAAATGACTCGGGTGATGAAATGACGTAGGTAATGAAAATGACTCGGGTAATGAAATGACGAAGGTAATGAAAGTGACTCGGGTGATGAAATGACGCAGGTAATGAAAGTGACTCGGGTGATGAAAATGACGCAGGTAATGAAAATGACTTGGGTGATGAAATTACGCATGTAATGAAAATTACTCGGGTGATGACATGACGCAGGTAATGAAAATGACTCGGGTGATGAAAATGACTCGGGTGATGAAAAGGACTCGGGTGATGAACATGACGCAGGTAATGAAAATGACTCAGGTAATGAAAATGACTCGGGTGATGAAAATGACTCGGGTGATGAACATGACGCAGGTAATGAAAACTACTCAGGTGATGAAAATGACTCGGATGATGAAATAACGCAGGTAATGAAAATGACTCGGGTGATGAAAATGACTCGGGTGAGGAAAAGGACTCGGGTGATGAACATGACGCAGGTAATGAAAATGACTCAGGTGATGAAAATGACTCGGGTGATTTTCTTCAGCTTATCTTGTGCCTGCCTTGTGGTGTGCAGAATGTTATTTCATCCGGTCTGGATGCAGTCGTGGCGTAGATGATATCACAGATCATCGGCGACTCAAAGTCAAATGCTGGCCCTCATCATCGGTCCAATGGTCGTAATTTATTCTCTTCCGCAAACTGCGCAAATTCAAAAACTGTGTTGGGTGTAACAAAGCAAAATGGCGGTTTAAAGATGGCGGGATGGGCGAACTTAACAAAGAAGAAGCTGGACAGCTGCTTCTTAACTCTGCATCCATTCCAACAGCCTGAATGACCAGAGCTGAGGTCGCTTGAGGGTCCAGAGCAAAATGGCCAGCGATGAAAAGGACTCGGGTGATGAAAATGGCACAGGTAATGAACGTTACTCGGATGATGAACATGACCCAGGTAATGAAAATGACTCGGGTGATGAAAATGACTCGGGTGATGAAAAGAACTCAGGTGATGAAAATGACGCAGGTAATGAATGTGACTCGTATGATGTAAATAACGCAGGTAATGAAAATGACTCGGGTGATGAAAATGACGAAGGTAATGAATGTGACTCGGATGATGAACATGACGCAGATAATGAAAATGACTCGGTGATAAAAATGACTCGGGTGATGAATAGGACTCAGGTGATGAAAATGACGCAGGTAATGAAAATGACTCGGGTGATGAAAATGACGCAGGTAATGAAAGTGACTCGGGTGATGAAAAGGAATTGGGTGATGAAAATGAATAGGATGATGAAAAGGACTCGGGTGATGAAAATGACACAGGTAATGAAAATGACTCGGGTGATGAAATGACGTAGGTAATGAAAATGACTCGGGTAATGAAATGACGCAGGTAATGAAAGTGACTCGGGTGATGAAATGACGCAGGTAATGAAAGTGACTCGGGTGATGAAAATGACGCAGGTAATGAAAATGACTCGGGTGATGAAACTGACACAGGTAATGAAAATGACTTGGGTGATGAAATTACGCATGTAATGAAAATTACTCGGGTGATGACATGACGCAGGTAATGAAAATGACTCGGGTGATGAAAATGACTCGGGTGATGAAAAGGACTCGGGTGATGAACATGACGCAGGTAATGAAAATGACTCAGGTAATGAAAATGACTCGGGTGATGAAAATGACTCGGGTGATGAACATGACGCAGGTAATGAAAATGACTCAGGTGATGAAAATGACTCGGATGATGAAATGACGCAGGTAATGAAAATGACTCGGGTGATGAAAATGACTCGGGTGATGAAAAGGACTCGGGTGATGAACATGACGCAGGCAATGAAAATGACTCGGGTGATTTTCTTCAGCTTATCTTGTGCCTGCCTTGTGGTGTGCAGAATGTTATTTCATCCGGTCTGGATGCAGTCGTGGCGTAGATGATATCACAGATCATCGGCGACTCAAAGTCAAATGCTGGCCCTCATCATCGGTCCAATTGTCGTAATTTATTCTCTTCCGAAAACTGCGCAAATTCAAAAACTGTGTTGGGTGTAACAAAGCAAAATGGCGGTTTAAAGATGGCGGGATGGGCGAACTTAACAAAGAAGAAGCTGGACAGCTGCTTCTTAACTCTGCATCCATTCCAACAGCCTGAATGACCAGAGCTGAGGTCGCTTGAGGGTCCAGAGCAAAATGGCCGGCGATGAAAAGGACTCGGGTGATGAAAATGACTCCGGTGATGAAAAGAACTCGGGTGATGAAAATGGCACAGGTAATGAACGTTACTCGGATGATGAACATGACCCAGGTAATGAAAATGACTCGGGTGATGAAAATGACTCGGGTGATGAAAAGAACTCGGGTGATGAAAATGACGCAGGTAATGAATGTGACTCGTATGATGTAAATAACGCAGGTAATGAAAATGACTCGGGTGATGAAAATGACGAAGGTAATGAATGTGACTCGGATGATGAACATGACACAGATAATGAAAATGACTCTGTGATAAAAATGACTCGGGTGATGAAAAGGACTCGGGTGATGAAAATGACGCAGGTAATGAAAATGACTCGGGTGATGAAAATGACGCAGGTAATGAAAATAACTCGGGTGATGAAAATGACGCAGGTAATGAATGTGACTCGTATGATGTAAATGACGCAGGTAATGAAAATGACTCGGGTGATGAAAATGACGAAGGTAATGAATGTGACTCGGATGATGAACATGACGCAGGTAATGAAAATGACTCGGTGATAAAAATGACTCGGGTCATGAAAAGGACTCGGGTGATGAAAAGGACTCGGGTTGATGAAAATGACGCAGGTAATGAAAATGACTCGGTGATGAAAATGACGCAGGTAATGAAAATGACTTGGGTGATGAAATTACGCAGGTAATAAAAATGACTCGGATGATGAAATGACGCAGGTAATGAAAATGACTCGGGTGATGATATAACGCAGGTAATGAAAATGACTCAAGTGATGAAATGATGCAGGTAATGAAAATGACTCGGTTGATAAAAATGACTCGGGTGATGCAAAGGACTCAGATGATGAACATGACGTAGGTAATGAAAATGACTCGGGTGATGAGAATGACTCGGGTGATGAAAAACACTCGGGTGATGAAATAACGCAGGTAATGAAAATGACTCGGGTGATGAAATGACGCAGGTAATGAAAATGACTCGGGTGATAAAAATGACTCAGGTGATGAAAAGGACTCGGGTGATGAACATGACGTAGGTAATGAAAATGACTCGGGTGATGAAAATGACTCGGGTGATGAAAAGGACTCGGGTGATGAAAATGACTAGGGTGATGAATAGGACTCAGGTGATGAAAATGACGCAGGTAATGAAAATGACTCGGGTGATGAAAATGACGCAGGTAATGAAAGTGACTCGGGTGATGAAAAGGAATTGGGTGATGAAAATGAATAGGGTGATGAAAAGGACTCGGGTGATGAAAATGACACAGGTAATGAAAATGACTCGGGTGATGAAATGACGTAGGTAATGAAAATGACTCGGGTAATGAAATGACGCAGGTAATGAAAGTGACTCGGGTGATGAAATGACGCAGGTAATGAAAGTGACTCGGGTGATGAAAATGACGCAGGTAATGAAAATGACTCGGGTGATGAAAATGACACAGGTAATGAAAATGACTTTGGTGATGAAATTACGCATGTAATGAAAATTACTCGGGTGATGACATGACGCAGGTAATGAAAATGACTCGGGTGATGAAAATGACTCGGGTGATGAAAAGGACTCGGGTGATGAACATGACGCAGGTAATGAAAATGACTCAGGTAATGAAAATGACTCGGGTGATGAAAATGACTCGGGTGATGAACATGACGCAGGTAATGAAAATGACTCGGGTGATGAAAATGACTCGGGTGATGAAAAGGACTCGGGTGATGAAAATGACTCGGGTGATGAAAAGGACTCGGGTGATGAACATGACGCAGGTAATGAAAATGACTCAGGTGATGAAAATGACTCGGGTGATTTTCTTCAGCTTATCTTGTGCCTGCCTTGTGGTGTGCAGAATGTTATTTCATCCGGTCTGGATGCAGTCGTGGCGTAGATGATATCACAGATCATCGGCGACTCAAAGTCAAATGCTGGCCCTCATCATCGGTCCAATGGTCGTAATTTATTCTCTTCCGAAAACTGCGCAAATTCAAAAACTGTGTTGGGTGTAACAAAGCAAAATGGCGGTTTAAAGATGGCGGGATGGGCGAACTTAACAAAGAAGAAGCTGGACAGCTGCTTCTTAACTCTGCATCCATTCCAACAGCCTGAATGACCAGAGCTGAGGTCGCTTGAGGGTCCAGAGCAAAATGGCCGGCGATGAAAAGGACTCGGGTGATGAAAATGGCACAGGTAATGAACGTTACTCGGATGATGAACATGACCCAGGTAATGAAAATGACTCGGGTGATGAAAATGACTCGGGTGATGAAAAGAACTCGGGTGATGAAAATGACGCAGGTAATGAATGTGACTCGTATGATGTAAATAACGCAGGTAATGAAAATGACTCGGGTGATGAAAATGACGAAGGTAATGAATGTGACTCGGATGATGAACATGACGCAGATAATGAAAATGACTCGGGTGATAAAAATGACTCGGGTGATGAAAAGGACTTGGGTGATAAAAATGACGCAGGTAATGAAAATGACTCGGGTGATGAAAATGACGCAGGTAATGAAAATAACTCGGGTGATGAAAATGACTCTGGTGATGAAAATGACTCGGGTGATGAACGTTACTCGGATGATGAACATGACCCAGGTAATGAAAATGACTCGGGTGATGAAAATGACTCGGGTGATGAAAAGAACTCGGGTGATGAAAATGACGCAGGTAATGAATGTGACTCGTATGATGTAAATAACGCAGGTAATGAAAATGACTCGGGTGATGAAAATGACGAAGGTAATGAATGTGACTCGGATGATGAACATGACGCAGATAATGAAAATGACTCGGTGATAAAAATGACTCGGGTGATGAAAAGGACTTGGGTGATAAAAATGACGCAGGTAATGAAAATGACTCGGGTGATGAAAATGACGCAGGTAATGAAAATAACTCGGGTGATGAAAATGACTCTGGTGATGAAAATGACTCGGGTGATGAAATGACTCGGGTGATGAAATGACGCAGGTAATGAAAATGACTCGGGTGATGAAATGACTCTGGTGATGAAAATGACTCGGGTGATGAAATGACTCTGGTAATGAAAATAACTCGGGTGATGAAAATGACTCTGGTAATGAAAATGACTCGGGTGATGAAATGACGCAGGTAATGGAAATGACTCGGGTGATGAAATGACTCGGGTGATTAAAATGACTCAGGTGATGAAAATGACTCTGGTAATGAAAATGACTCGGGTGATTTTCTTCAGCTTATCTTGTGCCTGCCTTGTGGTGTGCAGAATGTTATTTCATCCGGTCTGGATGCAGTCGTGGCGTAGATGATATCACAGATCATCGGCGACTCAAAGTCAAATGCTGGCCCTCATCATCGGTCCAATGGTCGTAATTTATTCTCTTCCGAAAACTGCGCAAATTCAAAAACTGTGTTGGGTGTAACAAAGCAAAATGGCGGTTTAAAGATGGCGGGATGGGCGAACTTAACAAAGAAGAAGCTGGACAGCTGCTTCTTAACTCTGCATCCATTCCAACAGCCTGAATGACCAGAGCTGAGGTCGCTTGAGGGTCCAGAGCAAAATGGCCGGCGATGAAAAGGACTCGGGTGATGAAAATGACTCCGGTGATGAAAAGAACTCGGGTGATGAAAATGGCACAGGTAATGAACGTTACTCGGATGATGAACATGACCCAGGTAATGAAAATGACTCGGGTGATGAAAATGACTCGGGTGATGAAAAGAACTCGGGTGATGAAAATGACGCAGGTAATGAATGTGACTCGTATGATGTAAATAACGCAGGTAATGAAAATGACTCGGGTGATGAAAAGAACTCGGGTGATGAAAATGACGCAGGTAATGAATGTGACTCGTATGATGTAAATAACGCAGGTAATGAAAATGACTCGGGTGATGAAGATGACGAAGGTAATGAATGTGACTCGGATGATGAACATGACGCAGATAATGAAAATGACTCGGTGATAAAAATGACTCGGGTGATGAAAAGGACTCGGGTGATGAAAATGACGCAGGTAATGAAAATGACTCGGGTGATGAAAATGACGCAGGTAATGAAAATAACTCGGGTGATGAAAATGACGCAGGTAATGAATGTGACTCGTATGATGTAAATGACGCAGGTAATGAAAATGACTCGGGTGATGAAATGACGTAGGTAATGAAAATGACTCGGGCAATGAAATGACGCAGGTAATGAAAGTGACTCGGGTGATGAAATGACGCAGGTAATGAAAGTGACTCGGGTGATGAAAATGACGCAGGTAATGAAAATGACTCGGGTGATGAAACTGACACAGGTAATGAAAATGACTTGGGTGATGAAATTAAGCATGTAATGAAAATTACTCGGGTGATGACATGACGCAGGTAATGAAAATGACTCGGGTGATGAAAATGACTCGGGTGATGAAAAGGACTCGGGTGATGAACATGACGCAGGTAATGAAAATGACTCAGGTAATGAAAATGACTCGGGTGATGAAAATGACTCGGGTGATGAACATGACGCAGGTAATGAAAACTACTCAGGTGATGAAAATGACTCGGATGATGAAAATGACGCAGGTAATGAAAATGACTCGGGTGATGAAAATGACGCAGGTAATGAAAGTGACTCGGGTGATGAAAAGGAATTGCGTGATGAAAATGAATAGGGTGATGAAAAGGACTCGGGTGATGAAAATGACACAGGTAATGAAAATGACTCGGGTAATGAAATGACGCAGGTAATGAAAGTGACTCGGGTGATGAAATGACGCAGGTAATGAAAGTGACTCGGGTGATGAAAATGACGCAGGTAATGAAAATGACTTGGGTGATGAAATTACGCATGTAATGAAAATTACTCGGGTGATGACATGACGCAGGTAATGAAAATGACTCAGGTAATGAAAATGACTTCAGTGATGAAAATGACTCGGGTGATGAACATGACGCAGGTAATGAAAACTACTCAGGTGATGAAAATGACTCGGATGATGAAATGACGCAGGTAATGAAAATGACTCGGGTGATGAAAATGACTCGGGTGATGAAAAGGACTCGGGTGATGAACATGACGCAGGTAATGAAAATGACTCAGGTGATGAAAATGACTCGGGTGATTTTCTTCAGCTTATCTTGTGCCTGCCTTGTGGTGTGCAGAATGTTATTTCATCCGGTCTGGATGCAGTCGTGGCGTAGATGATATCACAGATCATCGGCGACTCAAAGTCAAATGCTGGCCCTCATCATCGGTCCAATGGTCGTAATTTATTCTCTTCCGAAAACTGCGCAAATTCAAAAACTGTGTTGGGTGTAACAAAGCAAAATGGCGGTTTAAAGATGGCGGGATGGGCGAACTTAACAAAGAAGAAGCTGGACAGCTGCTTCTTAACTCTGCATCCATTCCAACAGCCTGAATGACCAGAGCTGAGGTCGCTTGAGGGTCCAGAGCAAAATGGCCGGCGATGAAAAGGACTCGGGTGATGAAAATGGCACAGGTAATGAACGTTACTCGGATGATGAACATGACCCAGGTAATGAAAATGACTCGGGTGATGAAAATGACTCGGGTGATGAAAAGAACTCGGGTGATGAAAATGACGCAGGTAATGAATGTGACTCGTATGATGTAAATAACGCAGGTAATGAAAATGACTCGGGTGATGAAAATGACGAAGGTAATGAATGTGACTCGGATGATGAACATGACGCAGATAATGAAAATGACTCGGTGATAAAAATGACTCGGGTGATGAAAAGGACTTGGGTGATAAAAATGACGCAGGTAATGAAAATGACTCGGGTGATGAAAATGACGCAGGTAATGAAAATAACTCGGGTGATGAAAATGACTCTGGTGATGAAAATGACTCGGGTGATGAACGTTACTCGGATGATGAACATGACCCAGGTAATGAAAATGACTCGGGTGATGAAAATGACTCGGGTGATGAAAAGAACTCGGGTGATGAAAATGACGCAGGTAATGAATGTGACTCGTATGATGTAAATAACGCAGGTAATGAAAATGACTCGGGTGATGAAAATGACGAAGGTAATGAATGTGACTCGGATGATGAACATGACGCAGATAATGAAAATGACTCGGTGATAAAAATGACTCGGGTGATGAAAAGGACTTGGGTGATAAAAATGACGCAGGTAATGAAAATGACTCGGGTGATGAAAATGACGCAGGTAATGAAAATAACTCGGGTGATGAAAATGACTCTGGTGATGAAAATGACTCGGGTGATGAAATGACTCGGGTGATGAAATGACTCAGGTAATGAAAATGACTCGGGTGATGAAATGACTCTGGTGATGAAAATGACTCGGGTGATGAAAATGACTCTGGTAATGAAAATGACTCGGGTGATGAAATGACTCGGGTGATTAAAATGACTCAGGTGATGAAAATGACTCTGGTAATGAAAATGACTCGGGTGATGAAAATGACTGGGGTGATGAAATTATGCAGGTGATGAAATGACTCGGGTGATTAAAAGGACTCGGGTAATGAAAATGACTCGGGTGATGAAAATGACGCAGGTAATGAAAATGACTCGGGTGATGAAATGACTGGTGATGAAATGACTCTGGTGATGAAATGACGCAGGGGATGAAATGACTCGGGTGATGAAAAGGACTCGGGTGATGAAAATGACTCGGGTGATGAAATGACTCGGGTGATGAAATGACTCGGGTGATGAAAAGGACTCGGGTGATGAAAATGACTCGGGTAATCCTGTGAGGAAAAGCAAAGCCTGGTCTTCTGAGCGGCAGCGGAAAAACAGCCTGATGGCAGAAAACCTTAGAAAAAAGAAACTGATCTAGGCTGCAGGATCTGTGCTTCATTATAATCTGTTTGGCTTTAATTGAAACCACGAATCCATCAGGCTGTTTGCTTGGTTTGCTTGTAGCATCTCCTAACGATTCAGGATGGATGAAGTCATTAACGAGCGTAGATCTGCATACAGTAGATGGATCAGATGGAAGAGAACATCTGCTTTCATCTTTGCTGTGTTTCTGCTTCTGCCTGAACTGCAGACGGATCTATCAGATCCAGGCATTATGGGATCATTGTTAGCTTAAAACTGAGAAATCAACTGACTCGGCACTGACTCGGCGGCATCATTTCAGCAGGATCCATTTATCCGACATGGAAGATGGCGTCACATTTTTCAGCAGACATAATGTTCTGATCCAGTCTGCTCTACAGGATGGATCAACACACACAGAGCTTCCTCTAATTGGAAACCCGACAGTTTCTGCCCTCAATGCATCTTGGAAATAGAATCCTGCCAAAGAAAGAAGTAATTAAAGCTGAAATAAAACATGGCGCCCCTCTAAAAGTCTGGCCTTTAATGAACAGGACTAATTAACGCTGTTGCTCATGCGATGAAGAATGGATGAGTGGAGGGGAGGAGGTGGACGGAGGAACATGCCGTTCCAGTTCGGATGCGCCTTCATCAAACGTTGATTCGTTCCTGCAGCTAAGTTAGCATTCAGCCTCCGTCTGCTACGGCGATGGCTAGCAGGTTTATACCTCAGAGGGACGCTGCGCAGGATGAGCTTTTCCCAGAATACTGGCTGTAATCTAGAGGGAATTCTGTGTTGATGTACCTCCTTCTCCTCTCCTCTGCTGCCTGTCAGATCCTCCAATTGGAACCATTGTCTTCTTCTAGATGTTCTCCACATGTGGGAACCAACCCGACATGTGGGAACCAACCCACCCCCTGCATAAAGAACTTTCTCACACTTGAACATTTGGAGGAAAAACGACTTGAGTTCATGAAGGTCATACATTTACATTATACTGAGATAGAAACAAGAACAATGAGAGATAAATATTCAAAGGTCTGTGCACCTTTTCATCTGGATCTTTATCCAGAAATAAACAGAATGAAATATTTGCTTTGGATATAACTTAGGGATTCCTTAAAGAATGTGTAGCATCACCTCTTGTGGGCTGGAAGAAATAAAATCTTGATAGTTAGACAAAGGAAGAGGATGATCAGCCATATATAGTTTATTAGGTAGCGAGAGCAGGAAGAGCCGTACTGCTGAGAGCGAACCATCAGAGAGGAGCATAAAGCACAGATTGTAAGCTAAGCCGCGCAAAGACGCATTTCTGCACAAGCACAACTGGAAGATGAGAGTTAGTCTGAGTTTAGCGTGCAGTACCGGATCAATTCGCCACGACCCATCTACGCTCCTGCAGCATGTGTAGCGCTACGCGGCAGGCAGGCTGCAGGATTAATGAAGACACAGATTACAGATTACGGCACGACGATGCAGTTTAAATGTCGTATCGACCAACCACCATCTTTTTTATAGGCTTTTCTCAAACCCGTGACTCGTCATGTTTTAGTCATCAAAGATCCACGTTTGGCTCGTCAGTTTTCGTTATCATCATGAAAAAAAGGGGCGTCAACCAAATGATTTCGTCATCGTTGACAGGAACTACACTGGTAGGCGCGGTCCGGTTCAGTTCTGCGTGCCATTTACAGTTACCTGGGTTAGCGTGCTCGGATCGACCCTTTAAACTCAGCGGCAGAAGCTAACACATCCACGCCATCATCTAAACAGGAAGTTTAAAGCTACAGGTCCGGGATTCCCGATAAACGGGAAACCAGATGGCTTTAAAACGTCTAAAGAGTCAAAGATGCTGCTGAGAGCGTCCCCGCCTCATGGTGACGGATCAACCGGCAGCATCCATGTTGGGGGGGTGCCTCTATAGTATCAGCTCTTCCCTCTGCAGCTTTTCAAACACCATATTAAGGTCTTTCCCTGCTGGGTGAGGCATCCAGGCTGTGAATGGGAGCTAATCCTCTGTTAATCTCAGATTAAGAACCTAAAATACGCTGCATTTATTGGCACCTATGAACGGGACGAGTAGAAGGCCTTAAAACCAGTTCATGGCTGCAAAAATACGGACTTTAGATCCAGCAGATGTATTCAGTTAGCTTCCTTTAGAGCAGGCATCCCCAAACTCGGTCCTCAAGGGCCGCTGTCCTGCAGGTTTTAAGGGTTTCATGCTTTAGCACAGCTGATTATCATGAATGCAGTAGAGCAGAAGCCTGTTAATCAGCTTTCAATTAAAATCAGCTGTGCTGGAGCAAGGAAACCTCTAAAACCTGCAGGACAGCGGCCCTCGAGGACCAAGTTTGGGGATGCCTGCTTTAGAGCCTTTTCCAAACACACATGGTTTCCATCCAGCCATCACTGTCAGGGCTTTGGCTGCAGAAGATGGATTATTGTTTAAAAACATAAATAAATGAAACATTACCAAGTAGACAGGACCAGTTAGGAATGACCTGCAGGTATGATGAGCTGATCAACAGAAAATGAGAAAAACAGACCAAGAACTCAACAGCTGTCATGTTCTAATCTGGATTAGCTATTCAATCTGTTCTTCCAGATTCCAGAGACCCAAAGCTGGAACCTTTTCCCGCTCAGGTGGGTCAAACAGGAGCAGAATCTGGAAAAATCTGGATCCCGCTGACCCTGAAGCAGAGGTTGGTCCCAGACGGTGGCGCTGACTCAGCGTTCTGAGCCAGCAGCCGTTTCTCTGATCCATTAGCCGCGCTCCCTGGTGTCTGTTTGGGCACGGCATCAAGCGGCTGGCTCTTAATCTGCTGGATGTGAAACATTAACTCACGTAGCACCCCCCCGCCATCTTCTCCTCTCACCCCTGACCAGCAAACAGTAGTAAACAGTGCAGCGATGCTCCCTAATGGCCCGGAGGCCCCAGGCATCCTGTGATTGCTCTGATGGACTGATGTGTGGGGGTGGATGGTGTTACTCTACATGCAGCCAAGCAGCTTTACTGCCTCTATTCCGTCTGGGCTGCTTAATCTCAGGGAAAAAGAATCCTGGAATAACAGGAATATTAACTCTGGGTCACAGGAACGCCGCATGTTTCAGACTGTTAGTATTTATACAGCAAAGTGAAGCGAAATATAACCAAACTCAATCCTCCACCGTGCTTCAGAGAAATGAAACATCTGTTCACTAAAGCCGCCTGCTTAGGTTTATTCAGAGGCAGCTAGCCTGCAGGTTCCCTGTGTTAGCAGAGAGCTAACCTTAGTGCTAACCATAGAGCTAACCTTAGTGCTAACCATAGAGCTAATCATTGAGCTAACTTTAGTGCTTTAGAGCTAACCATAGAGCTATAGACCTAAACTGAGAGCTAAGCATAGAGCTAACCTTAGTGCTGTCCATAGAGCTAATCATTGAGCTAACATTAGTGCTATAGAGCTAACCATAGAGGTATAGACCTAAACTGAGAGCTAACCATAGAGCTAATCATTGAGCTAACATTAGTGATATAGAGCTAACCATAGAGCTATATACCTAAACTGAGAGCTAACCTTAGTGCTGACCATAGAGCTAATCATAGAGCTAACCTTAGTGCTAATCATAGAGCTAATCCTAGAGCTAACCTTAGTGTTGACCAGCAAGCTAACCTTAGTGCTAACCATATAGCTAACCTTAGTGCTAACCATAGAGCTAACCTTTGTGCTAACCAGCAAGCTAACCTTAGTGCTAACCATAAAGCTAACCTTTGTGCTAACCATAGAGCTAACATTAGTGCTTACTATAGAGCTAACCATAGAGCTAATCATGGAGCTAACCTTTGTGCTAACCATAGAGCTATATACCTAAACTGAGAGCTAACCTTAGTGCTGACTATAGAGCTTATCATTGAGCTAACATTAGTGCTGACCAGCGAGCTAACCTTAGTGCTGACCAGCAAGCTAACCTTAGTGCTAACCATAGAGCTAATCATAGAGCTAACATTAGTGCTGACCAGCGAGCTAACCTTAGTGCTAACCATAGAGCTAACCTTAGTGCTGACCAGCAAGCTAACCTTAGTGCTAACCATAGAGCTAACCTTTGTGCTAACCATAGAGCTAACATTAGTGCTGACCATAGAGTTAACCATAGAGCTAACCTTTGTGCTAACCATAGAGCTAACATTAGTGCTTACTATAGAGCTAACCATAGAGTTAATCATAGAGCTAACCTTTGTGCTAACCATAGAGCTAACCATGGAGCTAATATTAGCTCTATCTCCTCTCAGAGATAGAGAGAGATAGAGCTCTGACTGAGGCAACATCAGAACATTTATACCTTACAACATCCCAACACACACTCCCCGCTTCAGGGGAACCAACCCACCCCCTGCATAAAGAACTTTCTCACACTTGAACATTTGGAGGAAAAACAACTTGAGTTCATGAAGGCCGTTCCCTGTTAGGTTAATCTATCTTCCACTGGCCAGATGGATCTCCTCCAAACAGCAGTCCTCCACTTCATGCCATGAGGAGGCTGTGTGACTCATTCTGATCTCTCATTTAGAGCCTGTGAGGCTAAGAACAGACATAGCTCAACATTTTTTACTCCACACTATGTAAAGGACAAAAGACCTGGGCCATAGTTAGTGAAACTGAAGAGTCACCACCTGGTTTCTGAGCATAAACTGGACTTCTAGAGGAAGCTTAGGTCCTTCAGATGCAGCAGATCATTCTTCTATCAGTCTGCTGTGGAGATTCTGGTCTCTGCCTCCATCAACATCATCATCATCATCAGAGCTAATGACTGAAAAAGCTCAATCAGCTGATAAAGGGACTGTTAAACATCAGAGGGTCTGTCTTCAGTCAGAGACGTCTCCAGACCGACCGCTACAGAAGATCCTTCCTGCCAATGGGTCTACATTTCATTTCCATCTGGGTTTAATAAAGAATTCATGAATTGTAATACTTTAATCCCCATGTGTGTGTGTGTCTGTGTGTGTGTCTGTGTGTGTGTCTGTGTGTGTGTCTGTGTGTGTGTGTGCGTGTGTGTGTGTGTGTGTGTGTGTGTGTTTGTGTGTGTGTGTCTGTGTGTGTGTGTGTCTGTGTGTGTGTCTGTGTGTGTGTGCGTGTGTGTGTGTGTGTGTGTGTGTGTGTGTGTGTCCGCCCCATCAGACACACCATCCATGGTTCAAATATTAACAGTTAGGGTTTTGTTTTGGCGTTTCGTTAAGCTCCGTTGTAGTAATGACGTGTTTTTCCAAATGTGTGGGTCTATTTGATGATAAAACTGACTACTTTACGCACTATAAATGGATAAAGCATGCTAATTGATCTAGCTCTACATATTATTGGGGGCCCACACACACTTGAGCTGAATGCGTTGCATGAAAATTAACGTGTCTGAGTAAGTGGATCATTCTAATATAAGGACATGCGTGGCGTTTACCAACAGGGACGGTATCATGGAATTAAGGGCAGGATTTATTTTCCTTTTAGGTTTCCTTTCCTCTGAATCGGATAGCAAAGAGAGCTCTAGCTCTAGAGTATGAACTGGTCATAGGTAGATCTATGGTTAGGGATGAACTGGTCATAGGTAGATCTATGGTTAGGGATGAACTGGTCATAGGTAGATCTATGGTTAGTGATGAACTGGTCATAGGTAGATCTATGGTTAGTGATGAACTGGTCATAGGTAGATCTATGGTTAGGGATGAACTGGTCATAGGTAGATCTATCGTTAGGGATGAACTGGTCATAGGTAGATCTATGGTTAGTGATGAACTGGTCATAGGTAGATCTATGGTTAGTGATGAACTGGTCATAGGTAGATCTATGGTTAGGGATGAACTGGTCATAGGTAGATCTATGGTTAGTGATGAACTGGTCATAGGTAGATCTATGGTTAGGGATGAACTGGTCATAGGTAGATCTATCGTTAGGGATGAACTGGTCATAGGTAGATCTATGGTTAGTGATGAACTGGTCATAGGTAGATCTATGGTTAGTGATGAACTGGTCATAGGTAGATCTATGGTTAGGGATGAACTGGTCATAGGTAGATCTATCGTTAGGGATGAACTGGTCATAGGTAGATCTATGGTTAGTGATGAACTGGTCATAGGTAGATCTATGGTTAGGGATGAACTGGTCATAGGTAGATCTATGGGTAGGGATGAACTGGTCATAGGTAGATCTATGGTTAGTGATGAACTGGTCATAGGTAGATCTATGGTTAGTGATGAACTGGTCATAGGTAGATCTATGGTTAGGGATGAACTGGTCATAGGTAGATCTATGGGTAGGGATGAACTGGTCATAGGTAGATCTATGGTTAGGGATGAACTGGTCATAGGTAGATCTATGGTTAGGGATGAACTGGTCATAGGTAGATCTATGGTTAGTGATGAACTGGTCAAAGGTAGATCTAGAGTCAGGGATGAACTGGTCATAGGTAGATCTATGGTTAGGGATGAACTGGTCATAGGTAGATCTATGGTTAGTGATGAACTGGTCATAGGTAGATCTAGAGTTAGGGATGAACTGGTCATAGGTAGATCTATCGTTAGGGATGAACTGGTCATAGGTAGATCTATGGTTAGTGATGAACTGGTCATAGGTAGATCTATGGTTAGGGATGAACTGGTCATAGGTAGATCTATCGTTAGGGATGAACTGGTCATAGGTAGATCTATGGTTAGTGATGAACTGGTCATAGGTAGATCTATGGTTAGGGATGAACTGGTCATAGGTAGATCTATGGGTAGGGATGAACTGGTCATAGGTAGATCTATGGTTAGGGATGAACTGGTCATAGGTAGATCTATGGTTAGGGATGAACTGTTCATAGGTAGATCTAGAGTTAGGGATGAACTGGTCATAGGTAGATCTATGGTTAGGGATGAACTGGTCATAGGTAGCTCTATGGTTAGGGATGAACTGGTCATAGGTAGATCTATGGTTAGTGATGAACTGGTCATAGGTAGATCTAGAGTTAGGGATGAACTGGTCATAGGTAGATCTATGGTTAGGGATGAACTGGTCATAGGTAGATCTATGGTTAGTGATGAAATGGTCATAGGTAGCTCTATGGTTAGGGATGAACTGGTCATAGGTAGATCTAGAGTTAGGGATGAACTGGTCATAGGTAGATCTATGGTTAGTGATGAACTGGTCATAGGTAGATCTAGAGTTAGGGATGAACTGGTCATAGGTAGATCTATGGTTAGGGATGAACTGGTCATAGCTAGATCTATGGTTAGGGATGAACTGGTCATCAGTAGATCTAGAGTTAGGGATGAACTGGTCATCGGTAGATCTATGGTTAGGGATAAACTGGTCATAGGTAGCTCTATGGTTAGGGATGAACTGGTCATAGGTAGATCTATGGTTAAGGGTGAACTGGTCATAGGTAGGTCTATGGTTAGGGATGAACTGGTCATTGGTAGATCTATGGTTAGGAATGAACTGGTCATAGGTAGATCTATGGTTAGGGATGAACTGGTCATATGTAGATATATGGTTAGGGATGAACTGGTCATAGGTAAATCTATGGGTTAGAGATGAACTGGTCATAAATAGATCTATGGTTAGTGATGAACTGGTCATCGGTAGCTCTATGGTTAGGGATGAACTGGTCATAAGTAGATCTATGGGTTAGAGATGAACTGGTCATAAATAGATCTATGGTTAGTGATGAACTGGTCATCGGTAGCTCTATGGTTAGGGATGAACTGGTCATAGGTAGATCTATGGTTAGGGATGAACTGGTCATAGGTAGATCTATGGGTTAGAGATGAACTGGTCATAAATAGATCTATGGTTAGTGATGAACTGGTCATCAGTAGATCTAGAGTTAGGGATGAACTGGTCATAGGTAGATCTATGGTTAGGGATGAACTGGTCATAGGTAGATCTATGGTTAGTGATGAACTGGTCATAGCTAGATCTATGGTTAGTGATGAAATTGTCATAGGTAGATCTATGGTTAGGGATGAACTGGTCATAGGTAGATCTAGGGTTAGGGATGAACTGGTAATAGGTAGCTGTGGGTTAGGGATGAACTGGTCATAGGTAGATCTATGGTTCGTGATGAACTGGTCATAGGTAGATCTATGGTTAGGGATGAAGTGGTAAGAGGTAGCTCTGGGTTAGGGATGAACTGGTCATAGGTAGATCTATGGTTAGTGATGAACTGGTCATAGGTAGATCTAGAGTTAGGGATGAACTGGTCATAGGTAGATCTATGGTTAGGGATGAACTGGTCATAGGTAGATCTATGGTTAGTGATGAACTGGTCATAGGTAGATCTAGAGTTAGGGATGAACTGGTCATAGGTAGATCTATCGTTAGGGATGAACTGGTCATAGGTAGATCTATGGTTAGTGATGAACTGGTCATAGGTAGATCTATGGTTAGGGATGAACTGGTCATAGGTAGATCTATCGTTAGGGATGAACTGGTCATAGGTAGATCTATGGTTAGTGATGAACTGGTCATAGGTAGATCTATGGTTAGGGATGAACTGGTCATAGGTAGATCTATGGGTAGGGATGAACTGGTCATAGGTAGATCTATGGTTAGTGATGAAATGGTCATAGGTAGATCTATGGTTAGGGATGAACTGTTCATAGGTAGATCTAGAGTTAGGGATGAACTGGTCATAGGTAGATCTATGGTTAGGGATGAACTGGTCATAGGTAGCTCTATGGTTAGGGATGAACTGGTCATAGGTAGATCTATGGTTAGTGATGAACTGGTCATAGGTAGATCTAGAGTTAGGGATGAACTGGTCATAGGTAGATCTATGGTTAGGGATGAACTGGTCATAGGTAGATCTATGGTTAGTGATGAAATGGTCATAGGTAGCTCTATGGTTAGGGATGAACTGGTCATAGGTAGATCTAGAGTTAGGGATGAACTGGTCATAGGTAGATCTATGGTTAGTGATGAACTGGTCATAGGTAGATCTAGAGTTAGGGATGAACTGGTCATAGGTAGATCTATGGTTAGGGATGAACTGGTCATAGCTAGATCTATGGTTAGGGATGAACTGGTCATCAGTAGATCTAGAGTTAGGGATGAACTGGTCATCGGTAGATCTATGGTTAGGGATAAACTGGTCATAGGTAGCTCTATGGTTAGGGATGAACTGGTCATAGGTAGATCTATGGTTAAGGGTGAACTGGTCATAGGTAGGTCTATGGTTAGGGATGAACTGGTCATTGGTAGATCTATGGTTAGGAATGAACTGGTCATAGGTAGATCTATGGTTAGGGATGAACTGGTCATATGTAGATATATGGTTAGGGATGAACTGGTCATAGGTAAATCTATGGGTTAGAGATGAACTGGTCATAAATAGATCTATGGTTAGTGATGAACTGGTCATCGGTAGCTCTATGGTTAGGGATGAACTGGTCATAAGTAGATCTATGGGTTAGAGATGAACTGGTCATAAATAGATCTATGGTTAGTGATGAACTGGTCATCGGTAGCTCTATGGTTAGGGATGAACTGGTCATAGGTAGATCTATGGTTAGGGATGAACTGGTCATAGGTAGATCTATGGGTTAGAGATGAACTGGTCATAAATAGATCTATGGTTAGTGATGAACTGGTCATCAGTAGATCTAGAGTTAGGGATGAACTGGTCATAGATAGATCTATGGTTAGGGATGAACTGGTCATAGGTAGATCTATGGTTAGTGATGAACTGGTCATAGCTAGATCTATGGTTAGTGATGAAATTGTCATAGGTAGATCTATGGTTAGGGATGAACTGGTCATAGGTAGATCTAGGGTTAGGGATGAACTGGTAATAGGTAGCTGTGGGTTAGGGATGAACTGGTCATAGGTAGATCTATGGTTCGTGATGAACTGGTCATAGGTAGATCTATGGTTAGGGATGAACTGGTAAGAGGTAGCTCTGGGTTAGGGATGAACTGGTCATAGGTAGATCTATGGTTAGGGAGGAACTGGTCATAAGTAGCTCTGGGTTAGGGATGAACTGGTCATAGGTAGATCTATGGTTAGTGATGAACTGGTCATAGGTAGATCTATGGTTAGGGATGAACTGGTAATAGGTAGCTGTGGGTTAGGAATGAACTGGTCATAGGTAGATCTATGGTTCGTGATGAACTGGTCATAGGTAGATCTATGGTTAGGGATGAACTGGTAATGGGTAGCTCTGGGTTAGGGATGAACTGGTCATAGGTAGATCTATGGTTAGGGAGGAACTGGTCATAGGTAGCTCTGGGTTAGGGATGAACTGGTCATAGGTAGATCTATGGTTAGGGATGAACTGGTTATAGGTAGCTCTATGGTTAGGGAGAAACTGGTCATAGGTAGATCTATGGTTAGGGATGAACTGGTCATAGGTAGATCTATGGTTAGGGATGAACTGGTCATAGCTAGATCTATGGTTAGAGATGAACTGGTCATCAGTAGATCTAGAGTTAGGGATGAACTGGTCATCGGTAGATCTATGGTTAGGGATGAACTGGTCATAGGTAGATCTATGGTTAGGGATGAACTGGTCATCGGTAGATCTATGGTTAGGGATAAACTGGTCATAGGTAGCTCTATGGTTAGGGATGAACTGGTCATAGGTAGATCTATGGTTAAGGGTGAACTGTTCATAGGTAGGTCTATGGTTAGGGATGAACTGGTCATCAGTAGATCTAGAGTTAGGGATGAACTGGTCATAGGTAGATCTATGGTTAGGGATGAACTGGTCATAGGTAGATCTATGGTTAGGTATGAACTGGTCATAGGTAGGTCTATGGTTAGGGATGAACTGGTCATCAGTAGATCTAGATATAGGGATGAACTGGTCATCGGTAGATCTAGAGTTCGGGATGAACTGGTCATCGGTAGATCTATGGTTAGGGATGAACTGGTCATTGGTAGATCTATGGTTAGGAATGAACTGGTCATAGGTAAATCTATGGGTTAAAGATGAACTGGTCATAAATAGATCTATGGTTAGTGATGAACTGGTCATCGGTAGCTCTATGGTTAGGGATGAACTGGTCATAAGTAGATCTATGGGTTAGAGATGAACTGGTCATAAATAGATCTATGGTTAGTGATGAACTGGTCATCGGTAGCTCTATGGTTAGGGATGAACTGGTCATAGGTAGATCTATGGTTAGGGATGAACTGGTCATAGGTAGATCTATGGGTTAGAGATGAACTGGTCATAAATAGATCTATGGTTAGTGATGAACTGGTCATCAGTAGATCTAGAGTTAGGGATGAACTGGTCATAGGTAGATCTATGGTTAGGGATGAACTGGTCATAGTTAGATCTATGGTTAGTGATGAACTGGTCATAGGTAGATCTATGGTTAGTGATGAACTGGTCATAGCTAGATCTATGGTTAGTGATGAAATTGTCATAGGTAGATCTATGGTTAAGGATGAACTGGTCATAGGTAGATCTAGGGTTAGGGATGAACTGGTAATAGGTAGCTGTGGGTTAGGGATGAAGTGGTCATAGGTAGATCTATGGTTCGTGATGAACTGGTCATAGGTAGATCTATGGTTAGGGATGAACTGGTAAGAGGTAGCTCTGGGTTAGGGATGAACTGGTCATAGGTAGATCTATGGTTAGGGAGGAACTGGTCATAGGTAGCTCTGGGTTAGGGATGAACTGGTCATAGGTAGATCTATGGTTAGTGTTGAACTGGTCATAGGTAGATCTATGGTTAGGGATGAACTGGTAATAGGTAGCTGTGGGTTAGGGATGAACTGGTCATAGGTAGATCTATGGTTCGTGATGAACTGGTCATAGGTAGATCTATGGTTAGGGATGAACTGGTAATGGGTAGCTCTGGGTTAGGGATGAACTGGTCATAGGTAGATCTATGGTTAGGGAGGAACTGGTCATAGGTAGCTCTGGGTTAGGGATGAACTGGTCATAGGTAGATCTATGGTTAGGGATGAACTGGTCATAGGTAGCTCTATGGTTAGGGAGAAACTGGTCATAGGTAGCTGTGGGTTAGGGATGAACTGGTCATAGGTAGATCTATGGTTCGTGATGAACTGGTCATAGGTAGATCTATGGTTAGGGATGAACTGGTAAGAGGTAGCTCTGGGTTAGGGATGAACTGGTCATAGGTAGATCTATGGTTAGGGAGGAACTGGTCATAGGTAGCTCTGGGTTAGGGATGAACTGGTCATAGGTAGATCTATGGTTAGTGATGAACTGGTCATAGGTAGATCTATGGTTAGGGATGAACTGGTAATAGGTAGCTGTGGGTTAGGGATGAACTGGTCATAGGTAGATCTATGGTTTGTGATGAACTGGTCATAGGTAGATCTATGGTTAGGGATGAACTGGTAATGGGTAGCTCTGGGTTAGGGATGAACTGGTCATAGGTAGATCTATGGTTAGGGAGGAACTGGTCATAGGTAGCTCTGGGTTAGGGATGAACTGGTCATAGGTAGATCTATGGTTAGGGATGAACTGGTCATAGGTAGATCTATGGTTAGGGATGAACTGGTCATTGGTAGATCTATGGTTAGGGATGAACTGGTCATAGGTAGATCTATGGTTAGGGATGAACTGGTCATAGCTAGATCTATGGTTAGGGATGAACTGGTCATCGGTAGATCTAGAGTTAGGGATGAACTGGTCATCGGTAGATCTATGGTTAGGGATGAACTGGTCATAGGTAGATCTATGGTTAGGGATGAACTGGTCATCGGTAGATCTATGGTTAGGGATAAACTGGTCATAGGTAGCTCTATGGTTAGGGATGAACTGGTCATAGGTAGATCTATGGTTAAGGGTGAACTGGTCATAGGTAGGTCTATGGTTAGGCATGAACTGGTCATCAGTAGATCTAGAGTTCGGGATGAACTGGTCATAGGTAGATCTATGGTTAGGCATGAACTGGTCATCAGTAGATCTAGAGTTCGGGATGAACTGGTCATAGGTAGATCTATGGTTAGGTATGAACTGGTCATAGGTACAGTGGGGCAAAAAAGTATTTAGTCAGCCACCAATAGTGCAAGTTCTCCCACTTAAAAAGATGAGAGAGGCCGGTAATTTTCATCATAGATATACCTCAACTATGAGAGACAAAATGAGAAAAAAAAATCCAGAAAATCACATTGTCAGATTTTTAAAGAATTTATTTGCACAATATGGTGGAAAATAAGTATTTGGTCAGTTACAAACAAGCAAGATTTCTGGCTCTCACAGACCTGTAACTTCTTCTGTAAGAGGCTCCTCTGTCCTCCACTCGTTACCTTCATTAATGGCACCTGTTTGAACCCGTTATCAGTATAAAAGACACCTGTCCACAACCTCAAACAGTCACACTCTAAACTCCACCATGGCCAAAACTAGAGAGCTGTCAAAGGACACCCGAAACGAAATTATAGACCTGCACCAGGCTGGGAAGTCTGAATCTGCAATAGGTAAACAGCTTGGTGTGAATAAATCAACTGTGGGATCAATTATTAGAAAATGGAAAACATACAAGACCACTGATAATCTTTCCTCGATCTGGGGCTCCACACAAGATCTCACCCCGTGGGGTCAAAAGGATCCCAAGAACGGTGAGTAAAAATCCCAGAACCACACGGGGGGACCTAGTGAATGACCTGCAGAGAGCTGGGACCAAAGTAACAAAGGCTACCATCAGTAACACACTACGTCGCCAGGGACTCAAATCCTGCAGTTCCAGACGTGTCCCCCTGCTTAAGCCAGTACATGTCAAGGCCCGTCTCAAGTTTGCTAGAGAGCATTTGGATGATCCAGACGATGACTGGGAGAATATCATATGGTCAGATGAAACCAAAATAGAACTTTTTGGTAAAAACTCTACTCGTCGTGTTTGGAGGAGAGAGAATGCTGAGTTGCATCCAAAGAACACCATACCTACAGTGAAGCATGGGGGTGGAAACATCATGCTTTGGGGCTGTTTTTCTGCTAAGGGACCAGGATGACTGATCCGTGTGAAGGAAAGAATGAATGGGGCCATGTATCGTCAAATTTTGAGTGAAAACCTCCTTCCATCAGCAAGGTCATTGAAGATGAAACGTGGCTGGGTCTTTCAGCATGACAATGATCCCAAACACACCGCCCGGGTAACGAAGGAGTGGCTTTGTAAGAAGCATTTCAAGGTCCTGGAGTGGCCTAGCCAGTCTCCAGATCTCAACCCCATAGAAAATCTTTGGAGGGAGTTGAAAGTCCGTGTTGCCCAGCAACAGCGCCAGAACATCACTGCTCTAGAGGAGATCTGCATGGAGGAATGGGCCAAAATACCAGCAACAGTGTGTGAAAACCTTGTGAAGACTTACAGAAAACGTTTGATCTCTGTCATTGCCAACAAAGGGTATATAACAAAGTATTGAGATGAACTTTTGTTATTGACCAAATACTTATTTTCCACCATATTTTGCAAATAAATTCTTAAAAAATCAGACAATGTGATTTTCTGGATTTTTTTTTTTCTCATTTTGTCTCTCATAGTTGAGGTATATCTATGATGAAAATTACCGGCCTCTCTCATCTTTTTAAGTGGGAGAACTTGCACTTTTGGTGGCTGACTAAATACTTTTTTGCCCCACTGTAGGTCTATGGTTAGGGATGAACTGGTCATTGGTAGATCTATGGTTAGGAATGAACTGGTCATCAGTAGATCTAGAGTTAGGGATGAACTGGTCATCGGTAGATCTAGAGTTAGGGATGAACTGGTCATCGGTAGATCTATGGTTAGGGATGAACTGGTCATTGGTAGATCTATGGTTAGGAATGAACTGGTCATAGGTAGATCTATGGTTAGGGATGAACTGGTCATAGGTAGATATATGGTTAGGGATGAACTGGTCATAGGTAAATCTATGGGTTAGAGATGAACTGGTCATAAATAGATCTATGGTTAGTGATGAACTGGTCATCGGTAGCTCTATGGTTAGGGATGAACTGGTCATAAGTAGATCTATGGGTTAGAGATGAACTGGTCATAAATAGATCTATGGTTAGGGATGAACTGGTCATAGGTAGATCTATGGGTTAGAGATGAACTGGTCATAAATAGATCTATGGTTAGTGATGAACTGGTCATCAGTAGATCTAGAGTTAGGGATGAACTGGTCATAGGTAGATCTATGGTTAGGGATGAACTGGTCATAGGTAGATCTATGGTTAGTGATGAACTGGTCATAGCTAGATCTATGGTTAGTGATGAAATTGTCATAGGTAGATCTATGGTTAGGGATGAACTGGTCATAGGTAGATCTAGGGTTAGGGATGAACTGGTAATAGGTAGCTGTGGGTTAGGGATGAACTGGTCATAGGTAGATCTATGGTTAGGGATGAACTGGTAAGAGGTAGCTCTGGGTTAGGGATGAACTGGTCATAGGTAGATCTATGGTTAGGGAGGAACTGGTCATAGGTAGCTCTGGGTTAGGGATGAACTGGTCATAGGTAGATCTATGGTTAGTGATGAACTGGTCATAGGTAGATCTATGGTTAGGGATGAACTGGTAATAGGTAGCTGTGGGTTAGGGATGAACTGGTCATAGGTAGATCTATGGTTCGTGATGAACTGGTCATAGGTAGATCTATGGTTAGGGATGAACTGGTAATGGGTAGCTCTGGGTTAGGGATGAACTGGTCATAGGTAGATCTTTGGTTAGGGAGGAACTGGTCATACGTAGCTTTGGGTTAGGGATGAACTGGTCATAGGTAGATCTATGGTTAGGGATGAACTGGTCATAGGTAGCTCTATGGTTAGGGAGAAACTGGTCATAGGTAGATCTATGGTTAGGGATGAACTGGTCATAGGTAGATCTATGGTTAGTGATGAACTGGTCATAGGTAGATCTATGGTTAGGGAGGAACTGCTCATAGGTAGATCTATGGCTAGGGATGAACTGGTCATAGGTAGATCTATGGGTTAGAGATGAACTGGTCATGAATAGATCTATGGTTAGTGATGAACTGGTCATCGGTTGATCTATGGTTAGGGATGAACTGGTCATTGGTAGATCTATGGTTAGGAATGAACTGGTCATAGGTAGATCTATGGTTAGGGATGAACTGGTCATAGGTAGATATATGGTTAGGGATGAACTGGTCATAGGTAAATCTATGGGTTAGAGATGAACTGGTCATAAATAGATCTATGGTTAGTGATGAACTGGTCATCGGTAGCTCTATGGTTAGGGATGAACTGGTCATAAGTAGATCTATGGGTTAGAGATGAACTGGTCATAAATAGATCTATGGTTAGTGATGAACTGGTCATCGGTAACTCTATGGTTAGGGATGAACTGGTCATAGGTAGTTCTATGGTTAGGGATGAACTGGTCATAGGTAGATCTATGGGTTAGAGATGAACTGGTCATAAATAGATCTATGGTTAGTGATGAACTGGTCATCAGTAGATCTAGAGTTAGGGATGAACTGGTCATAGGTAGATCTACGGTTAGGGATGAACTGGTCATAGGTAGATCTATGGTTAGTGATGAACTGGTCATAGTTAGATCTATGGTTAGTGATGAACTGGTCATAGGTAGATCTATGGTTAGTGATGAACTGGTCATAGCTAGATCTATGGTTAGTGATGAAATTGTCATAGGTAGATCTATGGTTAGGGATGAACTGGTCATAGGTAGATCTAGGGTTAGGGATGAACTGGTAATAGGTAGCTGTGGGTTAGGGATGAACTGGTCATAGGTAGATCTATGGTTCGTGATGAACTGGTCATAGGTAGATCTATGGTTAGGGATGAACTGGTAAGAGGTAGCTCTGGGTTAGGGATGAACTGGTCATAGGTAGATCTATGGTTAGGGAGGAACTGGTCATAGGTAGCTCTGGGTTAGGGATGAACTGGTCATAGGTAGATCTATGGTTAGTGATGAACTGGTCATAGGTAGATCTTTGGTTAGGGATGAACTGGTAATAGGTAGCTGTGGGTTAGGGATGAACTGGTCATAGGTAGATCTATGGTTCGTGATGAACTGGTCATAGGTAGATCTATGGTTAGGGATGAACTGGTAAGAGGTAGCTCTGGGTTAGGGATGAACTGGTCATAGGTAGCTCTGGGTTAGGGATGAACTGGTCATAGGTAGATCTATGGTTAGGGATGAACTGCTCATAGGTAGCTCTATGGTTAGGGAGAAACTGGTCATAGGTAGATCTATGGTTAGGGATGAACTGGTCATAGGTAGATCTATGGTTAGTGATGAACTGGTCATAGGTAGATCTATGGTTAGGGAGGAACTGGTCATAGGTAGATCTATGGCTAGGGATGAACTGGTCATAGGTAGATCTATGGGTTAGACATGAACTGGTCATGAATAGATCTATGGTTAGGGATGAACTGGTCATCAGTAGATCTAGAGTTAGGGATGAACTGGTCATCGGTAGATCTATGGTTAGGGATGAACTGGTCATAGGTAGATCTATGGTTAGTGATGAACTGGTCATAGGTAGATCTATGGTTAGTGATGAACTGGTCATAGGTAGATCTATTGTTAGGGATGAACTGGTAATAGTTAGCTCTGGGTTAGGGATGAACTGGTCATAGGTAGATCTATGGTTAGGGATGAACTGGTAATAGGTAGCTCTGGGTTAGGGATGAACTGGTCATAGGTAGATCTATGGTTAGTGATGAACTGGTCATAGGTAGCTCTGGGTTAGGGATGAACTGGTCATAGGTAGATCTATGGTTAGGGATGAACTGGTCATAGGTAGATCTATGGTTAGGGATGAACTGGTCATAGGTAGCTCTATGGTTAGAGATGAACTGGTCATAGGTAGATCTATGGTTAGGGATGAACTGGTCATAGGTAGATCTATGGTTAGTGATGAACTGGTCATAGGTAGATCTATGGTTAGGGATGAACTGGTCATAGGTAGATCTATGGCTAGGGATGAACTGGTCATCGGTAGATCTATGGGTTAGAGATGAACTGGTCATAAATAGATCTATGGTTAGTGATGAACTGGTCATCGGTAGATCTAGAGTTAGGGATGAACTGGTCATAGGTAGCTCTATGGTTAGGGATGAACTGGTCATAGGTAGATCTATGGTTAGGGATGAACTGGTCATAGGTAGCTCTGGGTTAGGGATGAACTGTTCATCAGTAGATCTAGAGTTAGGGATGAACTGGTCATAGATAGGTCTATGGTTAGGGTTGAACTGGTCATAGGTAGATCTAGAGTTAGGGATGAACTGGTCATAGGTAGATCTATGGTTAGGGATGAACTGGTCATAGGTAGCTCTGGGTTAGGGATGAACTGTTCATCAGTAGATCTAGAGTTAGGGATGAACTGGTCATAGATAGGTCTATGGTTAGGGATGAACTGGTCATAGGTAGATCTATGGTTAGGGATGAACTGGTCATAGGTAGATCTATGGTTAGGGATGAATTGGTCTTAGGTAGATCTATTCAATTCAATTCAGTTTATTTATATAGCGCCAAATTCACAACACATGTCATCTCAAGGCACTTTACAGTTCAACCAGATCATACAGTCAAATTGATACAAAGTTTTCTATCTAAGGAAAACCAGTTGATTGCATCGACTCATTGACTCTTCAGCAATCCCTCACACTAAGCATGCTTGTAGCGACAGTGGAGAGGAAAAACTCCCTTTTAACAGGAAGAAACCTCCAGCAGAACCAGGCTCAGTGCGAGCGGCCATCTGCTGAGGCCCACTGGGGTTCAAGGAGACAGAAGCAGAGATACAAAAAGCAGCTGTAAAAGGCGGCCCCGTCCAGGAAACACACAGCCAGGCAGACGAGCTCCAAGGCAGCTCCCATGCCAGAGGATGAAGAGAGCACATCCACCCAGCCACGGCCAGAGAAACAGGACCACACTGGAAGACAGGCCGATCTCCAACATCTACAAACAAGGGTGTTGATGGAAGCAGCACAGCTGATGTTTCTTTCCTGGATGACGTCACAGCCAAACAGGAACAGACGAGGCAAAGCTACTCTGAGGAAAAGCAGAGAGAGCAGAAGGTTAGAGATTGAACTAATAGATTCTGCAGAATAGGAGAACAGAGAGAGAATGAAGCAGAATGATGAAAAAGGGGTCCCTATGTCCTCCAGCAGTCTAAGCCTATAGCAGCAGAACTATAGAGATAGATCAGGATAACCTGAGCCACTCTAACTAGAAGCTTTATCAAAAAGGAAAGTTTTAAGCCTAGCCTTAAAAGTAGACAGGGTGTCTGCCTCACGGACTAAAACTGGTAGTTGGTTCCACAGGAGAGGAGCCTGAGAACTAAAAGATCTGCCTCCCATTCTACTTTTAGAAATTCTAGGAACCACTAGTAAACCTGCAGATTGAGAGCGAAGTGCTCTGTTAGGAACATAAGGAACAATCAGATCTCTGATATCAGATGGAGCTTGGCCATTTAAGGCTTTATATGTGAGAAGGAGGATTTTAAATTCAATTCTTGATTTAACAGGAAGCCAATGAAGAGAAGCCAGGATAGGAGAGATATGATCTCTCTTTTTCATTTTCATCAGAACTCTGGCTGCAGCATTTTGGATCAGCTGAAGGCTTTTAACTACAGTTTGTGGACTTCCTGATAGTAAAGAATTACAATAGTCCAGCCTTGAAGTAACAAATGCATGGACTAGTTTCTCAGCATCACCCCTGGACAGGAGATCTATGGTTAGTGATGAACTGGTCATAGGTAGGTCTATGGTTAGGGATGAACTAGTCATCAGTAGATCTAGAGTTAATTCAATTCAGTTTCAATTCAGTTTATTTATATAGCGCCAAATTCACAACACATGTCATCTCAAGGCACTTTACAGTTCAACCAGATCAGTTAGGGATGAACTGGTCATCGGTAGGTCTATGGTTAGGGATGAACTGGTCATAGGTAGATCTATGGTTAGGGATGAACTGGTCATAGGTAGATCTATGGTTAGGGATGAACTGGTCATAGGTAGATCTATGGTTAGGGATGGACTGGTCATAGGTAGATCTATGGTTAGGGATGAACTGGTAATAGGTAGATCTATGGTTAGGGATGAACTGGTCATAGGTAGATCTATGGTTAGGGATGAACTGGTCATAGGTAGATCTATGGTTAGGGATGGACTGGTCATAGGTAGATCTATGGTTAGGGATGAACTGGTAATAGGTAGATCTATGGTTAGGGATGAACTGGTCATCAGTAGATCTAGAGTTAGGGATGAACTGGTCATAGGTAGATCTATGGTTAGGGATGAACTGATCATAGGTAGATCTATGGTTAGGGATGGACTGGTCATAGGTAGATCTATGGTTAGGGATGAACTGGTAATAAGTAGATCTATGGTTAGGGATGAACTGGTCATCAGTAGATCTAGAGTTAGGGATGAACTGGTCATAGGTAGATCTATGGTTAGGGATGAACTGGTCATTAGTAGATCTAGAGTTAGGGATGAACTGGTCATAGGTAGATTTATGGTTAGGGATGAACTGGTCATCGGTAGATCTATGGTTAGGGATGAACTGATCATAGGTAGATCTATGGTTAGGGATGAACTGGTCATAGGTAGATCTATGGTTAGGGATACTGGTCATATTTAGATCTATGGTTAGGGATGAACTGGTCATCAGTAGATCTATGGTTAGGGATGAACTGGGATGAACTGGTCATCAGTAGATCTATGGTTAGGGATGAACTGGTCATAGGTAGATCTATGGTTAGGGATGAACTGGTCATAGGTAGATCTATGGTTAGGGATGAACTGGTCATAGGTAGATCTATGGTTAGGGTTGAACTGGTCATAGGTAGATCTATGGTTAGGGATGAACTGGTCATAGGTAGATCTATGGTTAGGGATGGACTGGTCATAGGTAGATCTATGGTTAGGGATGAACTGGTAATAGGTAGATCTATGGTTAGGGATGAACTGGTCATCAGTAGATCTAGAGTTAGGGATGAACTGGTCATAGGTAGATCTATGGTTAGGGATGAACTGATCATAGGTAGATCTATGGTTAGGGATGGACTGGTCATAGGTAGATCTATGGTTAGGGATGAACTGGTAATAAGTAGATCTATGGTTAGGGATGAACTGGTCATCAGTAGATCTAGAGTTAGGGATGAACTGGTCATAGGTAGATCTATGGTTAGGGATGAACTGGTCATTAGTAGATCTAGAGTTAGGGATGAACTGGTCATAGGTAGATTTATGGTTAGGGATGAACTGGTCATCGGTAGATCTATGGTTAGGGATGAACTGATCATAGGTAGATCTATGGTTAGGGATGAACTGGTCATATTTAGATCTATGGTTAGGGATGAACTGGTCATCAGTAGATCTATGGTTAGGGATGAACTGGTCATAGGTAGATCTATGGTTAGGGATACTGGTCATATTTAGATCTATGGTTAGGGATGAACTGGTCATCAGTAGATCTATGGTTAGGGATGAACTGGGATGAACTGGTCATCAGTAGATCTATGGTTAGGGATGAACTGGGATGAACTGGTCATCAGTAGATCTATGGTTAGGGATGAACTGGTCATAGGTAGATCTATGGTTAGGGATGAACTGGTCATAGGTAGATCTAGAGTTAGGGATGAACTGTTCATAGGTAGATCTATGGTTAGGGATGAACTGGTCATAGGTAGATCTATGGTTAGTGATGAACTGGTCATAGGTAGATCTATGGTTAGGGATGAACTGGTCATAGGTAGATCTAGAGTTAGGGATGAACTGTTCATAGGTAGATCTATGGTTAGGGATAAACTGGTCATAGGTAGATCTAGAGTTAGGGATGAACTGTTCATAGGTAGATCTATGGTTAGGGATGAACTGGTCATAAGTAGATCTATGGGTTAGAGATGAACTGGTCATAAATAGATCTATGGTTAGTGATGAACTGGTCATCGGTAACTCTATGGTTAGGGATGAACTGGTCATAGGTAGTTCTATGGTTAGGGATGAACTGGTCATCAGTAGATCTAGAGTTAGGGATGAACTGGTCATAGGTAGATCTATGGTTAGGGATGAACTGGTCATAGGTAGATCTAGAGTTAGGGATGAACTGTTCATAGGTAGATCTATGGTTAGGGATTAACTTGTCATAGGTAGATCTATGGTTAGGGATGAACTGGTCATCAGTAGATCTATGGTTAGGGATGAACTGGTCATAGGTAGATCTAGAGTTAGGGATGAACTGTTCATAGGTAGATCTATGGTTAGGGATGAACTGGTCATCAGTAGATCTATGGTTAGGGATGAACTGAACAATCGATCTTAGCAAAGCAAGACCTTGAAGTGAAAGCCAAGTCCTGGGAAGGATTTTTGATTAAAATGTGTTTTTATAACCAATGAACTAATGTAGTTTGGACACTGGGCCATAAGACGTGATGAAGAGTTTCCATGACAGTCAATAGTCTCTCAGATAATTGCTGTTATGATGATTATCTCTGTGTTTGGAGGCGTGGCCTCTTATTTCACAGCTCTATGTTCTCCTGCTGACAGACATTTAGCAACGTACCTTACAATAATTAAAGTAGGAAAGCCAAATAACTGGACTCGTTGGGCTGAGTTTGGTCACTAACCAGAAGAAAATGAGCAGAGGGCCCGTAAGGGGAACAGATTCCCTGTTTGTCAAAGGAAGGCGGCTCCTGGAGATCCTTAGATTTTATATCTCTGATAAAAGTATTATACTCTTCAGTCTGACCGTGTACCAGGAGAAATAAAAGAGAAAAGCATTTAATAGGCAGTGCTTCTTGTCTGTCTGAAGGCGTTGTTGTAAAAGAGGCTGTTAGAGACAAACTGCTGCTATGATAAGCTGAACGTTTTGTTGATGCAATTGATATTTTATCAAGGCAGGCGTGAGGTTTGGCCAAACAACGATCAGATAACATCATAAGCTGCTGCTACAGGGAAACATCTCTCTTCCTGTTCAACAGTAGCACAAAGCCCCCGCTGACATCTTCTATTGCAATAAACGGGAGCCCAGCTTGAAGAAGGATGTGAAGGCCGAGCTTCTGAACGGTCAGTAAAATGAAAGTTCTGACAGGTTGGGGAGTCACTGTTTAACAGGGCGCTCATTATTAATGCCTGAACATGCTGCTTTAGGTTCTCATCAAGGCAGAGGAGGAAGGCATCTGGACTTCTCTGATTCTTAAAGACGTTTGGCCTCCAGAAAGCAGAGATAGAAAGAGGAATCAGCCATTCGTCCCTCTGACCTTACAGGACCAATGCTTCATCCTCCAAAGATCCAAATGACTGACATCCTTCAGTCATGGTGCCTGGGTTATATGGAAGTGAAGGAAGCCCCGCCTTCTCTACATGTCAGCCCTCCCTCATCCATCTCTATCTGGCTTCTTCCTGACCTTATCGATCAGTTATCCTACAGAAGAACATCTGTATTTTAAGCTTAATGGAAAGCAGTGACCATCGGTGAGGGACGAGAACCCGGACCCCAGAGTCCTCTGCAGGAAGGCTGGCCCCTCAGAGAGAGGGTGAGCTGGGTCATCAGGGAAGCGCTCAGAGTAGAGCTGCTTCTCCTCCAGAGGAGTCAGCTGAGGAGGATCAGACACCTTTACCTGATGGACACCTCCCTCTGAAGGGTTCCAGGGACATCCCACCGGAAGGAGGACCAGCAGGAGGACCAGGACACCATGGAGAGACAATGTCTCTCTGCTGCTCTGGGAGCTCCTCAGGCTTCCCGAAGCAGAAGGAGTCCGGAGAGAGGGAGGTCTGGGAGTCTCTACTGATGCTGCCTTAAATACCTGGTCCTGGATGAAGCAGAGGACGATAAACCAACCCCTATGGCTGTATCATGGACCCTGGAAGAGCAGACTGCTTTTTGAGAACAACGATCTGACCGTCCCCCCTCCATTGATTCATGGGGGCAAAGATGGCCCTTCTGACCATCTGATGAAGTCTCTCTCTGTCTGGGGTCCAGCAGACTGCAGAGTTGAGGCGCATAGAGACTAGAACAGAATCAGTAGGGTCTGGGGTTGAGGTGGAGGTGGCGTCGGTGGTGGTTTTCTCCTAAAGTCAGCGACCACACAGGGTCTGGGTTGTCTGACCGACTGACCCCCAGCTCTGACGCTTCGCCTTTGTGGTGACGTTTAGTTGGTCTAATCAGGACTGGGATTAGCATCTAGATTAGAGCTGGGATTAGAGGTGTGGTTAAAGTCAGGATCCAGTCAGCTAGACCAAACGCGAGGCCAGGCTTCTGACACAGAGGAGGATGGATTACCCCCTCACCGCCGTCAGGACTCAGTCACCGCCGTCAGGACTCAGTCACTGCCGTCAGGACTCAGTCACCGCCGTCAGGACTCAATCACCGCCGTCAGGACTCAGTCACCGCCGTCAGGACTCAGTCACCACCGTCAGGACTAAGTCACTGCCGTCAGGACCATTTCAAGGAATGCCAACATTTTTCCTCGGGTGTGTAATAAGCTCTCCGTCTGCTGGTCCTTCACTGATGATGCCCTGCTGATCCACCCTGGGATCAGAATGGGTAACCTTCATTTGTAGCCAGGGCAGTGTTCTGGGGTCCATTTCAGGACTCTGGGTCGGGTTCTTACCAGGATTCCAAGGTCTGGACCATTTCAAGGTGATCCAATGAATCCACTGTCTCTTACTAGACCAGAAGCCTGGAATCTACTCCTAATATGGATGTTGTTGTGGGCAACATGCAGGCTGGCTATGAGATAAATGATTACATTATTGGGAAGGAGCTGATTGTTCTGATTCAGCTTTGATGTCAAATAGCTCCACATCATTCAGGGGCCGATTGGTGTGATGACAGGTAGGGGTCCCATTACGACCAAACAGCCTTGAAAGTTCAGAAGTAATTGTATTAGTCTTTTTTTGTGGCTCAGTAAAAGGGCCTTAAAAATACAACACACAGAGAATACAGCGGACAGGGTGTTTGAACCCTAGCACACGGAAAGCAGAGGTCACGTAGCAATATTGGCTAAAACTAGTGACCTACATGTAGGATAACCTGTGAGCCAAGAGATGTGCAAAAACATCTTTTTCCTGTTTAGATGTCAGAGATGCATTCAGGAGCTAGACTTCAAACCCAATTAATCAACTTTATTGTCAAGTACGATTTACATTGCAATGGAGATTTCAGTTTCAGTACAAACCGTTCATCTCATACCCTAACCCTATAGGTTAACCCTATCCCATACATTGACGTGAGTTAGGGTTAGCATAAACCTAACCCTATAGGTTAACCCTATCCCATACATTGGGGTGAGCTAGGGTTAGCCTAACCCACCCTATAGGTTAACCCTATCCCATATATTGGGGTGAGTTAGGGTTAGCATAAACCTAACCCTATAGGTTAACGCTATCCCATACATTTGGGGTGAGCTAGGGTTAGGGTTAGCCTAACCCACCCTATAGGTTAACCCTATCCCATACATTGGGGTGAGTTAGGGTTAGCATAACCCTAACCCTATAGGTTAACCCTATCCCATACATTGGGGTGAGCTAGGGTTAGCCTAACCCACCCTATAAGTTAACCCTATCCCATACATTGGGGTGAGTTAGGGTTAGCCTAACCCACCCTATAAGTTAACCCTATCCCATACGTTGGGGTGAGTTAGGGTTAGAATAACCCACCCTATAGGTTAACCCTATCCCATACATTGGGGGGGGTTAGGGTTAGCCTAACCCACCCTATAGGTTAACCCTATCCCACACATTGGGGTGAGTTAGGGTAAGGGTAACCCACCCTATAGGTTAACCCCATCCCATTTATTGGAGTGAGTTAGGGTTAGCCTAACCCACCCTATAGGTTAACCCTATCCCATACATTGGGGTGAGTTAGGGTTAGGGTAACCCACCCTATAGGTTAACCCCATCCCATTTATTGGAGTGAGTTAGGGTTAGCCTAACCCACCCTATAAGTTAACCCTATCCCATACATTGGGGTGAGTTAGGGTTAGCCTAACCCACCCTATAACTTAACCCTATCCCATACGTTGGGGTGAGTTAGGGTTAGGGTAACCCACCCTATAGGTTAACCCTATCCCATACATTGGGGGGAGTTAGGTGTAGGGTTAGCCTAACCCACCCTATAGGTTAACCCTATCCCATACATTGGGGTGAGTTAGGGTTAGCATAACCCTAACCCTATAGGCTAACCCTATCCCATACATTGGGGTGAGCTTGGGTTAGGGTTAGCCTAACCCACCCTATAGGTTAACCCTATCCCATATATTGGGGTGAGTTAGGGTTAGGGTAACCCACCCTATAGGTTAACCCCATCCCATTTATTGGAGTGAGTTAGGGTTAGCCTAACCCACCCTATAAGTTAACCCTACCCCATACATTGGGGTAAGTTAGGGTTAGGGTTAGCCTAACCCACCCTATAGGTTAACCCTATCCCATATATTGGGGTGAGTTAGGGTTAGGGTAACCCACCCTATAGGTTAACCCCATCCCATTTATTGGAGTGAGTTAGGGTTAGCCTAACCCACCCTATAAGTTAACCCTATCCCATACATTGGGGTGAGTTAGGGTTAGCCTAACCCACCCTATAACTTAACCCTATCCCATACGTTGGAGTGAGTTAGGGTTAGGGTAACCCACCCTATAGGTTAACCCTATCCCATACATTGGGGGGAGTTAGGTGTAGGGTTAGCCTAACCCACCCTATAGGTTAACCCTATCCCATACATTGGGGTGAGTTAGGGTTAGCATAACCCTAACCCTATAGGCTAACCCTATCCCATACATTGGGGTGAGCTCGGGTTAGGGTTAGCCTAACCCACCCTATAGGTTAACCCTATCCCATATATTGGGGTGAGTTAGGGTTAGGGTAACCCACCCTATAGGTTAACCCCATCCCATTTATTGGAGTGAGTTAGGGTTAGCCTAACCCACCCTATAAGTTAACCCTATCCCATACATTGGGGTAAGTTAGGGTTAGGGTTAGCCTAACCCACCCTATAGGTTAACCCTATCCCATATATTGGGGTGAGTTAGGGTTAGGGTAACCCACCCTATAGGTTAACCCCATCCCATTTATTGGAGTGAGTTAGGGTTAGCCTAACCCACCCTATAGGTTAACCCTATCCCATACATTGGGGTGAGTTAGGGTTAGGATAACCCACCCTATAGGTTAACCCCATCCCATTTATTGGAGTGAGTTAGAGTTAGCCTAACCCACCCTATAAGTTAACCCTATCCCATACATTGGGGTGAGTTAGGGTAACCCACCCTATAGGTTAACCCTATTCCATACATTGGGGTGAGTTAGGGTTAGGGTAACCCACCCTATAGGTTAACCCCATCTGATTTATTGGAGTGAGTTAGGGTTAGGGTTAGCCTAACCCACCCTATAGGTTAACCCTATCCCATACGTTGGGGTGAGTTAGGGTTAGGGTAACCCACCCTATAGGTTAACCCCATCCCATTTATTGGAGTGAGTTAGGGTTAGCCTAACCCACCCTATAAGTTAACCCTATCCCATACATTGGGGTGAGTTAGGGTTAGCCTAACCCACCCTATAAGTTAACCCTATCCCATACGTTGGGGTGAGTTAGGGTTAGCCTAACCCACCCTATAAGTTAACCCTATCCCATACATTGGGGTGAGTTAGGGTTAGCCTAACCCACCCTATAGGTTAACCCTATCCCATACGTTGGGGTGAGTTAGGGTTAGCCTAACCCACCCTATAAGTTAACCCTATCCCATACGTTGGGGTGAGGTAGGGTTAGCCTAACCCACCCTATAGGTTAACCCCATCCCATTTATTGGAGTGAGTTAGGGTTAGCCTAACCCACCCTATAAGTTAACCCTATCCCATACATTGGGGTGAGTTAGGGTTAGCCTAACCCACCCTATAAGTTAACCCTATCCCATACGTTGGGGTGAGTTAGGGTTTGAGTAACCCACCTTATAGGTTAACCCTACCCCATACATTGGGGGGAGTTAGGGTTAGGGTTAGCCTAACCCACCCTATAGGTTAACCCTATCCCACACATTGGGGTGAGTTAGGGTTAGGGTAACCCACCCTATAGGTTAACCCTATCCCATACATTGGGGGGAGTTAGGGTTAGCCTAACCCACCCTATAGGTTAACCCTATCCCATACATTAGGGTGAGTTAGGGTTAGCCTAACCCACCCTATAGGTTAACCCTATCCCATACATTGGGGTGAGTTAGGGTTAGCCTAACCCACCCTATAGGTTAACCCTATCCCATACATTAGGGTGAGTTAGGGTTAGCCTAACCCACCCTATAGGTTAACCCTATCCCATACATTGGGGTGAGTTAGGGTTAGCCTAACCCACCCTATAGGTTAACCCTATCCCATACATTGGGGTGAGCGGGAACACACGTTCTTATGGATGCACCGGTCCCCACCATGAGGCGCTTCCTTATAGCGCTGCCATGACCAGAAATAGCACTTGGTGCTAGGGTGTAAATACAGCTTGTTATGGGTGCGTCATTCCGGGGGGACTGTCTGTGATGATGTAGCGCTGGACTATTGAATAATGCACCTATAGTGATAAACCAGCTGCAGCCAATGCAGCCCTCACCCCACTCAGCACACATGGACCAACACCCCCACACTGCAAAAAAATGGAAATCTAGTTGATTTTCGTCTATGCCTCTGAACAGGGGTGGTTAGGGTCATTGTTGGCCTGGCTGACCAGGTGAGATGGCGATGGGGGTTGCGTTGATAGCGGGAAGGAATGAACTCTGCTGCTTTTTGAAGCTGAAATCTGTTTAAGGTTGTTTTTCTTCCTGAACATAGATGGCTTCCTTTCAAACTCCTCACTACCAGAAATAAAACCTTGGGAAAGCGGAAAGTGCTCAGTGGAGAAGGTGCCATATCTTAAGGTGGTTGAGGACAGTTAGAGTTACTGAGATCCAGAGATATCAGAGAGAAAAAAGAGCTTATATCAGACGTAGATAGACTGAGCAGCACATTGTTCAGTGAAGTGAACAAAATACGTCTCACCAACAGCAGCAGTAGCTCCCTCTAGTGTTAAAGAAGAAACATGGCTGCTGTTAAAAATCTACCAAGTTGATCAGTTCCTACTAGGGAAGGTTGGATCAGCTTCGTAAGCAGAAAAGTTCATTAGTTGTTATGTTCCATCCATGCATCGTCCACCCGCTGTCAGAGAGAGTCTGTCTTTCACCTCCTGGGGTGTGAAGATATGAAGCGCCCCCTGCTGGCCTGGCATGGACCAAATAATGGGCTGATACTCCCAGAGTTTCCCAGGGAGACACGTCCTGAGATTGTTGGCAACATGGCCGACTCTGTCCAGCATCCAGCGAAAGGAGATGAGTGTCTGCTGATTGTTTCGTTTTAAAACCCTCTGCTTCAGTACAGGAATGAAATGATGAGCTCATTAGATGGACCGTGCAAACGGTGAGCCATTTTCAAAACTTTCTGTTTGGGGGAGGATGGAGTTTCAGGCTCCTGGTGTCTTTAATGGCATCCTCAGCGGGGAGGTTGTTGCTCTTCAAGAGGAGGCCTGTGACCATATTAATAATGAGCCTTTATTGCTGCAGTAGTCTGAGGTAACCCCACAGATAGCTCTCATTAACCAAGGCCAGCTAACTCAGCTCAAAACTATGATACACATAAAGAGTAACACATAACAAGTTCTTATTTACAATAACGGCCTGACGACTGCAGTAACCAGTTAGGAAAAGTGAAGTAGGGCTAAAGGAAAAGTAAAGTAGGGCTAAAGGAAAGGGGGAGTAGGGCTAAAGGAAAAGTAAAGTAGGGCTAAAGGAAAGGGGGAGTAGGGCTAAAGAAGGAGGTAAGTAGGGCTAAAAGAAAAGAGAAATAGGGCTAAAGGAAAAGTGAAGTAGGGCTAAAGGAAAAGGGGAGTAGGGCTAAAGGAAAAGTAAAGTAGGACTAAAGGAAAGGGGGAGTAGGGCTAAAGAAGGAGGTAAGTAGGGCTAAAGGAAAGGGGGAGTAGGGCTAAGGAAAACTGAAGTAGGGCTAAAGGAAAAGTAAAGTAGGGCTAAAGGAAAAGGGGAGTAGGGCTAAAGGAAAAGTAAAGTAGGGCTAAAGGAAAGGGGGAGTAGGGCTAAAGAAGGAGGTAAGTAGGGCTAAAAGAAAAGAGAAATAGGGCTAAAGGAAAAGTGAAGTAGGGCTAAAGGAAAAGTGAAATATGGGCTAAAGGAAAAGGGGAGTAGGGCTAAAGGAAAAGAGAAGTAGGGCTTAAGTAAGAGGTAAGTAGGGCTAAAAGAAAAGAGAAATATGGCTAAAGGAAAAGTGAAGTAGGACTAAAGGAAAGGGGGAGTAGGGCTAAAGGAAAGGGGGGATTAGGGCTAAAGGAAAGGGGGAGTAGGGCTAAAGGAAAGGGGGAGTAGGGCTAAAGGAAAGGGGGAGTAGGGCTAAGGAAAACTGAAGTAGGGCTAAAGGAAAAGTAAAGTAGGGCTAAAGGAAAAGGGGAGTAGGGCTAAAGGAAAAGTAAAGTAGGGCTAAAGAAGGAGGTAAGTAGGGCTAAAAGAAAAGAGAAATAGGGCTAAAGGAAAAGTGAAGTGGGGCTAAAGGAAAAGGGGAGTAGGGCTAAAGGAAAAGTAAAGTAGGGCTAAAGAAGGAGGTAAGTAGGGCTAAAAGAAAAGAGAAATAGTGTCATAATCCTGGCGCTGATGGTTGGGTTTTTTCCTCTGCTGCTGCTCACCTGCCTAATTGGCCCTGTGGCTGATTACTGTCAATCTGATTCACCTGGTCCCTGCAGCTATTTAGGCTGTTTGCTTTCCTGCCATCAGCGTCAGATTATTCAACCTGTCTCTGTGTGAGTTACTCAGCTATCAAGTAAGTATTTTGTTCAGTGGAATTCTTCTCAGTTTTTTGCCCATTTGTTATTGGTTTTTGCCTTTCTCCCTGTCTGCCCTGCTTAGTTTGGTTTTTGGCCTGACTGCCTGGATTTAGCCTGCTATCGTACTTGGACTGTTTTTCTGACCTCGGCTTGGAGTTTCCCTGGATACCTCTTCGGCTCTCGGATCTCCTGGTTTCTGACACGGCATTGGACTGGATTTTGGCTTCGCATAATCCCTCACGGACACTTCAGCTCGCTCGCCGTTGGCTGGCGCCGGCTCCCCCACGCTCTGTTCTCTGGAGCGGTAACGACCGCAAGCGGTGGACTGTCTCCCCCCGGGTTTGTTCTCTCTGAGCTTCGGACTGAACTCTCAACCAGGTCAGTGACTTTTTGTTGTCTTCTCCACTCTTCATTCTTGTCACTGACCTGAGTTTCCTGTCTCAGCAGAGAATCAGAGAACCCGTTCTGAGGAGTTTCCATCGTCCTCTTTCAGTTATTTTTGAAATAAACCTGTTTTGAAACTTTCTGTTGTCTGCTGAATATTGGGTCCAACTTTCAGTATCCATTACAAATAGGGCTAAAGGAAAAGTGAAGTAGGGCTAAAGGAAAGGGGGAGTAGGGCTAAAGGAAAGAGGGAGTAGGGCTAAAGGAAAAGGGGAGTAGGGCTAAAGGAAAGGGGGGAGTAGGGCTAAAGGAAAGGGGGAGTAGGGCTAAAGGAAAGGGGGAGTAGGGCTAAAGGAAAGGGGGAGTAGGGCTAAAGGAAAAGGGGAGTAGGGCTAAAGGAAAGGGGGGAGTAGGGCTAAAGGAAAGGGGGAGTAGGGCTAAAGGAAAAGGGGAGTAGGGCTAAAGGAAAAGGGGAGTAGGGCTAAAGGAAAAGGGGAGTAGGGCTAAAGGAAAAGGGGAGTGGGGCTAAAGGAAGAGGTAAGTAGAGTAGTAAGTAGGTCTTTGAATTGTCCTTTACTGGTCCTTGAATGGTCCTTGGCTGGTTCTTAAATGGCCCTTGCTTGGTTCTTGGCTGGTCATTGAATTGTCCTTGGCTAACCCTTGGCTGGTCCTTGAATGGACATTGGCGGGTCTTCGGCTGGTCTTTGAGAGACGTTTGACTGGTCCTTGGCTGAAATTTGAATGGTCATTGGCTGGTTCTTGTCTTGTCCTTGAATAGTTCTTGGCTACTTCTTTAATTGTCCTTAGCTGGTCCTTTACTGGTCCTTGGTTGGTCTTTGAATGGTCCTTTACTGGTCCTTGGGTGGTCCTTGAATGGCCCTTGCTTGGCTCTTGGCTGGTCCTGGAATGGCCCTTGGCTAACCCTTGGCTGGTCCTTGAATGGTCATTGCCTAGTCCTTGGCTGGTCCTTTAATGGTCCTCGGCTTGTTCTTGGCTGGTCATTGGCTGGTCCTTCAAGGCCCCTTTATTGGTTCTTGGCTGGTGCTTGAATGGTCATTGGCTGGTCCTTGGCTGGTCTTTGAGTGACCTTTGACTGATCCTTGGCTGGCATTTGAATGGTCTTTGACTGGCCCTTGGCTTGTCTTTGGCTGGTCTTTGAATGGTCCCTTACTGGTCCTTGGATGGTTCTTGGCTGGTCCTTGGCAGCAGGTCCTTGAATGGCTGTTGCTTGGTTGTTTGCTGCTCCTTGAATAGTCTTTGGCTAGTTCTTAAATCTTCTTTGGCCAGTCCTTGAATTGTCCTTGGCTTGTCCTTGGCTAATCTTTGAATGGTCCTTTAGTGGTCCTTAAATGGTCCTTGGCTGGTTCTTTGTTGTTCATTGGCTGGTCCTTGCATTGCCCTTGCCTTGTCCTTGGCTGGTCTTTTAATGGTCCTTAAATGGTCCTCGGCTTGTTCTTGGCTGGTCATTGGCTGGCCCTTGAAGGCCCCTTTATTGATTCTTGGCTGGTCCTTGAATGGTTCTTGGCTGGTGCTTGAAGGGTCCTTGGCGGGCCCTTTGCTGGTCCTTCGCTGGTCTTTGAATGGTCTTTGGCTGGTTCTTGGCTTGTCATTGGCTGGTCCTTGAATGGCCCTTGCTTGGTCCTTGAATGGTCCTTGGCTGGCCCTTAACTGGTCCTTGAATGGTCATTGGCTGGTCCTTTGCTGGTCATTGATTGGTCCTTGGCTGGCACTTGAATTGTCTTTGGTTGGTCCTTGGATGGTCTTTGACTGGTCCTTGACTGGTCCTTAAATGGTACTTGCCTGGCCCTTGGCTAGTCCTTGGTTTGTTCTTGAATGGTCCTTAAACGGCCCTTGCCTGACCCTTGGCATTTCCTTGAATGGTCCTTGGTTGGTTCTTAATGGTCCTTGGCTTGTACTTGATTGGCCCTTGGTTGCTTCTTTGTTTGTCCTTAAATGGTCCTTGGCTGGTCTTGAATGGTCCTTAGCTGGTCCTTGAATGGTCCTTGGGTGGTATTTGAATGGTCATTGGCTGGTCCTTGACTGCTCCTGGTTGTTTTTTGGACGGCCCTTGTCGTGGGAAAAAAGTATTCAACTATTCATCCTGGTTAAATAAATGGAGATCGATGGATTTCACTCAGTCGGAACATTTATTAATATCTTTGCAAAGAGAGAACAGTTCATCATGCAGCCCTTATGGCAGCATTCTGCTCTGTTCTGCCTGAGCAACGTTCGTTCCTCCTTACTTACAACAATGGAAAGCAGTCAGAGTCATAACAAATTACAGACACTTTGGTTAACAGTAACATGTTATGAATAAACCTTGAGAAAGAATATGATTTGTTATGGCAGAAGCTATGTCTGGTCTACAAGCACCATCCTGCAGGGAATGGTGTGACCTTGAGAGAGAAACAGACCGAGTGAAAACTTTTATAGAGAGTAAATAGGATAAATTAATATAAAATAGAAGAGAGATAAAAAATTTCCGACAACACCCTTGGCAGGTCTTCGACTGGTCCTTGGTTGGTCCCTGAAAGACCCTTGACTTTGAATGGCCCTTTACTGGTCCTTGAATGTTCATTGGCTGGTCCTTGGCTGGTCATTGAATGGCCCTTGCTTGATTCTTGGCTGGTCCTTGGCTGGTTCTTGAATGGCCCTTGCTTGGTTCTTGACTGGTCCTTGAATGGTCCTTGGCTGGCCCTTAACTGGTCCTTGAATGGTCCTTGGTTGGTTCTTGGCTGGCCCATGAATAGCCCTTTCTTGGTTCTTTGCTGGTCCTTGAATGGTCATTGGCTGATTCTTGGCTGGTCTTTGGCTGGTCCTTGAATGGCCCTTGTTTTGTTCTTGGCTGGTCCTTAAATGGTCCTTGGCTGGCACTTGAATTGTCTTTGGTTGGTCCTTGGATGGTTTTGACTGGTCCTGGACTGGTCCTTAAATGGTCTTGCCTGGCCCTTGTCTAGTCCTTGGTTTGTCTTGGCTGATCCTTGGCTGGTCCTTGAATGGCCCTTACCTGACCCTTGGCTTTTCCTTGAATGGTTCTTGGTTGGTTCATGGCTGGTCCTTGGCTTGTAATTGAATGTTTTGGGATTTTTTTGCTGGCCCTTGTGTGGTCCTTGAATGGTCCTTGCCATGTTCTTGAATGGTCCTTGCCATGTTCTTGAATGATCCTTGGCTGGTCCTTGAATGGTCCTCTGGTGGTCCTTTGGTTGATCCTTGGCTGGGCCTTGGTTGATCCTTGGCTTGTACTTGAGTGGTCCTTGGCTGGTACTTGAATGGCCCTTGGCTGGTTCTGTGGTTGTCCTTGAATGGTCCTTGGCCAGTCCTTGGCTGGTTCTTTGTGGTCCTTTGGTTTGTCCTTGGTTGATCCTTGGCTTGTAATTGAAAGGCCCTTGGTTGGTTCTTTGTTTGTCCATGAATGTTCCTTGGCTGGTCTTGAATGGTCCTAGGCTGGTTCTTGAATGGTCCTAGGCTGGTTCTTGAATGGTCCTTGGGTGGTTCTTGAATGGTCCTTGGGTGGTTCTTGAATGGTCCTTGGGTGGTCCTTGGTTGATCCTTGGCTTGTACTTGAAAGGCCCAAGGTTGGTTGTTTGTTTTTCCATGAGTGGTCCTTGGTTGGTCTTGAATGGTCCTAGGCTGGTTCTTGAATGGTCCTTAAATGGTCCTTGGGTGGTTCTTGAATGGTCCTTGGCTGGTCCTTGGTTGATCCTTGGCTTGTACTTGAAAGGCCCTTGGTTGGTTGTTTGTTTTTCCATGAGTGGTCCTTGGCTGGTCTTGAATGGTCCTAAGCTGGTTCTTGAATGGTCCTTAGGTGGTCCTTGAATGGTTCTTGGGTGGTTCTTGAACGGTCATTGGCTGGTCCTTGGCTGGTATTTGAATGGTCCTTTACTGGTCGTTGAATGTTCCTTGATTGGTCCTTATTTGGTCCTTGGCTGATCCTTCAATGGCCATTGCTTGTTCCTTGCATCGCGCTTGGCTGGCTCTTGGCTGGTCCTTGAATAATCATTGGCTGGTCTTTGAAAAGTTCTTTATTGGTCCTTGGCTAGTCTTTGAATAGTCCTTGGCTGGTCCTTGAATGGCCCTTGCTTGTTTCTTGGCTGGTCCTTGGCTGGTCCTTGAATTGTCCTTGGCTAGTTCTTTAATCACCCTTGGCAGGTCCTTCCATCGTCCTTGGCTGTTCCATGCATCGCACTTGGCTTGTCCTTGGCTGGTCCTTGAATGATACTTGAATGGCATTTGCGTAGATTTGACGGGTGCTTAAATGGTCCTTGGCTAGTCCTTGCCTGGTCTTTGACTGTTCCTTGGCTGGTCCTTCAATGGTCCTCTGCTGGTCCTTGGCTGGTCTTTGACCGTTTCTTAGCTGGTTCTTGGCTGGTCCTTGGCTGGTCCTTGGTTGGTCCTTGAATGGCCCTTGGCTGGTTTTTGGCTGTTCCTTGGCTGTTCCTTGAATAGCCTTTGCATGTTTCTTGACTGGTCATTGAATGGTCCCTGGCTGGTCCTTAAATGACGCTTGCTTGGTTCTAGGCTGGTTCTTCAATGGTGCTTGGCTGGCCCGTGACTGGTCCTTGAATGGTCATTGGCTGGTCCTTGGCTGGTGTTTGACTGTTCCTTAGCTGTTTCTTGGCTGGTCCTTGGCTGGTCATTGAATAGCCCTTGGTTGGTCCTTGGCTGGCCCTTGGTTGGTCCTTTGTTGGTCCTTGAATGGTCCTTGGCTGGTCCTTGAATGGTCCTTGGCTGGTCTTTGACTGGTTCTTTAATTGTCCTTGACTAGTTCTTGGCGGTTCCTTGGCTGGTCCTTCAACGGCCATTGCATGGTTCTTGACTGGTCCTTGAATGGTCCTTGGCTGGCCCTTGGCTGGTCTTTGAATGATCATTGGCTCGTCCTTGGCTTACCTTTGGCTGGTCCTTGAATGGTCATTGGCTGGCCCTTGGCTGGTCCTTTGGTGGTCCTTGAATGGCCATTGGTTGTTCCTTGCATGGCCCTTGGCTGGCTCTTGGTTGGTCCTTGAATAGTCCTTTGCTGGTTTTTGAATGATTCTTTATTTGTCCTTGAATGGTCCTTGGCTAGTTTTTCAATGGTCATGGCTGGTCCTTGAAGGTCATTGGCTCGTCCTTGGCTTACCTTTGGCTGGTCCTTGAATGGTCATTGGCTGGCCCTTGGCTGGTCCTTTGATGGTCCTTGAATGGCCATTGGTTGTTCCATGAATCGCCCTTGGCTTGTTCTTGGCTGGTCCTTGAATGGCCCCTGCTTGTTTCTTGGCTGGTCCTTGCATTGCTCTTGGCTTGTCCTTGGCTGGTCCTTGAATGGCATTTGCATAGTTTTTGGCTGGTTTTTAAATGGTCCTTGGCTGGTCATTGAATGGCCTTTGCATGGTTCTTGACTGGTCCTTGAATGGTCCTTGGCTGGCCCTTGGCTGGTCCTTGAATGGTCCTTAAATGGCCATTGCTTGTTCCTTGCATCGCCCTTGGCTGGCTCTTGGTTGGTCCCTGAATAGTCCTTGGCTGGTCTTTGAATGGTTCTCTATTGGTCCTTGAATGGTCCTTGGCTGGTCATTGAATAGCCCTTGGTTGGTCCTTGGCTGGTCATTGAATGGCCCTTGCATGGTTCTTGGCTGGTCCTTGAATGGTCATTGAGTGGTCCTTGGTTGGTCCTTGGCTGGCCCTTGGTTGGTCCTTGGCTGGCCCTTGGTTGGTCCTTGGTTGGTCCTTGGTTGGTCCTTGAATGGTCCTTGGCTGGTCTTTGACTGGTTCTTTAATTGTCCTTGACTAGTTCTTGGCGGTTCCTTGGCTGGTCCTTCAACGGCCATTGCATGGTTCTTGACTGGTCCTTGAATGGTCCTTGGCTGGCCCTTGGCTGGTCTTTGAATGATCATTGGCTCGTCCTTGGCTTACCTTTGGCTGGTCCTTGGCTGGTGCTTGAATGGTCATTGGCTGGCCCTTGGCTGGTCCTTTGGTGGTCCTTGAATGGCCATTGGTTGTTCCTTGCATGGCCCTTGGCTGGCTCTTGGTTGGTCCTTGAATAGTCCTTGGCTGGTTTTTGAATGATTCTTTATTTGTCCTTGAATGGTCCTTGGCTAGTTTTTCAATGGTCATGGCTGGTCCTTGAAGGTCATTGGCTCGTCCTTGGATTACCTTTGGCTGGTCCTTGGCTTGTCCTTGAATGGTCATTGGCTTGCCCTTGGCTCGTCCTTTGATGATCCTTGAATGGCAGTTGGTTGTTCCTTGCATCGCCCTTGTCTTGCACTTGGCTTGTCCTTGGCTGGTGCTTAAATGGTCCTTGAATGGTCTTTGACTGGTCCTTGAATGGTTCTTGGCTGGCATTTGATTGGTCCTTGAATGGTCCTTGGCTGGCGTTTGATTGGTCCTTGAATGGTGCTTGGCTGGTCCTTGAATAGCCCTTTCTTGGTTCTTGGCTGGTCCTTGATTGGTCATTGGTAGGTCCTTGGTTTGTCCTTAGCTGGCCTTGAATGGTGCTTGGCTGGTTCTTGGCTGGTCCTTGAATGGCCCTTGTTTTGTTCTTTACTGGTCCTTGAATGGTCCTTGGCTGGTTCTTGTCTGGCCCTTGACTGGTCCTTGAATAGTCATTGGCTGGTTTTTGGCTGGTCCTTGAATAGCCCTTTCTTGGTTCTTGGCTGGTCTTTGAATGGTCCTTAGCTGGTCTTTAACTGGTACTTGAATGGTCCTTGTCTGGCCCTTGACTGGTCCTTGAATGGTCATTGGCTGGTCCTTGGCTGGCCTTTGACTGGTCCTTGGCTACCTTGAATAGTCATTGGCTGGTTCTTGGTTAGTCCTTGGCTGGTCGTTAAATGGTGGTTGAATGGTAATTGGCTGGTCCTTGACTGGTCTTTGACTGGTCCTTGAATGGTCATTGGCTGGTCCTTGGCTTACCTTTGGCTGATCCTTGGCTGGTCCTTGAATGGCCATTGGTTGTTCCTTGCATCGCCCTTGTCTTGCCCTTTGCTTGTCCTTGGCTGGTCCTTGAATGGCAGATGCATAGTTCTTGGCTGGTTCTTAAATGGCATTTGCGTGGTTCTTGACTGGTCCTTGAATGGTCCTTGGCTTGCCTTTCGCTGGTCCTTGAATGGTCATTGGCTCGTCCTTGGCTTACCTTTGGCTTGTCATTGGCTGGACTTTGAATGGTCATTGGCTGGCCCTTGGCTGGTCCTTTGATGGTCCTTGAATGGCCATTGATTGTTCCTTACATTGCCCTTGGCTTGTTCTTGGCTGGTCCTTGAATTGTCCTTGGCTAGTTCTTTAATCATCCTTGGCTGGTCCTTCAGCCGTCCTTGGCTGTTCCTTGCATTGCGCTTGGCTTGTCCTTGGCTGGTCCTGTAATGGTCCTTGAATGGCTTTTGCGTAGTTCTTGGCTGGTATTTGAATGGTCCTTTACTGGTTCTTCAATGTTTCTTGATTGGTCCTTAGCTGGTCCTTGGCTGGTCCTTGGCTGGTCATTAAATGGTCCTTGGCTGGCTCTTGGCTGGACCTTGAATGATCCTTGGCTGGTCTTTGACTGGTCCTTTAATTGTCCTTGACTGGTTCTTGGCCGTTCTTTAGCTTGTCCTTGAATGGCCTTTACATGGTTCTTGACTGATCCTTGAATGGTGCTTGGCTGGCCCTTGGCTGGTCTTTGAATGGTCATTGGCTCGTCCTATGCTTACCTTTGGCTGGTCCTTGGCTGGTCCTTGAATGGTCATTGGCTGGCCCTTGGCAGGTCCTTTGATGGTCCTTGAATGGCCATTTATTGTTCCTTACATCGCCCTTGGCTTGTTCTTGGCTGGTCCTTGAATTGTCCTTGGCTAGTTCTTTAATCATCCTTGGCTGGTCCTTCAGCCGTCCTTGGCTGTTCCTTGCATTACACTTGGCTAGTCCTTGGCTGGTCCTTGAATGGCCCTTGTTTTGTTCTTTACTGATCCTTGAATGGTCCTTGAATGGCATCTGCGTAGTTCTTGGCTGGTTCCTAAATGGTCTTTGGCTGTTCCTTGAATGGCCTTTGCATGGTTCTTGACTGGTCCTTGAATGGTCCTTGGCTGGTCTTTGACTGGTCCTTGAATGGTCCTTGACTGGTTTTTGGCTGTTCCTTGAATAGACTTTGCATGTTTCTTGACTGGTCCTTGAATGGTCTTTGGCTGGTCCTTGAATGGTCATTGGCTGGTCCTTGTCTAGTGTTTGACTGTTCCTTAGCTGGTTCTTGGCTTTTCATTAAATGGTCCTTGGCTGGCTCTTGGCTGGACCTTGAATGATCCTTGGCTGGTCTTTGACTGGTCATTGAATGGCCCTTGCTTGATTCTTGGCTGGTCCTTGGCTGGTCATTGAATGGCCCTTGCTTGGTTCTTGGCTGGTCCTTGAATGGTCATTGAGTGGTCCTTAGCTGGTCCTTGGCTGGTCCTTGAGTGGTCCTTGGCTGGTCCTTGAATGGTCCTTGGCTGGCCCTTGGCTGGTCTTTGAATGGTCATTGGCTCATCCTTGGCTTACCTTTGGCTGGTCCTTGAATGGTCATTGGCTGGCCCTTGGCTGGTCCTTTGATGGTCCTTGAATGGCCATTGGTTGTTCCTTACATCGCCCTTGGCTTGTTCTTGGCTGGTCCTTGAATTGTCCTTGGCTAGTTCTTTAATCATTCTTGGCTGGTCCTTGAATGGTCATTGAGTGGTCCTTAGCTGGTCCTTGGCTGGCCCTTGGCTGGTCCTTGAATGGTCCGTGGCTGGTTTTTGACTGTTCCTTTAAATGTCCTTGACTGGTTCTTGGCCGTTCCTTAGCTGGTCCTTGAATGGTCATTTGATGGTCCTTGGTTGTTCCTAGCATCACCCTTGGCTGGCCCTTGGTTGGTGATTGAATAGTCCTTGGCTGGTCTTTGAATGGTTCTTTATTGGTCCTTGAATGGTCCTTGGCTAGTCTTTCAATGGCTCTTGCTGGTCCTTGAATGGTCATTGGCTGGCCCTTGGCTGGTCCTTTGATGGTCCTTGAATGGCCATAGGTTGTTCCTTGCATTGCCCTTGTCTTGCCCTTGGCTTGTCCTTGGCCGGTTCTTTAATGGTCCTTGAATGGCTTTTGCGTGGTTCTTGACTGTTCTTGAATGGTCCTTGGCTGGCCCTTGGCTGGTACTTGAATGGTCATTGGCTCGTCATTGGCTTACCTTTGGCTGGTCATTGGCTGGTCTTTGAATGGTCATTGGCTGGCCCTTGGCTGGTCCTTTGATGGTCCTTGAATGGCCATTGGTTGTTCCTTGCATCGCCCTTGGCTGGCTCTTGGTTGGTCCTTGAATAGTCCTTTGCTGTTTTTTGAATGGTTCTTTATTGGTTTTTGAATGGTCCTTGGCTAGTCTTTCAATGGTCCTTGGCTAATCCTTGAAAAGTCATTGGCTGGTCCTTGGCTTACCTTTTGCTGGTCCTTGGCTGGTCCTGGAATGGTCATTGGCTGGCCCTTGGCTGGTCCTTTGATGTTCCTTGAATGACCATTGGTTGTTCCTTGCATCACCCTTGGCTTGTTCTTGGCTGGTCCTTGAATGGTCATTGGCTGGTCCTTGGCTTGTCATTGAATGGCCCTTGCTTGGTTCTTGGCTGGTCCTTGAATGGTCCTTGAATGGTCATTGAGTGGTCCTTGACTGGTCCTTGAATGGTCCTTGGCTGGTCTTTGACTGGTCCTTGAATGGTCCTTGACTGGTTTTTGGCTGTTCCTTGAATGGACTTTGCATGTTTCTTGACTGGTCCTTGAATGGTCCTTGGCTTGCGCTTGGCTGGTCCTTGAATGGCCCTTGTTTTGTTCTTTACTGATCCTTGAATGGTCCTTGAATGGCATTTGCGTAGTTCTTGGCTGGTTCTTAAATGGTCTTTGGCTGTTCCTTGAATGGCCTTTGCATGGTTCTTGACTGGTCCTTGAATGGTCCTTGGCTGGTCTTTGACTGGTCCTTGAATGGTCCTTGACTGGTTTTTGGCTGTTCCTTGAATAGACTTTGCATGTTTCTTGACTGATCCTTGAATGGTCTTTGGCTTTTCCTTGAATGGTCATTGGCTGGTCCTTGTCTGGTGTTTGACTTCCTTAGCTGGTTCTTGGCTGGCCTTTGGTTGGTCCTTGGCTGGCCTTTGGTTGGTCCTTGGCTGGTCCTTGAATGGTCCTTGGCTAGTTCTTGGCTGGTCCTTGGCTGGTCATTGAATGGCCCTTGCTTGGTTCTTGGCTGGTCCTTAAATGGTCAGTGAGTGGTCCTTAGCTGGTCCCCTGCTGGCCCTTGGCTGGTCCTTGGTTGGTCCTTGAATGGTCCGTGGCTGGTTTTTGACTGGTCCTCTAATTGTCCATGACTGGTTCTTGGCTGTTCCTTAGCTGGTCCTTGATTGGTCCTTTGATGGTCCTTGAATGGCCATTGGTTGTTCCTAGCATCGCCCTTGGCTGGCTCTTGGTTGGTCCTTGAATAGTCCTTGGCTGGTCTTTGAATGGTTCTTTATTGGTCCTTGAATGGTCCTTGGCTAGTCTTTCAATGGCTCTTGGCTGGTCCTTGAATGGTAATTTGCTCGTCCTTGGCTTACCTTTGGCTGGTCCTTGAATGGTCATTAGCTGGCCCTTGGCTGGTCCTTTGATGGTCCTTGAATGGCCATTGGTTGTTCCTTGCATTGCCCTTGTCTTGCCCTTGGCTGGTTCTTAAATGGTCCTTGAATGGCATTTGCGTGGTTCTTGACTGGTCCTTGAATGGTCCTTGGCTGGTCCTTGAATGGTCATTGGCTCGTCCTTGGCTTACCTTTGGCTGGTCATTGGCTGGTCTTTGAATGGTCATTGGCTGGCCCTAGGCTGGTCCTTTGATGGTCCTTGAATGGCCATTGGTTGTTCCTTGCATCGCCCTTGGCTGGCTCTTGGTTGGTCCTTGAATAGTCCTTTGCTGTTCTTTGAATGGTTCTTTATTGGTTCTTGAATGGTCCTTGGCTAGTCTTTCAATGGTCCTTGGCTAATCCTTGAATGGTCATTGGCTGGTCCTTGGCTTACCTTTGGCTGGTCCTTGGCTGGTCCTGGAATGGTCATTGGCTGGCCCTTGGTTGGTCCTTTGATGGTCCTTGAATGGCCATTGGTTGTTCCTTGCATCGCCCTTGGCTTGTTCTTGGCTGGTCCTTGAATGGTCATTGGCTGATCCTTGGCTGGTCATTGAATGGTCCTTTGCTGGTTCTTGGCTGGTCCTTGAATGGTCATTTAATGGCCCTTGCTTGACTCTCTGCTGGTCCTTAGCTAGACATTGAATGGCCCTTGCTTGGTTTTTGGTTGGTCCTTGAATGGTCCTTGGCTGGTCTTTGACTGGTCCTTTAATTGTCCTTGACTGGTTCTTGGCCGTTCTTTAGCTGGTCCTTGAATGGCCTTTACATGGTTCTTGACTTGTCCTTGAATGGTCCTTGGCTGGTCCTTAGCTGGCCTTGAATGGTCCTTGGCTGGTTCTTGGCTAGTCCTTGGCTGGTCCTTGAATGGCCCTTGTTTTGTTCTTTACTGATCCTTGAATGGTCCTTGAATGGCATTTGCATAGTTCTTGGCTGGTTCTTAAATGGTCTTTGGCTGTTCCTTGGCTGGTCATTGAATGGCCCTTGGCTTGTTCTTGGCTGGTCCTTGAATGGTCCTTGGCTGGCCCTTGGCTGGTCTTTGAATGGTCATTGGCTCGTCCTATTCTTACCTTTGGCTGGTCCTTTGATGGTCCTTGAATGGCCATTGGTTGTTCTTTATATCGTCCTTGGCTCGTTCTTGGCTGGTCCTTCAGCCATCCTTGGCTGTTCCTTGCATTACACTTGGCATGTCCTTGGCTGGTCCTGTAATGGTCCTTGAATGGCATTTGCGTAGTTCTTGGCTGGTTCTTAAATGGTCTTTGGCTGTTCCTTGAATGGCCTTTGCATGGTTCTTGACTGGTCCTTGAATGGTCCTTGGCTGGTCTTTGACTGGTCCTTGAATGGTCCTTGACTGGTTTTTGGCTGTTCCTTGAATAGAATTTGCATGTTTCTTGACTGGTCCTTGAATGGTCCTTGGCTTGCCCTTGGCTGGTCCTTGAATGGTCATTGGCTGGTCCTTGTCTGGTGATTGACTGTTCCTTAGCTGGTTCTTGGCTGGCCTTTGGTTGGTCCTTGGCTGGCCTTTGGTTGGTCCTTGGCTGGTCCTTGAATGGTCCTTGGCTGGTTCTTGGCTGGTCCTTGGCCTGTCATTGAATGACCCTTGCTTGATTCTTGACTGGTCCTTGGCTGGTGATTGAATGACCCTTGCTTGGTTCTTGGCTGGTCCTTGAATGGTCATTGAGTGGTCCTTAGCTGGTCCTTGGCTGGCCCTTGGCTGGTCCTTGGTTGGTCCTTGAAAGGTCCGTGGCTGGTTTTTGACTGGTCCTTTAAATGTCCTTGACTGGTTCTTGGCCGTTCCTTAGCTGGTCCTTGAATGGTTATTTGATGGTCCTTGGTTGTTCCTAGCATCGCCCTTGGCTGGCTCTTGGTTGGTCCTTGAATAGTCCTTGGCTGGTCTTTGAATGGTTCTTTATTGGTCCTTGAATGGTCCTTGGCTAGTCTTTCAGTTGCCCTTGGCTGGTCCTTGAATGGTAATTGGCTCGTCCTTGGCTTACCTTTGGCTGGTCCTTGAATGGTCATTGGCTGGCCCTTGGCTGGTCCTTTGATGGTCCTTTGATGGTCCTTGAATGGCCATAGGTTGTTCCTTGCATCGCCCTTGTCTTGCCCTTGGCTTGTCCTTGGCCGGTTCATAAATGGTCCTTGAATGGCTTTTGCGTGGTTCTTGACTGGTCTTGAATGGTCCTTGGCTGGCCCTTGGCTGGTACTTGAATGGTCATTAGCTCGTCATTGGCTTACCTTTGGCTGGTCATTGGCTGGTCTTTGAATGGTCATTGGCTGGCCCTTGGCTGATACTTTGATGGTCCTTGAATGGCCATTGTTTGTTCCTTGCATCGCCTTTGGCTGGCTCTTGGTTGGTCCTTGAATAATCCTTTGCTGTTCTTTGAATGGTTCTTTATTGGTTCTTGAATGGTCCGTGGCTAGTCTTTCAATGGTCCTTGGCTAATCCTTGAAAAGTCATTGTTCTGGTCCTTGGCTTACCTTTTGCTGGTCCTGGAATGGTCATTGGCTGGCCCTTGGCTTGTCCTTGGCTGGTCCTTGAATGATACTTGAATGGCATTTGCGTAGATTTGACGGGTGCTTAAATGGTCCTTGGCTAGTCCTTGCCTGGTCTTTGACTGTTCCTTGGCTGGTCCTTCAATGGTCCTCTGCTGGTCCTTGGCTGGTCTTTGACCGTTTCTTAGCTGGTTCTTGGCTGGTCCTTGGCTGGTCCTTGGTTGGTCCTTGAATGGCCCTTGGCTGGTTTTTGGCTGTTCCTTGGCTGTTCCTTGAATAGCCTTTGCATGTTTCTTGACTGGTCATTGAATGGTCCCTGGCTGGTCCTTAAATGACGCTTGCTTGGTTCTAGGCTGGTTCTTCAATGGTGCTTGGCTGGCCCGTGACTGGTCCTTGAATGGTCATTGGCTGGTCCTTGGCTGGTGTTTGACTGTTCCTTAGCTGTTTCTTGGCTGGTCCTTGGCTGGTCATTGAATAGCCCTTGGTTGGTCCTTGGCTGGCCCTTGGTTGGTCCTTTGTTGGTCCTTGAATGGTCCTTGGCTGGTCCTTGAATGGTCCTTGGCTGGTCTTTGACTGGTTCTTTAATTGTCCTTGACTAGTTCTTGGCGGTTCCTTGGCTGGTCCTTCAACGGCCATTGCATGGTTCTTGACTGGTTCTTGAATGGTCCTTGGCTGGCCCTTGGCTGGTCTTTGAATGATCATTGGCTCGTCCTTGGCTTACCTTTGGCTGGTCCTTGAATGGTCATTGGCTGGCCCTTGGCTGGTCCTTTGGTGGTCCTTGAATGGCCATTGGTTGTTCCTTGCATGGCCCTTGGCTGGCTCTTGGTTGGTCCTTGAATAGTCCTTTGCTGGTTTTTGAATGATTCTTTATTTGTCCTTGAATGGTCCTTGGCTAGTTTTTCAATGGTCATGGCTGGTCCTTGAAGGTCATTGGCTCGTCCTTGGCTTACCTTTGGCTGGTCCTTGAATGGTCATTGGCTGGCCCTTGGCTGGTCCTTTGATGGTCCTTGAATGGCCATTGGTTGTTCCATGAATCGCCCTTGGCTTGTTCTTGGCTGGTCCTTGAATGGCCCCTGCTTGTTTCTTGGCTGGTCCTTGCATTGCTCTTGGCTTGTCCTTGGCTGGTCCTTGAATGGCATTTGCATAGTTTTTGGCTGGTTTTTAAATGGTCCTTGGCTGGTCATTGAATGGCCTTTGCATGGTTCTTGACTGGTCCTTGAATGGTCCTTGGCTGGCCCTTGGCTGGTCCTTGAATGGTCCTTAAATGGCCATTGCTTGTTCCTTGCATCGCCCTTGGCTGGCTCTTGGTTGGTCCCTGAATAGTCCTTGGCTGGTCTTTGAATGGTTCTCTATTGGTCCTTGAATGGTCCTTGGCTGGTCATTGAATAGCCCTTGGTTGGTCCTTGGCTGGTCATTGAATGGCCCTTGCATGGTTCTTGGCTGGTCCTTGAATGGTCATTGAGTGGTCCTTGGTTGGTCCTTGGCTGGCCCTTGGTTGGTCCTTGGCTGGCCCTTGGTTGGTCCTTGGTTGGTCCTTGGTTGGTCCTTGAATGGTCCTTGGCTGGTCTTTGACTGGTTCTTTAATTGTCCTTGACTAGTTCTTGGCGGTTCCTTGGCTGGTCCTTCAACGGCCATTGCATGGTTCTTGACTGGTCCTTGAATGGTCCTTGGCTGGCCCTTGGCTGGTCTTTGAATGATCATTGGCTCGTCCTTGGCTTACCTTTGGCTGGTCCTTGGCTGGTGCTTGAATGGTCATTGGCTGGCCCTTGGCTGGTCCTTTGGTGGTCCTTGAATGGCCATTGGTTGTTCCTTGCATGGCCCTTGGCTGGCTCTTGGTTGGTCCTTGAATAGTCCTTGGCTGGTTTTTGAATGATTCTTTATTTGTCCTTGAATGGTCCTTGGCTAGTTTTTCAATGGTCATGGCTGGTCCTTGAAGGTCATTGGCTCGTCCTTGGATTACCTTTGGCTGGTCCTTGGCTTGTCCTTGAATGGTCATTGGCTTGCCCTTGGCTCGTCCTTTGATGATCCTTGAATGGCAGTTGGTTGTTCCTTGCATCGCCCTTGTCTTGCACTTGGCTTGTCCTTGGCTGGTGCTTAAATGGTCCTTGAATGGTCTTTGACTGGTCCTTGAATGGTTCTTGGCTGGCATTTGATTGGTCCTTGAATGGTCCTTGGCTGGCGTTTGATTGGTCCTTGAATGGTGCTTGGCTGGTCCTTGAATAGCCCTTTCTTGGTTCTTGGCTGGTCCTTGATTGGTCATTGGTAGGTCCTTGGTTTGTCCTTAGCTGGCCTTGAATGGTGCTTGGCTGGTTCTTGGCTGGTCCTTGAATGGCCCTTGTTTTGTTCTTTACTGGTCCTTGAATGGTCCTTGGCTGGTTCTTGTCTGGCCCTTGACTGGTCCTTGAATAGTCATTGGCTGGTTTTTGGCTGGTCCTTGAATAGCCCTTTCTTGGTTCTTGGCTGGTCTTTGAATGGTCCTTAGCTGGTCTTTAACTGGTACTTGAATGGTCCTTGTCTGGCCCTTGACTGGTCCTTGAATGGTCATTGGCTGGTCCTTGGCTGGCCTTTGACTGGTCCTTGGCTACCTTGAATAGTCATTGGCTGGTTCTTGGTTAGTCCTTGGCTGGTCGTTAAATGGTGGTTGAATGGTAATTGGCTGGTCCTTGACTGGTCTTTGACTGGTCCTTGAATGGTCATTGGCTGGTCCTTGGCTTACCTTTGGCTGATCCTTGGCTGGTCCTTGAATGGCCATTGGTTGTTCCTTGCATCGCCCTTGTCTTGCCCTTTGCTTGTCCTTGGCTGGTCCTTGAATGGCAGATGCATAGTTCTTGGCTGGTTCTTAAATGGCATTTGCGTGGTTCTTGACTGGTCCTTGAATGGTCCTTGGCTTGCCTTTCGCTGGTCCTTGAATGGTCATTGGCTCGTCCTTGGCTTACCTTTGGCTTGTCATTGGCTGGACTTTGAATGGTCATTGGCTGGCCCTTGGCTGGTCCTTTGATGGTCCTTGAATGGCCATTGATTGTTCCTTACATTGCCCTTGGCTTGTTCTTGGCTGGTCCTTGAATTGTCCTTGGCTAGTTCTTTAATCATCCTTGGCTGGTCCTTCAGCCGTCCTTGGCTGTTCCTTGCATTGCGCTTGGCTTGTCCTTGGCTGGTCCTGTAATGGTCCTTGAATGGCTTTTGCGTAGTTCTTGGCTGGTATTTGAATGGTCCTTTACTGGTTCTTCAATGTTTCTTGATTGGTCCTTAGCTGGTCCTTGGCTGGTCCTTGGCTGGTCATTAAATGGTCCTTGGCTGGCTCTTGGCTGGACCTTGAATGATCCTTGGCTGGTCTTTGACTGGTCCTTTAATTGTCCTTGACTGGTTCTTGGCCGTTCTTTAGCTTGTCCTTGAATGGCCTTTACATGGTTCTTGACTGATCCTTGAATGGTGCTTGGCTGGCCCTTGGCTGGTCTTTGAATGGTCATTGGCTCGTCCTATGCTTACCTTTGGCTGGTCCTTGGCTGGTCCTTGAATGGTCATTGGCTGGCCCTTGGCAGGTCCTTTGATGGTCCTTGAATGGCCATTTATTGTTCCTTACATCGCCCTTGGCTTGTTCTTGGCTGGTCCTTGAATTGTCCTTGGCTAGTTCTTTAATCATCCTTGGCTGGTCCTTCAGCAGTCCTTGGCTGTTCCTTGCATTACACTTGGCTAGTCCTTGGCTGGTCCTTGAATGGCCCTTGTTTTGTTCTTTACTGATCCTTGAATGGTCCTTGAATGGCATCTGCGTAGTTCTTGGCTGGTTCCTAAATGGTCTTTGGCTGTTCCTTGAATGGCCTTTGCATGGTTCTTGACTGGTCCTTGAATGGTCCTTGGCTGGTCTTTGACTGGTCCTTGAATGGTCCTTGACTGGTTTTTGGCTGTTCCTTGAATAGACTTTGCATGTTTCTTGACTGGTCCTTGAATGGTCTTTGGCTGGTCCTTGAATGGTCATTGGCTGGTCCTTGTCTAGTGTTTGACTGTTCCTTAGCTGGTTCTTGGCTTGCCTTTGGTTGGTCCTTGGCCTGTCCTTGAATGGTCCTTGGCTGGTTCTTGGCTGGTCCTTGGCTGGTCATTGAATGGCCCTTGCTTGATTCTTGGCTGGTCCTTGGCTGGTCATTGAATGGCCCTTGCTTGGTTCTTGGCTGGTCCTTGAATGGTCATTGAGTGGTCCTTAGCTGGTCCTTGGCTGGTCCTTGAGTGGTCCTTGGTTGGTCCTTGAATGGTCCTTGGCTGGCCCTTGGCTGGTCTTTGAATGGTCATTGGCTCATCCTTGGCTTACCTTTGGCTGGTCCTTGAATGGTCATTGGCTGGCCCTTGGCTGGTCCTTTGATGGTCCTTGAATGGCCATTGGTTGTTCCTTACATCGCCCTTGGCTTGTTCTTGGCTGGTCCTTGAATTGTCCTTGGCTAGTTCTTTAATCATTCTTGGCTGGTCCTTGAATGGTCATTGAGTGGTCCTTAGCTGGTCCTTGGCTGGCCCTTGGCTGGTCCTTGAATGGTCCGTGGCTGGTTTTTGACTGTTCCTTTAAATGTCCTTGACTGGTTCTTGGCCGTTCCTTAGCTGGTCCTTGAATGGTCATTTGATGGTCCTTGGTTGTTCCTAGCATCACCCTTGGCTGGCTCTTGGTTGGTGATTGAATAGTCCTTGGCTGGTCTTTGAATGGTTCTTTATTGGTCCTTGAATGGTCCTTGGCTAGTCTTTCAATGGCTCTTGGCTGGTCCTTGAATGGTCATAGGCTGGCCCTTGGCTGGTCCTTTGATGGTCCTTTGATGGTCCTTGAATGGCCATAGGTTGTTCCTTGCATCGCCCTTGTCTTGCCCTTGGCTTGTCCTTGGCCGGTTCTTTAATGGTCCTTGAATGGCTTTTGTGTGGTTCTTGACTGGTCTTGAATGGTCCTTGGCTGGCCCTTGGCTGGTACTTGAATGGTCATTGGCTCGTCATTGGCTTACCTTTGGCTGGTCATTGGCTGGTCTTTGAATGGTCATTGGCTGGCCCTTGGCTGGTCCTTTGATGGTCCTTGAATGGCCATTGGTTGTTCCTTGCATCGCCCTTGGCTGGCTCTTGGTTGGTCCTTGAATAGTCCTTTGCTGTTTTTTGAATGGTTCTTTATTGGTTTTTGAATGGTCCTTGGCTAGTCTTTCAATGGTCCTTGGCTAATCCTTGAAAAGTCATTGGCTGGTCCTTGGCTTACCTTTTGCTGGTCCTTGGCTGGTCCTGGAATGGTCATTGGCTGGCCCTTGGCTGGTCCTTTGATGTTCCTTGAATGACCATTGGTTGTTCCTTGCATCACCCTTGGCTTGTTCTTGGCTGGTCCTTGAATGGTCATTGGCTGGTCCTTGGCTTGTCATTGAATGGCCCTTGCTTGGTTCTTGGCTGGTCCTTGAATGGTCCTTGAATGGTCATTGAGTGGTCCTTGACTGGTCCTTGAATGGTCCTTGGCTGGTCTTTGACTGGTCCTTGAATGGTCCTTGACTGGTTTTTGGCTGTTCCTTGAATGGACTTTGCATGTTTCTTGACTGGTCCTTGAATGGTCCTTGGCTTGCGCTTGGCTGGTCCTTGAATGGCCCTTGTTTTGTTCTTTACTGATCCTTGAATGGTCCTTGAATGGCATTTGCGTAGTTCTTGGCTGGTTCTTAAATGGTCTTTGGCTGTTCCTTGAATGGCCTTTGCATGGTTCTTGACTGGTCCTTGAATGGTCCTTGGCTGGTCTTTGACTGGTCCTTGAATGGTCCTTGACTGGTTTTTGGCTGTTCCTTGAATAGACTTTGCATGTTTCTTGACTGATCCTTGAATGGTCTTTGGCTGGTCCTTGAATGGTCATTGGCTGGTCCTTGTCTGGTGTTTGACTTCCTTAGCTGGTTCTTGGCTGGCCTTTGGTTGGTCCTTGGCTGGCCTTTGGTTGGTCCTTGGCTGGTCCTTGAATGGTCCTTGGCTAGTTCTTGGCTGGTCCTTGGCTGGTCATTGAATGGCCCTTGCTTGGTTCTTGGCTGGTCCTTAAATGGTCATTGAGTGGTCCTTAGCTGGTCCCCTGCTGGCCCTTGGCTGGTCCTTGGTTGGTCCTTGAATGGTCCGTGGCTGGTTTTTGACTGGTCCTCTAATTGTCCATGACTGGTTCTTGGCTGTTCCTTAGCTGGTCCTTGATTGGTCCTTTGATGGTCCTTGAATGGCCATTGGTTGTTCCTAGCATCGCCCTTGGCTGGCTCTTGGTTGGTCCTTGAATAGTCCTTGGCTGGTCTTTGAATGGTTCTTTATTGGTCCTTGAATGGTCCTTGGCTAGTCTTTCAATGGCTCTTGGCTGGTCCTTGAATGGTAATTTGCTCGTCCTTGGCTTACCTTTGGCTGGTCCTTGAATGGTCATTAGCTGGCCCTTGGCTGGTCCTTTGATGGTCCTTGAATGGCCATTGGTTGTTCCTTGCATTGCCCTTGTCTTGCCCTTGGCTGGTTCTTAAATGGTCCTTGAATGGCATTTGCGTGGTTCTTGACTGGTCCTTGAATGGTCCTTGGCTGGTCCTTGAATGGTCATTGGCTCGTCCTTGGCTTACCTTTGGCTGGTCATTGGCTGGTCTTTGAATGGTCATTGGCTGGCCCTAGGCTGGTCCTTTGATGGTCCTTGAATGGCCATTGGTTGTTCCTTGCATCGCCCTTGGCTGGCTCTTGGTTGGTCCTTGAATAGTCCTTTGCTGTTCTTTGAATGGTTCTTTATTGGTTCTTGAATGGTCCTTGGCTAGTCTTTCAATGGTCCTTGGCTAATCCTTGAATGGTCATTGGCTGGTCCTTGGCTTACCTTTGGCTGGTCCTTGGCTGGTCCTGGAATGGTCATTGGCTGGCCCTTGGTTGGTCCTTTGATGGTCCTTGAATGGCCATTGGTTGTTCCTTGCATCGCCCTTGGCTTGTTCTTGGCTGGTCCTTGAATGGTCATTGGCTGATCCTTGGCTGGTCATTGAATGGTCCTTTGCTGGTTCTTGGCTGGTCCTTGAATGGTCATTTAATGGCCCTTGCTTGACTCTCTGCTGGTCCTTAGCTAGACATTGAATGGCCCTTGCTTGGTTTTTGGTTGGTCCTTGAATGGTCCTTGGCTGGTCTTTGACTGGTCCTTTAATTGTCCTTGACTGGTTCTTGGCCGTTCTTTAGCTGGTCCTTGAATGGCCTTTACATGGTTCTTGACTTGTCCTTGAATGGTCCTTGGCTGGTCCTTAGCTGGCCTTGAATGGTCCTTGGCTGGTTCTTGGCTAGTCCTTGGCTGGTCCTTGAATGGCCCTTGTTTTGTTCTTTACTGATCCTTGAATGGTCCTTGAATGGCATTTGCATAGTTCTTGGCTGGTTCTTAAATGGTCTTTGGCTGTTCCTTGGCTGGTCATTGAATGGCCCTTGGCTTGTTCTTGGCTGGTCCTTGAATGGTCCTTGGCTGGCCCTTGGCTGGTCTTTGAATGGTCATTGGCTCGTCCTATTCTTACCTTTGGCTGGTCCTTTGATGGTCCTTGAATGGCCATTGGTTGTTCTTTATATCGTCCTTGGCTTGTTCTTGGCTGGTCCTTCAGCCATCCTTGGCTGTTCCTTGCATTACACTTGGCATGTCCTTGGCTGGTCCTGTAATGGTCCTTGAATGGCATTTGCGTAGTTCTTGGCTGGTTCTTAAATGGTCTTTGGCTGTTCCTTGAATGGCCTTTGCATGGTTCTTGACTGGTCCTTGAATGGTCCTTGGCTGGTCTTTGACTGGTCCTTGAATGGTCCTTGACTGGTTTTTGGCTGTTCCTTGAATAGAATTTGCATGTTTCTTGACTGGTCCTTGAATGGTCCTTGGCTTGCCCTTGGCTGGTCCTTGAATGGTCATTGGCTGGTCCTTGTCTGGTGATTGACTGTTCCTTAGCTGGTTCTTGGCTGGCCTTTGGTTGGTCCTTGGCTGGCCTTTGGTTGGTCCTTGGCTGGTCCTTGAATGGTCCTTGGCTGGTTCTTGGCTGGTCCTTGGCCTGTCATTGAATGACCCTTGCTTGATTCTTGACTGGTCCTTGGCTGGTGATTGAATGACCCTTGCTTGGTTCTTGGCTGGTCCTTGAATGGTCATTGAGTGGTCCTTAGCTGGTCCTTGGCTGGCCCTTGGCTGGTCCTTGGTTGGTCCTTGAAAGGTCCGTGGCTGGTTTTTGACTGGTCCTTTAAATGTCCTTGACTGGTTCTTGGCCGTTCCTTAGCTGGTCCTTGAATGGTTATTTGATGGTCCTTGGTTGTTCCTAGCATCGCCCTTGGCTGGCTCTTGGTTGGTCCTTGAATAGTCCTTGGCTGGTCTTTGAATGGTTCTTTATTGGTCCTTGAATGGTCCTTGGCTAGTCTTTCAGTTGCCCTTGGCTGGTCCTTGAATGGTAATTGGCTCGTCCTTGGCTTACCTTTGGCTGGTCCTTGAATGGTCATTGGCTGGCCCTTGGCTGGTCCTTTGATGGTCCTTTGATGGTCCTTGAATGGCCATAGGTTGTTCCTTGCATCGCCCTTGTCTTGCCCTTGGCTTGTCCTTGGCCGGTTCATAAATGGTCCTTGAATGGCTTTTGCGTGGTTCTTGACTGGTCTTGAATGGTCCTTGGCTGGCCCTTGGCTGGTACTTGAATGGTCATTAGCTCGTCATTGGCTTACCTTTGGCTGGTCATTGGCTGGTCTTTGAATGGTCATTGGCTGGCCCTTGGCTGATACTTTGATGGTCCTTGAATGGCCATTGTTTGTTCCTTGCATCGCCTTTGGCTGGCTCTTGGTTGGTCCTTGAATAATCCTTTGCTGTTCTTTGAATGGTTCTTTATTGGTTCTTGAATGGTCCGTGGCTAGTCTTTCAATGGTCCTTGGCTAATCCTTGAAAAGTCATTGTTCTGGTCCTTGGCTTACCTTTTGCTGGTCCTGGAATGGTCATTGGCTGGCCCTTGGCTTGTCCTTGGCTGGTCCTTGAATGATACTTGAATGGCATTTGCGTAGATTTGACGGGTGCTTAAATGGTCCTTGGCTAGTCCTTGCCTGGTCTTTGACTGTTCCTTGGCTGGTCCTTCAATGGTCCTCTGCTGGTCCTTGGCTGGTCTTTGACCGTTTCTTAGCTGGTTCTTGGCTGGTCCTTGGCTGGTCCTTGGTTGGTCCTTGAATGGCCCTTGGCTGGTTTTTGGCTGTTCCTTGGCTGTTCCTTGAATAGCCTTTGCATGTTTCTTGACTGGTCATTGAATGGTCCCTGGCTGGTCCTTAAATGACGCTTGCTTGGTTCTAGGCTGGTTCTTCAATGGTGCTTGGCTGGCCCGTGACTGGTCCTTGAATGGTCATTGGCTGGTCCTTGGCTGGTGTTTGACTGTTCCTTAGCTGTTTCTTGGCTGGTCCTTGGCTGGTCATTGAATAGCCCTTGGTTGGTCCTTGGCTGGCCCTTGGTTGGTCCTTTGTTGGTCCTTGAATGGTCCTTGGCTGGTCCTTGAATGGTCCTTGGCTGGTCTTTGACTGGTTCTTTAATTGTCCTTGACTAGTTCTTGGCGGTTCCTTGGCTGGTCCTTCAACGGCCATTGCATGGTTCTTGACTGGTTCTTGAATGGTCCTTGGCTGGCCCTTGGCTGGTCTTTGAATGATCATTGGCTCGTCCTTGGCTTACCTTTGGCTGGTCCTTGAATGGTCATTGGCTGGCCCTTGGCTGGTCCTTTGGTGGTCCTTGAATGGCCATTGGTTGTTCCTTGCATGGCCCTTGGCTGGCTCTTGGTTGGTCCTTGAATAGTCCTTTGCTGTTCTTTGAATGGTTCTTTATTGGTTCTTGAATGGTCCTTGGCTAGTCTTTCAATGGTCCTTGGCTAATCCTTGAATGGTCATTGGCTGGTCCTTGGCTTACTTTTGGCTGGTCCTTGGCTGGTCCTGGAATGGTCATTGGCTGGCCCTTGGCTGGTCCTTTGATGGTCCTTGAATGGCCATTGGTTGTTCCTTGCATCGCCCTTGGCTTGTTCTTGACTGGTCCTTCAATCGTCATTGGCTGATCCTTGGCTGGTCATTGAATGGTCCTTGGCTGGTCCTTGAATGGTCATTTAATGGCCCTTGCTTGACTCTTGGCTGGTCCTTAGCTAGACATTGAATGGCCCTTGCTTGGTTGTTGGTTGGTCCTTGAATGGTCATTGGCTGATCCTTGGCTGGTCATTGAATGGTCCTTGGCTGGTCCTTGAATGGTCATTTAATGGCCCTTGCTTGACTCTTGGCTGGTCCTTAGCTAGACATTGAATGGCCCCTGCTTGGTTCTTGGTTGTTCCTTGAATGGTCCTTGGCTGGTCTTTGACTGGTCCTTTAATTGTCCTTGACTGGTTCTTGGCCGTTCTTTAGCTGGTCCTTGAATGGCCTTTACATGGTTCTTGACTGGTCCTTGAATGGTCCTTGGCTGGTCTTTGAATGGTCATTGGCTCGTCCTATTCTTACCTTTAGCTGGTCCTTTGATGGTCCTTGAATGGCCATTGGTTGTTCCTTACATCGTCCTTGGCTTGTTCTTGGCTGGTCCTTCAGCCATGCTTGGCTGTTCCTTGCATTACACTTGGCATGTCCTTGGCTGGTCCTGTAATGGTCCTTGAATGGCATTTGCGTAGTTCTTGGCTGGTTCTTAAATGGTCTTTGGCTGTTCCTTGAATGGCCATTGGTTGTTCCTAGGATCGCCCTTGGCTGGCTCTTGGTTGGTCCTTGAATAGTCCTTGGCTGGTCTTTGAATGGTTCTTTATTGGTCCTTGAATGGTCCTTGGCTAGTCTTTCAATGGCCCTTGGCTGGTCCTTGAATGGTAATTTGCTCGTCCTTGGCTTACCTTTGGCTGGTCTTTGAATGGTCATTAGCTGGCCCTTGGCTGGTCCTTTGATGGTCCTTGAATGGCCATTGGTTGTTCCTTGCATCGCCCTTGTCTTGCCATTGGCTTGTCCTTGGCTGGTTCTTAAATGGTCCTTGAATGGCATTTGCGTGGTTCTTGACTGGTCCTTGAATGGTTCTTGGCTGGCCCTTGGCTGGTCCTTGAATGGTCATTGGCTCGTCCTTGGCTTAGCTTTGGCTGGTCATTGGCTGGTCTTTGAATGGTCATTGGCTAGCCCTTGGCTGGTCGTTTGATGGTCCTTGAATGGCCATTGGTTGTTCCTTGCATCGCCCTTGGCTGGCTCTTGGTTGGTCCTTGAATAGTCCTTTGCTGTTCTTTGAATGGTTCTTTATGTGTTCTTGAATGGTCCTTGGTTAGTCTTTCAATGGTCCTTGGCTAATCCTTGAATGGTCATTGGCTGGTCCTTGGCTTACCTTTGGCTGGTCCTTGGGTGGTCCTGGAATGGTCATTGGCTGGCCCTTGGCTGGTCCTTTGATGGTCCTTGAATGGCCATTGGTTGTTCCTTGCATCGCCCTTGGCTTGTTCTTGGCTGGTCCTTGAATGGTCATTGGCTGATCCTTGGCTGGTCATTGAATGGTCCTTTGCTGGTCCTTGAATGGTCATTTAATGGCCCTGGCTTGACTCTTGGCTGGTCCTTAGCTAGACATTGAATGGCCCTTGCTTGGTTGTTGGTTGGTCCTTGAATGGTCATTGGCTGATCCTTGGCTGGTCATTGAATGGTCCTTGGCTGGTCCTTGAATGGTCATTTAATGGCCCTGGCTTGACTCTTGGCTGGTCCTTAGCTAGACATTGAATGGCCCTTGCTTGGTTCTTGGTTGGTCCTTGAATGGTCCTTGGCTGGTCTTTGACTGGTCCTTTAATTGTCCTTGACTGGTTTTTGGCTGTTCCTTGAATAGACTTTGCATGTTTCTTGACTGGCCCTTGAATAGACTTTGCATGTTTCTTGAATGGTCCTTGGCTTGCCCTTGGCTGGTCCTTGAATGGTCATTGGCTGGTCCTTGTCTGGTGATTGACTGTTCCTTAGCTGGTTCTTGGCTGGCCTTTGGTTGGTCCTTGGCTGGCCTTTGGTTGGTCCTTCGCTGGTCCTTGAATGGTCCTTGGCTGGTTCTTGGCTGGTCCTTGGCCTGTCATTGAATGGCCCTTGCTTGATTCTTGAATGGTCCTTGGCTGGTCATTGAATGACCCTTGCTTGGTTCTTGGCTGGTCCTTGAATGGTCATTGAGTGGTCCTTAGCTGGTCCTTGGCTGGCCCTTGGCTGGTCCTTGGTTGGTCCTTGAATGGTCCGTGGCTGGTTTTTGACTGGTCCTTTAAATGTCCTTGACTGGTTCTCGGCCGTTCCTTAGCTGGTCCTTGAATGGTCATTGGCTGATCCTTAGATGGTCATTGAATGGTCCTTGGCTGGTCCTTGAATGGACATTTAATGGCCCTTGCTTGACTCTTGGCTGGTCTTTAGCTAGACATTGAATGGCCCTTGCTTGGTTCTTGGTTGGTCCTTGAATGGTCATTGGCTGATCCTTGGCTGGTCATTGAATGGTCCTTGGCTGGTCCTTGAATGGTCATTTAATGGCCCTGGCTTGACTCTTGGCTGGTCCTTAGCTAGACATTGAATGGCCCTTGCTTGGTTCTTGGTTGGTCCTTGAATGGTCCTTGGCTGGTCTTTGGTCCTTTAACTGTCCTTGACTGGTTTTTGGCTGTTCCTTGAATAGACTTTGCATGTTTCTTGACTGGTCCTTGAATAGACTTTGCATGTTTCTTGAATGGTCCTTGGTTTGCCCTTGGCTGGTCCTTGAATGGTCATTGGCTGGTCCTTGTCTGGTGATTGACTGTTCCTTAGCTGGTTCTTGGCTGGCCTTTGGTTGGTCCCTGGCTGGCCTTTGGTTGGTCCTTCGCTGGTCCTTGAATGGTCCTTGGCTGGTTCTTGGCTGGTCCTTGGCCTGTCATTGAATGGCCCTTGCTTGATTCTTGACTGGTCCTTGGCTGGTCATTGAATGACCCTTGCTTGGTTCTTGGCTGGTCCTTGAATGGTCATTGAGTGGTCCTTAGCTGGCCCTTGGCTGGCCCTTGGCTGGTCCTTGGTTGGTCCTTGAAAGGTCCGTGGCTGGTTTTTGACTGGTCCTTTAAATGTCCTTGACTGGTTCTCGGACGTTCCTTAGCTGGTCCTTGAATGGTCATTTGATGGTCCTTGGTTGTTCCTAGCATCGCCCTTGGCTGGCTCTTGGTTGGTCCTTGAATAGTCCTTGGCTGGTCTTTGAATGGTTCTTTATTGGTCCTTGAATGGTCCTTGGCTAGTCTTTCAATGGCCCTTGGCTGGTTCTTGAATGGTAATTGGCTGGCCCTTGGCTGGTCCTTTGATGGTCCTTGAATGGCCATAGGTTGTTCCTTGCATCGCCCTTGTCTTGCCCTTGGCTTGTCCTTGGCCGGTTCTTAAATGGTCCTTGATTGGCTTTTGCGTGGTTCTTGACTGGTCTTGAATGGTCCTTGGCTGGCCCTTGGCTGGTACTTGAATGGTCATTGGCTCGCCATTGGCTTACCTTTGGCTGGTAATTGGCTGGTCTTTGAATGGTCATTGGCTGGCCCTTGGCTGGTACTTTGATGGTACTTGAATGGCCATTGGTTGTTCCTTGCATCGCTCTTGGCTGGCTCTTCGTTGGTCCTTGAATAGTCCTTTGCTGTTCTTTGAATGGTTCTTTATTGGTTCTTGAATGGTCCTTGGCTAGTCTTTCAATGGTCCTTGGCTAATCCTTGAAAAGTCATTGGCTGGTCCTTGGTTGGTCCTTGAATGGTCCGTGTCTGGTTTTTGACTGGTCCTTTAAATGTCTGTGACTGGTTCTTGAACGTTCCTTAGCTGGTCCTTGAATGGTCATTTGATGGTCCTTGGTTGTTCCTAGCATCGCCCTTGGCTGGTTCTTGGTTGGTCCTTGAATAGTCCTTGGCTGGTCTTTGAATGGTTCTTTATTGGTCCTTGAATGGTCCTTGGCTAGTCTTTCAATGGCCCTTGGCTGGTCCTTGGCTGGTTCTTGGCTGGTCCTTGGCGTGTCATTGAATGGCCCTTGCTTGATTCTTGACTGGTCCTTGGCTGGTCATTGAATGACCCTTACTTGGTTCTTGGCTGGTCCTTGAATGGTCATTGAGTGGTCCTTAGCTGGTCCTTGGCTGGCCCTTGGCTGGTCCTTGGTTGGTCCTTGAATGGTCCATGGCTGGTTTTTGACTGGTCCTTTAAATGTCCTTGACTGGTTCTTGGCCGTTCCTTAGCTGGTCCTTGAATGGTCATTTGATGGTCCTTTGTTGTTCCTAGCATCGCCTTTAGCTGGCTTTTGGTTGGTCCTTGAATAGTCCTTGGCTGGTCTTTGAATGGTTCTTTATTGGTCCTTGAATGGTCCTTGGCTAGTCTTTCAATGGCCCTTGGCTGGTCCTTGAATGGTAATTGGCTGGCCCTTGGCTGGTCCTTTGATGGTCCTTGAATGGCCATAGGTTGTTCCTTGCATCGCCCTTGTCTTGTTCTTGGCTTGTCCTTGGCCGGTTCTTAAATGGTCCTTGATTGGCTTTTGCGTGGTTCTTGACTGGTCTTGAATGGTCCTTGGCTGGCCCTTGGCTGGTACTTGAATGGTCATTGGCTCGCCATTGGCTTACCTTTGGCTGGTAATTGGCTGGTCTTTGAATGGTCATTGGCTGGCCCTTGGCTGGTACTTTGATGGTCCTTGAATGGCCATTGGTTGTTTCTTGCATCGCCCTTGGCTGGCTCTTCGTTGGTCCTTGAATAGTCCTTTGCTGTTCTTTGAATGGTTCTTTATTGGTTCTTGAATGGTCCGTGGCTAGTCTTTCAATGGTCCTTGGCTAATCCTTGAAAAGTCATTGGCTGGTCCTTGGTTGGTCCTGGAATGGTCCGTGTCTGGTTTTTGACTGGTCCTTTAAATGTCTGTGACTGGTTCTTGAACGTTCCTTAGCTGGTCCTTGAATGGTCATTTGATGGTCCTTGGTTGTTCCTAGCATCGCCCTTGGCTGGTTCTTGGTTGGTCCTTGAATAGTCCTTGGCTGGTCTTTGAATGGTTCTTTATTGGTCCTTGAATGGTCCTTGGCTAGTCTTTCAATGGCCCTTGGCTGGTCCTTGGCTGGTTCTTGGCTGGTCCTTGGCGTGTCATTGAATGGCCCTTGCTTGATTCTTGACTGGTCCTTGGCTGGTCATTGAATGACCCTTACTTGGTTCTTGGCTGGTCCTTGAATGGTCATTGAGTGGTCCTTAGCTGGTCCTTGGCTGGCCCTTGGCTGGTCCTTGGTTGGTCCTTGAATGGTCCATGGCTGGTTTTTGACTGGTCCTTTAAATGTCCTTGACTGGTTCTTGGCCGTTCCTTAGCTGGTCCTTGAATGGTCATTTGATGGTCCTTTGTTGTTCCTAGCATCGCCTTTAGCTGGCTTTTGGTTGGTCCTTGAATAGTCCTTGGCTGGTCTTTGAATGGTTCTCTATTGGTTTTAATGGTCCTTGGCTAGTCTTTCAATGGCCCTTGGCTGGTCCTTGAATGGTCATTGGCTCGTCCTTGGCTTACCTTTGGCTGGTCCTTGGCTGGTCCTTGAAAGGTCATTGGCTGGCCATTGGCTGGTCCTTTGATTGTACTTGAATGGCCATTGGTTGTTCCTTGCATCGCCCTTGTCTTGCACTTGGCTTGTCCTTGGCTGGTCCTTGGCTGGTCATTGAATGGCCCTTGCTTGGTTCTTGGCTGGTTCTTAAATGGTCCTTGGCTGGTCCTTAGCTGGTCTTTGACTGTTCCCTAGCTGGTCCTTGGCTGGCCTTTGGTTGGTCCTTGGCTGGTCCTTGAATGGTCCGTGGCTGGTTCTTGGCTGGTCCTTGGCTGGTCATTAAAAGCCCTCGCTTGGTACTTGGCTTGTCCTTGGCTGGTCATTGAATGATCCTTTAATTGTCCTTGACTGGTTCTTGGCCGTTCTTTAGCTGGTCCTTGAATGGCCTTTACATGGTTCTTGACTGGTCCTTGAATGGTCCTTGGCTGGCCCTTGGCTGGTCTTTGAATGGTCATTGGCTCGTCCTATTCTTACCTTTAGCTGGTCCTTTGATGGTCCTTGAATGGGCATTGGTTGTTCCTTACATCATCCTTGGCTTGTTCTTGGCTGGTCCTTCAGCCATGCTTGGCTGTTCCTTGCATTACACTTGGCATGTCCTTGGCTGGTCCTGTAATGGTCCTTGAATGGCATTTGCGTAGTTCTTGGCTGGTTCTTAAATGGTCTTTGGCTGTTCCTTGAATGGCCATTGGTTGTTCCTAGGATCGCCCTTGGCTGGCTCTTGGTTGGTCCTTGAATAGTCCTTGGCTGGTCTTTGAATGGTTCTTTATTGGTCCTTGAATGGTCCTTGGCTAGTCTTTCAATGGCCCTTGGCTGGTCCTTGAATGGTAATTTGCTCGTCCTTGGCTTACCTTTGGCTGGTCTTTGAATGGTCATTAGCTGGCCCTTGGCTGGTCCTTTGATGGTCCTTGAATGGCCATTGGTTGTTCCTTGCATCGCCCTTGTCTTGCCATTGGCTTGTCCTTGGCTGGTTCTTAAATGGTCCTTGAATGGCATTTGCGTGGTTCTTGACTGGTCCTTGAATGGTCCTTGGCTGGCCCTTGGCTGGTCCTTGAATGGTCATTGGCTCGTCCTTGGCTTAGCTTTGGCTGGTCATTGGCTGGTCTTTGAATGGTCATTGGCTGTTCCTTGCATCGCCCTTGGCTGGCTCTTGGTTGGTCCTTGAATAGTCCTTTGCTGTTCTTTGAATGGTTCTTTATTGGTTCTTGAATGGTCCTTGGTTAGTCTTTCAATGGTCCTTGGCTAATCCTTGAATGGTCATTGGCTGGTCCTTGGCTTACCTTTGTCTGGTCCTTGGGTGGTCCTGGAATGGTCATTGGCTGGCCCTTGGCTGGTCCTTTGATTGTCCTTGAATGGACATTGGTTGTTCCTTGCATCGCCCTTGGCTTGTTCTTGGCTGGTCCTTGAATGGTCATTGGCTGATCCTTGGCTGGTCATTGAATGGTCCTTGGCTGGTCCTTGAATGGACATTTAATGGCCCTTGCTTGACTCTTGGCTGGTCTTTAGCTAGACATTGAATGGCCCTTGCTTGGTTCTTGGTTGGTCCTTGAATGGTCCTTGGCTGGTCTTTGACTGGCCCTTTAATTGTCCTTGACTGGTTTTTGGCTGTTCCTTGAATAGACTTTGCATGTTTCTTGAGTGGTCCTTGAATAGACTTTGCATGTTTCTTGAATGGTCCTTGGCTTGCCCTTGGCTGGTCCTTGAATGGTCATTGGCTGGTCCTTGTCTGGTGATTGACTGTTCCTTAGCTGGTCCTTGGCTGGCCTTTGGTTGGTCCTTCGCTGGTCCTTGAATGGTCCTTGGCTGGTTCTTGACTGGTCCTTGGCTGGTCATTGAATGACCCTTGCTTGGTTCTTGGCTGGTCCTTGAATGGTCATTGAGTGGTCCTTAGCTGGCCCTTGGCTGGCCCTTGGCTGGTCCTTGGTTGGTCCTTGAATGGTCCGTGGCTGGTTTTTGACTGGTCCTTTAAATGTCCTTGACTGGTTCTCGGCCGTTCCTTAGCTGGTCCTTTAATGGTCATTTGATGGTCCTTGGTTGTTCCTAGCATCGCCCTTGGCTGGCCTTTGACTGGTCCTTGGCTGGCCTTGAATGGTTCTTGGCTGGTTCTTGGCTGGTCATTGGCTGGTTGTTGGTTGGTCCTTGAATGGTCGTTGAATGGTTATTGTCTGGACCTTGGCTGGTTCTTCAATGGTCATTGGCTGGTGCTTCAATGGTCATTGGATGGTGCTTGGCTTTTTCTTTGCTGGTCCTTGGCTGCTTCTTGGCTGGTCCTTGAATAGTCCTTTCTTTAGTAGTCCTTGGCAAGCACTTGAATTGTCTTTGGTTGGTCCTGGAATGGTCTTTGACTGGTCCTGGACTGGTCCTTAAATGGTCCTTGCCTGGCCCTTGTCTAGTCCTTGGCTTGTTCTTGGCTGATCCTTGGCTGCTCCTTGAATGGCCCTTGCCTGACCCTTGGCTTTTCATTGAATGGTCCTTGTTTGGTTCATGGCTGGTCCTTGGCTTGTAATTGAATGTTTTTTTTGCTGGCCATTGTGTGGTCCTTGAATGGTCCTTGCCATGTTCTTGAATGATCCTTGGCTGGCCCTTGGCTCGTCCTTTGATGGTCCTTGAAGGGCCATTGATTGTTCCTTACATCACCCTTGGCTTGTTCTTGGCTGGTCCTTGAATTGTCCTTGGCTAGTTCTTTAATCATGCTTGGCTGGTCCTTCAGTCGTCCTTGGCTGTTCCTTGCATTACCCTTGGCTTGTCCTTGGCTGGTCCTGTTGTTGTCCTTGAATGGCATTTGCGTAGTTCTTGGCTGGTTCTTAAATGGTCTTTGGCTGTTCCTTGAATGGCCTTTGAATGGTTCTTGACTGGTCCTTGAATGGTGCTTGGCTGGTCCTAGGCTGGTCCTTGACTGGTCTTTGACTGGTCCTTGGCTGGCCTTGAATGGTCCTTGGCTGGTTTGTGGCCGGTCATTGGCTGGTCTTTGAATTGTCATTGGCTGGTCCTTGAGTGGCCTTTGACTGGTCCTTGGCTGGCCTTGAATGGTCCTTGGTTGGTTCTTGGCTGGTCCTTGAATAGCCCTTTCTTGGTTCTTGAACTGTACTTGAATTGTCATTGGCTGGTCCTTGGCTTGTCTTTGACTTGTCCTTGGCTGGCCTTGAATGGTCCTTGGCTGGTCCTTGAATGGCCGTTGAATGGTTATTGGCTGGTCCTTGGCTGGTCTTTGACTGGCCCTTGTCAGGTCCTTGGCTGGTGCTTCAATGGTCATTGGCTGGTGCTTGGCTTTTCTTTGCTGGTCCTTGGCTTCTTCTTGGCTGGTCCTTGAATAGTCCTTTCTTTAGTAGTCCTTGGCAAGCACTTGAATTGTCTTTGGTTGGTCCTGGAATGGTTTTTGACTGGTCCTGGACTGGTCCTTAAATGGTCCTTGCCTGGCCCTTGTCTAGTCCTTGGCTTGTTCTTGGCTGATCCTTGGCTGGTCCTTGAATGGCCCTTACCTGACCCTTGGCTTTTCATTGAATGGTCCTTGGTTGGTTCATGGCTGGTCCTTGGCTTGTAATTGAATGTTTTTTTTTTGCTGGCCATTGTGTGGTCCTTGAATGGTCCTTGCCATGTTCTTGAATGATCCTTGGCTGGTCCTTGAATGGTCCTCTGGTGGTCCTTGCTTGATCCTTGGCTGGGCCTTGGTTGATCCTTGGCTTGTACTTGAATGGTCCTTGGCTGGTACTTGAATGGCCCTTGGCTGGTTCTGTGCTTGTCCTTGAATGGTCCTTGGCCAGTCCTTGGCTGGTTCTTTGTGGTCCTTGGCTGGTCCTTGGTTGATCCTTGGCTTGTACTTGAAAGGCCCTTGGTTGGTTGTTTGTTTGTCCATGAGTGGTCCTTGGCTGGTCTTGAATGGTCCTTGGCTGGTTCTTGAATGGTCATTGGCTGGTCCTTGACTGCTCCTGGTTGGTTTTTGGCTGGTGTTGAATGGTCCTAAGCTGGTTCTCGAATGGTCATTGGCTGGTTCTTGGCTGGTATTTGAATGGTCCTTTACTGGTCCTTGAATGTTCCTTGATTGGTCCTTAGCTGGTCCTTGGCTGGCCCTTGGCTGGTCCTTGAATGGTTCTTGGCTGGTTCTTGGCTGGTCCTTGGCTGGTCATTGAATGGCCCTTGCTTGATTCTTGGCTGGTCCTTGGCTAGTCATTGAATTGCCCTTGCTTGGTTCTTGGTTGATCCTTGAATGGTCCTTGGATGGTCTTTGACTGGTCCTTTACTTGTCCTTGACTGGTTCTTGGCCGTTCTTAAGCTGGTTCTTGAATGGCCTTTGCATGGTTCTTGACTGGTCCTTGAATGGTCCTTGGCTGGCCCTTGGCTGGTCTTTGAATGGTCATTGGCTCGTCCTATGCTTACCTTTGGCTGGTCCTTGGCAGGTCCTTGAATGGTCATTGGCTGGCCCTTGGCTGGTCCTTTGATGGTCCTTGAATGGCCATTGGTTGTTCCTTACATCGCCCTTGGCTTGTTCTTGGCTGTTCCTTGAATTGTCCTTGGCTAGTTCTTTAATCATCCTTGGCTGGTTCTTCAGCCATCCTTGGCTGTTCCTTGCATTACACTTGGCTTGTCCTTTGCTGGTCCTGTAATGCTCCTTGAATGGCATTTGCATAGTTCTTGGCTGGTTCTTAAATGGTCATTGAGTTGTCCTTAGCTGGTCCTTGGCTGGTATTTGAATGGTCCTTTACTGGTCCTTCAATGTTTCTTGATTGGTCCTTAGCTGGTCCTTGGCTGGCCCTTTGCTGGTCCTTGAATGGTCCTTGGCTGGTTCTTGGCTGGTCCTTGGCTGGTCATTGAATGGCCCTTGCTTGATTCTTGGCTGGTCCTTGGCTGGTCATTGAATGGCCCTTGCTTGATTCTTGGCTGGTCCTTGGCTAGTCATTGAATGGCCCTTGGCTGGTTCTGTGCTTGTCCTTGAATGGTCCTTGGCCAGTCCTTGGCTGGTTCTTTGTGGTCCTTGGCTGGTCCTTGGTTGATCCTTGGCTTGTACTTGAAAGGCCCTTGGTTGGTTGTTTGTTTGTCCATGAGTGGTCCTTGGCTGGTCTTGAATGGTCCTTGGCTGGTTCTTGAATGGTCCTTAGCTGGTCCTTTAATGGTCCTTGGCTGGTTCTTGAATGGTCATTGGCTGGTCCTTGACTGCTCCTGGTTGGTTTTTGGCTGGTCTTGAATGGTCCTAAGCTGGTCCTTGAATGGTCATTGGCTGGTTCTTGGCTGGAATTTGAATGGTCCTTTACTGGTCCTTGAATGTTCCTTGATTGGTCCTTAGCTGGTCCTTGGCTGGCCCTTGGCTGGTCCTTGAATGGTTCTTGGCTGGTTCTTGGCTGGTCATTGAATGGCCCTTGCTTGATTCTTGGCTGGTCCTTGGCTAGTCATTGAATGGCCCTTGCTTGTTTCTTGGTTGGTCCTTGAATGGTCCTTGGCTGGTCTTTGACTGGTCCTTTACTTGTCCTTGACTGGTTCTTGGCCGTTCTTTAGCTGGTCCTTGAATGGCCTTTGCATGGTTCTTGACTGGTCCTTGAATGGTCCTTGGCTGGCCCTTGGCTGGTCTTTGAATGTTCATTGGCTCATTCTATGCTTACCTTTGGCTGGTCCTTGAATGGTCATTGGCTGGCCCTTGGCTGGTCCTTTGATGGTCCTTGAATGGCCATTGGTTGTTCCTTACATCGCCCTTGGCTTGTTCTTGGCCGATCCTTGAATAGTACTTGGCTAGTTCTTTAATCATCCTTGGCTGGTCCTTCAGCCATCCTTGGCTGTTCCTTGGCTGGTCCTGTAATGGTCCTTGAATGGCATTTGCGTTATTCTTGGCTGGTTCTTAAATGGTCATTGAGTGGTCCTTAGCTGGTCCTTGGCTGGTATTTGATTGGTCCTTAGCTGGTCCTTGGCTGGCCCTTTGCTGGTCCTTGAATGGTCCTTGGCTGATTCTTGGCTGGTCCTTGGCTGGTCATTGAATGGCCCTTGCTTGATTCTTGGCTGGTCCTTGGCTGGTCATTGAATGGCCCTTGCTTGGTTCTTGGCTGGTCCTTGAATGGTCATTGAGTGGTCCTTAGCTGGTCCTTGGCTGGTCCTTGAGTGGTCCTTGGTTGGTCCTTGAATGGTCCTTGGCTGGCCCTTGGCTGGTCTTTGAATGGTCATTGGCTCATCCTTGGCTTACCTTTGGCTGGTCCTTGAATGGTCATTGGCTGGCCCTTGGCTGGTCCTTTGAATGTCCTTGAATGGCCATTGGTTGTTCCTTACATCGCCCTTGGCTTGTTCTTGGCTGGTCCTTGAATTGTCCTTGGCTAGTTCTTTAATCATCCTTGGCTGGTCCTTCAGCCATCCTTGGCTGTTCCTTGCATTACACTTGGCTTGTCCTTTGCTGGTCCTGTAATGGTCCTTGAATGGCATTTGCGTAGTTCTTGGCTGCTTCTTAAATGGTCATTGAGTGGTCCTTAGCTGGTCCTTGGCTGGTATTTGAATGGTCCTTTACTGGTCCTTCAATGTTCCTTGATTGGTCCTTAGCTGGTCCTTGGCTGGCCCTTTGCTGGTCCTTGAATGGTCCTTGGCTGGTTCTTGGCTGGTCCTTGGCTGGTCATTGAATGGCCCTTGCTTGATTCTTGGCTGGTCCTTGGCTAGTCATTGAATGGCCCTTGGCTGGTTCTGTGCTTGTCCTTGAATGGTCCTTGGCCAGTCCTTGGCTGGTTCTTTGTGGTCCTTGGCTGGTCCTTGGTTGATCCTTGGCTTGTACTTGAAAGGCCCTTGGTTGGTTTTTTGTTTGTCCATGAGTGGTCCTTGGCTGGTCTTGAATGGTTCTTGGCTGGTTCTTGAATGGTCATTGGCTGGTCCTTGACTGCTCCTGGTTGGTTTTTGGCTGGTCTTGAATGGTTCTTGGCTGGTTCTTGAATGGTCATTGGCTGGTTCTTGGCTGGTATTTGAATGGTCCTTTACTGGTCCTTGAATGTTCCTTGATTGGTCCTTAGCTGGTCCTTGGCTGGCCCTTGGCTGGTCCTTGAATGGTTCTTGGCTGGTTCTTGGCTGGTCCTTGGCTGGTCATTGAATGGCCCTTGCTTGATTCTTGGCTGGTCCTTGGCTAGTCATTGAATGGCCCTTGCTTGGTTCTTGGTTGGTCCTTGAATGGTCCTTGGCTGGTCTTTGACTGGTCCTTTACTTGTCCTTGACTGGTTCTTGGCCGTTCTTTAGGTGGTCCTTGAATGGCCTTTGCATGGTTCATGAGTGGTCCTTGAATGGTCCTTTGCTGGCCCTTGGCTGGTCTTTGAATGGTCATTGGCTCGTCCTATGCTTACCTTTGGCTGGTCCTTGGCTGGTCCTTGAATGGTCATTGGCTGGCCCTTGGCTGGTCCTTTGATGGCCCTTGAATGGCCATTGGTTGTTCCTTACATCGCCCTTGGCTTGTTCTTGGCTGATCCTTGAATTGTCCTTGGCTAGTTCTTTAATCATCCTTGGCTGGTCCTTCAGCCATCCTTGGTTGTTCCTTGGCTGGTCCTGTAATGGTCCTTGAATGGCATTTGCGTAGTTCTTGGCTGGTTCTTAAATGGTCATTGAGTGGTCCTTAGCTGGTCCTTGGCTGGTATTTGAATGGTCCTTTACTGGTCCTTTAATGTTCCTTGATTGGTCCTTAGCTGGTCCTTGGCTGGCCCTTTTCTGGTCCTTGAATGGTCCTTGGCTGGTTCTTGGCTGGTCCTTGGCTGGTCATTGAATGGCCCTTGCTTGATTCTTGGCTGGTCCTTGGCTGGTCATTAAATGGCCCTTGCTTGGTTCTTGGCTGGTCCTTGAATGGTCATTGAGTGGTCCTTAGCTGGTCCTTGGCTGGTCCTTGAGTGGTCCTTGGTTGGTCCTTGAATGGTCCTTGGCTGGCCCTTGGCTGGTCTTTGAATGGTCATTGGCTCATCCTTGGCTTACCTTTGGCTGGTCCTTGAATGGTCATTGGCTGGCCCTTGGCTGGTCCTTTGATGGTCCTTGAATGGCCATTGGTTGTTCCTTACATCGCCCTTGGCTTGTTCTTGGCTGGTCCTTGAATTGTCCTTGGCTAGTTCTTTAATCATCCTTGGCTGGTCCTTCAGCCATCCTTGGCTGTTCCTTGCATTACACTTGGCTTGTCCTTTGCTGGTCCTGTAATGGTCCTTGAATGGCATTTGCGTAGTTCTTGGCTGGTTCTTAAATGGTCATTGAGTGGTCCTTAGCTGGTATTTGAATGGTCCTTTACTGGTCCTTCAATGTTCCTTGATTGGTCCTTAGCTGGTCCTTGGCTGGCCCTTTGCTGGTCCTTGAATGGTCCTTGGCTGGTTCTTGGCTGGTCCTTGGCTGGTCATTGAATGGCCCTTGCTTGATTCTTGGCTGGTCCTTGGCTAGTCATTGAATGGCCCTTGCTTGGTTCTTGGTTGGTCCTTGAATGGTCCTTGGCTGGTCTTTGACTGGTCCTTTACTTGTCCTTGACTGGTTCTTGGCCGTTCTTTAGGTGGTCCTTGAATGGCCTTTGCATGGTTCATGACTGGTCCTTGAATGGTCCTTTGCTGGCACTTGGCTGGTCTTTGAATGGTCATTGGCTTGTCCTATGCTTACCTTTGGCTGGTCCTTGGCTGGTCCTTGAATGGTCATTGGCTGGCCCTTGGCTGGTCCTTTGATGGCCCTTGAATGGCCATTGGTTGTTCCTTACATCGCCCTTGGCTTGTTCTTGGCTGATCCTTGAATTGTCCTTGGCTAGTTCTTTAATCATCCTTGGCTGGTCCTTCAGCCATCCTTGGTTGTTCCTTGGCTGGTCCTGTAATGGTCCTTGAATGGCATTTGCGTAGTTCTTGGCTGGTTCTTAAATGGTCATTGAGTGGTCCTTAGCTGGTCCTTGGCTGGTATTTGAATGGTCCTTTACTGGTCCTTTAATGTTCCTTGATTGGTCCTTAGCTGGTCCTTGGCTGGCCCTTTGCTGGTCCTTGAATGGTCCTTGGCTGGTTCTTGGCTGGTCCTTGGCTGGTCATTGAATGGCCCTTGCTTGATTCTTGGCTGGTCATTGAATGGCCCTTGCTTGGTTCTTGGCTGGTCCTGGAATGGTCATGGAGTGGTCCTTAGCTGGTCATTGGCTGGTCCTTGGTTGGTCCTTGAATGGTCCTTGGCTGGCCCTTGGCTGGTCTTTGAATGTTCATTGGCTCATTCTATGCTTACCTTTGGCTGGTCCTTGAATGGTCATTGGCTGGCCCTTGGCTGGTCCTTTGATGGTCCTTGAATGGCCATTGGTTGTTCCTTACATCGCCCTTGGCTTGTTCTTGGCCGATCCTTGAATAGTACTTGGCTAGTTCTTTAATCATCCTTGGCTGGTCCTTCAGCCATCCTTGGCTGTTCCTTGGCTGGTCCTGTAATGGTCCTTGAATGGCATTTGCGTTATTCTTGGCTGGTTCTTAAATGGTCATTGAGTGGTCCTTAGCTGGTCCTTGGCTGGTATTTGATTGGTCCTTAGCTGGTCCTTGGCTGGCCCTTTGCTGGTCCTTGAATGGTCCTTGGCTGATTCTTGGCTGGTCCTTGGCTGGTCATTGAATGGCCCTTGCTTGATTCTTGGCTGGTCCTTGGGTGGTCATTGAATGGCCCTTGCTTGGTTCTTGGCTGGTCCTTGAATGGTCATTGAATGGTCATTGAGTGGTCCTTAGCTGGTCCTTGGCTGGTCCTTGAGTGGTCCTTGGTTGGTCCTTGAATGGTCCTTGGCTGGCCCTTGGCTGGTCTTTGAATGGTCATTGGCTCATCCTTGGCTTACCTTTGGCTGGTCCTTGAATGGTCATTGGCTGGCCCTTGGCTGGTCCTTTGAATGTCCTTGAATGGCCATTGGTTGTTCCTTACATCGCCCTTGGCTTGTTCTTGGCTGGTCCTTGAATTGTCCTTGGCTAGTTCTTTAATCATCCTTGGCTGGTCCTTCAGCCATCCTTGGCTGTTCCTTGCATTACACTTGGCTTGTCCTTTGCTGGTCCTGTAATGGTCCTTGAATGGCATTTGCGTAGTTCTTGGCTGCTTCTTAAATGGTCATTGAGTGGTCCTTAGCTGGTCCTTGGCTGGTATTTGAATGGTCCTTTACTGGTCCTTCAATGTTCCTTGATTGGTCCTTAGCTGGTCCTTGGCTGGCCCTTTGCTGGTCCTTGAATGGTCCTTGGCTGGTTCTTGGCTGGTCCTTGGCTGGTCATTGAATGGCCCTTGCTTGATTCTTGGCTGGTCCTTGGCTAGTCATTGAATGGCCCTTGGCTGGTTCTGTGCTTGTCCTTGAATGGTCCTTGGCCAGTCCTTGGCTGGTTCTTTGTGGTCCTTGGCTGGTCCTTGGTTGATCCTTGGCTTGTACTTGAAAGGCCCTTGGTTGGTTTTTTGTTTGTCCATGAGTGGTCCTTGGCTGGTCTTGAATGGTTCTTGGCTGGTTCTTGAATGGTCATTGGCTGGTCCTTGACTGCTCCTGGTTGGTTTTTGGCTGGTCTTGAATGGTTCTTGGCTGGTTCTTGAATGGTCATTGGCTGGTTCTTGGCTGGTATTTGAATGGTCCTTTACTGGTCCTTGAATGTTCCTTGATTGGTCCTTAGCTGGTCCTTGGCTGGCCCTTGGCTGGTCCTTGAATGGTTCTTGGCTGGTTCTTGGCTGGTCCTTGGCTGGTCATTGAATGGCCCTTGCTTGATTCTTGGCTGGTCCTTGGCTAGTCATTGAATGGCCCTTGCTTGGTTCTTGGTTGGTCCTTGAATGGTCCTTGGCTGGTCTTTGACTGGTCCTTTACTTGTCCTTGACTGGTTCTTGGCCGTTCTTTAGGTGGTCCTTGAATGGCCTTTGCATGGTTCATGAGTGGTCCTTGAATGGTCCTTTGCTGGCCCTTGGCTGGTCTTTGAATGGTCATTGGCTCGTCCTATGCTTACCTTTGGCTGGTCCTTGGCTGGTCCTTGAATGGTCATTGGCTGGCCCTTGGCTGGTCCTTTGATGGCCCTTGAATGGCCATTGGTTGTTCCTTACATCGCCCTTGGCTTGTTCTTGGCTGATCCTTGAATTGTCCTTGGCTAGTTCTTTAATCATCCTTGGCTGGTCCTTCAGCCATCCTTGGTTGTTCCTTGGCTGGTCCTGTAATGGTCCTTGAATGGCATTTGCGTAGTTCTATGCTGGTTCTTAAATGGTCATTGAGTGGTCCTTAGCTGGTCCTTGGCTGGTATTTGAATGGTCCTTTACTGGTCCTTTAATGTTCCTTGATTGGTCCTTAGCTGGTCCTTGGCTGGCCCTTTTCTGGTCCTTGAATGGTCCTTGGCTGGTTCTTGGCTGGTCCTTGGCTGGTCATTGAATGGCCCTTGCTTGATTCTTGGCTGGTCCTTGGCTGGTCATTAAATGGCCCTTGCTTGGTTCTTGGCTGGTCCTTGAATGGTCATTGAGTGGTCCTTAGCTGGTCCTTGGCTGGTCCTTGAGTGGTCCTTGGTTGGTCCTTGAATGGTCCTTGGCTGGCCCTTGGCTGGTCTTTGAATGGTCATTGGCTCATCCTTGGCTTACCTTTGGCTGGTCCTTGAATGGTCATTGGCTGGCCCTTGGCTGGTCCTTTGATGGTCCTTGAATGGCCATTGGTTGTTCCTTACATCGCCCTTGGCTTGTTCTTGGCTGGTCCTTGAATTGTCCTTGGCTAGTTCTTTAATCATCCTTGGCTGGTCCTTCAGCCATCCTTGGCTGTTCCTTGCATTACACTTGGCTTGTCCTTTGCTGGTCCTGTAATGGTCCTTGAATGGCATTTGCGTAGTTCTTGGCTGGTTCTTAAATGGTCATTGAGTGGTCCTTAGCTGGTATTTGAATGGTCCTTTACTGGTCCTTCAATGTTCCTTGATTGGTCCTTAGCTGGTCCTTGGCTGGCCCTTTGCTGGTCCTTGAATGGTCCTTGGCTGGTTCTTGGCTGGTCCTTGGCTGGTCATTGAATGGCCCTTGCTTGATTCTTGGCTGGTCCTTGGCTAGTCATTGAATGGCCCTTGCTTGGTTCTTGGTTGGTCCTTGAATGGTCCTTGGCTGGTCTTTGACTGGTCCTTTACTTGTCCTTGACTGGTTCTTGGCCGTTCTTTAGGTGGTCCTTGAATGGCCTTTGCATGGTTCATGACTGGTCCTTGAATGGTCCTTTGCTGGCACTTGGCTGGTCTTTGAATGGTCATTGGCTCGTCCTATGCTTACCTTTGGCTGGTCCTTGGCTGGTCCTTGAATGGTCATTGGCTGGCCCTTGGCTGGTCCTTTGATGGCCCTTGAATGGCCATTGGTTGTTCCTTACATCGCCCTTGGCTTGTTCTTGGCTGATCCTTGAATTGTCCTTGGCTAGTTCTTTAATCATCCTTGGCTGGTCCTTCAGCCATCCTTGGTTGTTCCTTGGCTGGTCCTGTAATGGTCCTTGAATGGCATTTGCGTAGTTCTTGGCTGGTTCTTAAATGGTCATTGAGTGGTCCTTAGCTGGTCCTTGGCTGGTATTTGAATGGTCCTTTACTGGTCCTTTAATGTTCCTTGATTGGTCCTTAGCTGGTCCTTGGCTGGCCCTTTGCTGGTCCTTGAATGGTCCTTGGCTGGTTCTTGGCTGGTCATTGAATGGCCCTTGCTTGATTCTTGGCTGGTCATTGAATGGCCCTTGCTTGGTTCTTGGCTGGTCCTGGAATGGTCATGGAGTGGTCCTTAGCTGGTCATTGGCTGGTCCTTGGTTGGTCCTTGAATGGTCCTTGGCTGGCCCTTGGCTGGTCTTTGAATGGTCATTGGCCCGTCCTTGGCTTACCTTTGGCTGGTCCTTGGCTGGTCCTTGAATGGTCATTGGCTGGCCCTTGGCTTGTCCTTTGATGGTCCTTGAATGGCCATTGGTTTTTCCTTACATCGCCCTTGGCTTGTTCTTGGCTGGTCCTTGAATTGTCCTTGGCTAGTTCTTTAATCATCCTTGGCTGGTCCTTCAGCCATCCTTGGCTGTTCCTTGCATTACACTTGGCTTGTCCTTGGCTGGTCCTGTAATGGTCCTTGAATGGCATTTGCGTAGTTCTTGGCTGGTTCTTAAATGGTCATTGAGTGGTCCTTAGCTGGTCCTTGGCTGGTATTTGAATGGTCCTTGGCTGGTTCTTGGCTGGTCCTTGGCTGGTCATTGAATGGCCCTTGCTTGATTCTTGGCTGGTCCTTGGCTAGTCATTGAATGGCCCTTGGCTGGTTCTGTGCTTGTCCTTGAATGGTCCTTGGCCAGTCCTTGGCTGGTTCTTTGTGGTCCTTGGCTGGTCCTTGGTTGATCCTTGGCTTGTACTTGAAAGGCCCTGGTTGGTTGTTTTTGTCCATGAGTGGTCCTTGGCTGGTCTTGAATGGTCCTAGGCTGGTTTTTGAATGGTCCTTAGCTGGTCCTTAAATGGTCCTTGGGTGGTTTTTGAATGGTCATTGGCTGGTCCTTGACTGCTCCTGGTTGGTTTTTGGCTGGTCTTGAATGATCCTAAGCTGGTTCTTGAATGGTCATTGGCTGGTTCTTGGCTGGTATTTGAATGGTCCTTTACTGGTCCTTGAATGTTCCTTGATTGGTCCTTAGCTGGTCCTTGGCTGGCCCTTGGCTGGTCCTTGAATGGTTCTTGGCTGGTTCTTGGCTGGTCCTTGGCTGGTCATTGAATGGCCCTTGCTTGATTCTTGGCTGGTCCTTGGCTAGTCATTGAATGGCCCTTGCTTGGTTCTTGGTTGGTCCTTGAATGGTCCTTGGCTGGTCTTTGACTGGTCCTTTACTTGTCCTTGACTGGTTCTTGGCCGTTCTTTAGGTGGTCCTTGAATGGCCTTTGCATGGTTCATGACTGGTCCTTGAATGGTCCTTTGCTGGCCCTTGGCTGGTCTTTGAATGGTCATTGGCTCGTCCTATGCTTACCTTTGGCTGGTCCTTGGCTGGTCCTTGAATGGTCATTGGCTGGCCCTTGGCTGATCCTTTGATGGCCCTTGAATGGCCATTGGTTGTTCCTTACATCGCCCTTGGCTTGTTCTTGGCTGATCCTTGAATTGTCCTTGGCTAGTTCTTTAATCATCCTTGGCTGGTCCTTCAGCCATCCTTGGTTGTTCCTTGGCTGGTCCTGTAATGGTCCTTGAATGGCATTTGCGTAGTTCTTGGCTGGTTCTTAAATGGTCATTGAGTGGTCCTTAACTGGTCCTTGGCTGGTATTTGAATGGTCCTTTACTGGTCCTTTAATGTTCCTTGATTGGTCCTTAGCTGGTCCTTGGCTGGCCCTTTGCTGGTCCTTGAATGGTCCTTGGCTGGTTCTTGGCTTGTCCTTGGCTGGTCATTGAATGGCCCTTGCTTGATTCTTGGCTGGTCCTTGGCTGGTCATTGAATGGCCCTTGCTTGGTTCTTGGCTGGTCCTGGAATGGTCATGGAGTGGTCCTTAGCTGGTCATTGGCTGGTCCTTGGTTGGTCCTTGAATGGTCCTTGGCTGGCCCTTGGCTGGTCTTTGAATGGTCATTGGCTCGTCCTTGGCTTACCTTTGGCTGGTCCTTGGCTGGTCCTTGAATGGTCATTGGCTGGCCCTTGGCTTGTCCTTTGATGGTCCTTGAATGGCCATTGGTTTTTCCTTACATCGCCCTTGGCTTGTTCTTGGCTGGTCCTTGAATTGTCCTTGGCTAGTTCTTTAATCATCCTTGGCTGGTCCTTCAGCCATCCTTGGCTGTTCCTTGCATTACACTTGGCTTGTCCTTGGCTGGTCCTGTAATGGTCCTTGAATGGCATTTGCGTAGTTCTTGGCTGGTTCTTAAATGGTCATTGAGTGGTCCTTAGCTGGTCCTTGGCTGGTATTTGAATGGTCCTTGGCTGGTTCTTGGCTGGTCCTTGGCTGGTCATTGAATGGCCCTTGCTTGATTCTTGGCTGGTCCTTGGCTAGTCATTGAATGGCCCTTGGCTGCTTCTGTGCTTGTCCTTGAATGGTCCTTGGCCAGTCCTTGGCTGGTTCTTTGTGGTCCTTGGCTGGTCCTTGGTTGATCCTTGGCTTCTACTTGAAAGGCCCTGGTTGGTTGTTTGTTTGTCCATGAGTGGTCCTTGGCTGGTCTTGAATGGTCCTAGGCTGGTTTTTGAATGATCCTTAGCTGGTCCTTAAATGGTCCTTGGGTGGTTTTTGAATGGTCATTGGCTGGTCCTTGACTGCTCCTGGTTGGTTTTTGGCTAGACTTGAATGATCCTAAGCTGGTTCTTGAATGGTCATTGGCTGGTTCTTGGCTGGTATTTGAATGGTCCTTTACTGGTCCTTGATTGTTCCTTGATTGGTCCTTAGCTGATCCTTGGCTGGCCCTTGGCTGGTCCTTGAATGGTTCTTGGCTGGTCCTTGGCTGGTCATTGAATGGCCCTTCCTTGATTCTTGGCTGGTCCTTGGCTAGTCATTGAATGGCCCTTGCTTGGTTCTTGGTTGGTCCTTGAATGGTCCTTGGCTGGTCTTTGACTGGTCCTTTACTTGTCCTTGAATGGTTCTTGGCCGTTCTTTAGCTGGTCCTTGAATGGCCTTTGCATGGTTCTTGAATGGTCATTGGCTTGTCCTATGCTTACCTTTGGCTGGTCCTTGGCTGGTCCTTGAATGGTCATTGGCTGGCTCTTGGCTGGTCCTTTGATGGTCCTTGAATGGCCATTGGTTGTTCCTTACATCGCCCTTGGCTTGTTCTTGGCTGGTCCTTGAATTGTCCTTGGCTAGTTCTTTAATCATCCTTGGCTGGTCCTTCAGCCATCCTTGGCTGTTCCTTGGCTGGTCCTGTAATGGTCCTTGAATGGCATTTGCGTAGTTCTTGGCTGGTTCTTAAACGGTCATTGAGTGGTCCTTAGCTGGTCCTTGGCTGGTATTTGAATGGTCCTTTACTGGTCCTTTAATGTTCCTTGATTGGTCCTTAGCTGGTCCTTGGCTAGCCCTTTGCTGGTCCTTGAATGGTCCTTGGCTGGTTCTTGGCTGGTCCTTGGCTGGTCATTGAATGGCCCTTGCTTGATTCTTGGCTGGTCATTGAATGGCCCTTGCTTGGTTCTTGGCTGGTTCTTGAATGGTCATTGAGTGGTCCTTAGCTGATCCTTGGTTGGTCCTTGAATGGTCCTTGGCTGGTCTTTGACTGGTCCTTTACTTGTCCTTGACTGGTTCTTGGCCGTTCTTTAGCTGGTCCTTGAATGGCCTTTGCATGGTTCTTTACTGGTCCTTGAATGGTCCTTGGCTGGCCCTTGGCTGGTCTTTGAATGGTCATTGGCTCGTCCTATGCTTACCTTTGGCTGGTCCTTGGCTGGTCCTTGAAGAGTCATTGGCTGGCCCTTGGCTGGTCCTTTGATGGTCCTTGAATGGCCATTGGTTGTTCCTTACATCGCCTTTGGCTTGTTCTTGGCTGGTCCTTGAATTGTCCTTGGCTAGTTCTTTAATCATCCTTGGCTGGTCCTTTAGCCATCCTTGGCTGTTCCTTGGCTGGTCCTGTAATGGTCCTTGAATGGCATTTGCGTAGTTCTTGGCTGGTTCTTAAACGGTCATTGAGTGGTCCTTAGCTGGTCCTTGGCTGGTATTTGAATGGTCCTTTACTGGTCCTTTAATGTTCCTTGATTGGTCCTTAGCTGGTCCTTGGTTGGCCCTTTGCTGGTCATTGAATGGTCCTTGGCTGGTTCTTGGCTGGTCCTTGGCTGGTCATTGAATGGCCCTTGCTTGATTCTTGGCTGGTCCTTGAATGGTCATTGAGTGGTCCTTAGCTGGTCCTTGGCTGGCCCTTGGCTGGTCCTTGGTTGGTCCTTGAATGGTCCTTGGCTGGTCTTTGACTGGTCCTTTAATTGTCCTTGACTGGTTCTTGGTCGTTCTTTAGCTGCTCCTTGAATAGCCTTTGCATGGTTCTTGACTGGTCCTTGGCTGGCCCTTGGCTGGTCTTTGAATGGACATTGGCTCGTCCTTGGCTTACCTTTGGCTGGTCCTCGGCTGGTCCTTGAATGGTCATTGGCTGGCCCTTGGCTGGTCCTTTGATGGTTCTTGAATGACCATTGGTTGTTCCTTACATCGCCCTTGGCTTGTTCTTTGCTGGTCCTTGAATTGTCCTTGGCTAGTTCTTTAATCATCCTTGGCTGGTCCTTCAGCCATCCTTGGCTGTTCCTTGCATTACACTTGGCTTGTCCTTGGCTGGTCCTGTAATGGTCCTTGAATGGCATTTGCGTAGTTCTTGGCTGGTTCTTAAATGGTCTTTGGCTGGTCCTTCAATGGCCTTTGCATGGTTCTTGACTGGTCCTTGAATGGTTCTTGGCTGGCCCTTGGCTGGTCCTTGAATGGTCATTGGCTCGTCCTTGGCTTACCTTTGGCTGGTCCTTGGCTGGTCCTTGAATGGTCATTGGCTGGCCATTGGCTGGTCCTTTGACGGTCCTTGAATGGCCATTGGTTGTTCCTTGCATCGCCCTTTGGCTGGCTCTTGGTTGGTCCTTGAATAGTCCTTGGCTGGTCTTTGAATGGTTCTTTATTGGTCCTTGAATGGTCCTTTGCTAGTCTTTAAATGGTCCTTGGCTGGTCCTTGAATGGTCACTGGCTCGTTCTTGGCTTACCTTTGGCTGGTCCTTGGCTGGTCCTTGAATGGTCATTGGCTGGCCCTTGGCTGGTCCTTTGATGGTCCTTGAATTGCCCTGATTGTTCCTTACATTGCCCTTGGCTGGCCTTTGGTTGGTCCTTGAATTGTCCTTGGCTAGTTCTTTAATCATCCTTGGCTGGTACATCAGCCGTCCTTGGCTGGTCCTTGAATGGCATTTGCGTAGTTCTTGGCTGGTTCTTAAATGGTCCTTGACTGGTCCTTAGGTGGTCCTTGGCTGGCCTTTGGTTTGTCCTTGGCTGGTCCTTGAATAGTCTTTGGCTGGTCCATCCATCCATCCATCCATCCATCCATCCATTTTCCATCCATCCATCCATCCATCCATCATCCATCCATTTTCCATCCATCCATCCATCCATCATCCATCCATCATCCATCCATCCATCCATCCATCCATCCATCCATCCATCCATCATCCATCCATCCATCATCCATCCATTTTCCATCCATCATCCATCCATCCATCATCCATCCATTTTCCATCCATCCATCCATCATCCATCCATTTTCCATCCATCATCCATCCATCCATCCATCCATCCATCCATCCATCCATCATCCATCCATCCATCCATCATCCATCCATTTTCCATCCTTCATCCATCATCCATCCATCCATCCATCCATCCATCCATCCATCCATCATCCATCCATTTTCCATCCATCCATCCATCCATTATCCATCCATCCATCCATCCATCCATCCATCCATCATCCATCCATCCATCCATCCATCCATCATCCATCCATTTTCCAACAATCATCCATCCATCCATCATCCATCCATCATCCATCCATCCATCCATCATCCATCCATCATCCATCCATCCATCCATCATCCATCCATCCATCCATCCATCCATCCATCATCCATCCATTTTCCATCCATCCATCCATCATCCATCCATTTTCCATCCATCATCCATCCATCCATCATCCATCATCCATCATCCATCCATCCATCCATCATCCATCCATTTTCCATCCTTCATCCATCATCCATCCATCCATCCATCCATCATCCATCCATTTTCCATCCATCATCCATCCATCCATCCATCCATTATCCATCCATCCATCCATCCATTATCCATCCATCCATCCATCCATCCATCATCCATCCATCCATCCATCCATCATCCATCCATTTTCCAACAATCATCCATCCATCCATCATCCATCCATCATCCATCCATCCATCCATCCATCCATCCATCCATCATCCATCCATCCATCCATCCATCATCCATCCATCCATCCATCCATCCATCCATCCATCATCCATCATCCATCCATCCATCCATCCATCATCCATCCATTTTCCAACAATCATCCATCCATCCATCATCCATCCATCATCCATCCATCCATCCATCCATCCATCCATCCATCCATCATCCATCCATCCATCCATCCATCCATCATCCATCCATCCATCCATCCATCCATCATCCATCCATCCATCCATCCATCCATCCATCCATCATCCATCCACCCATCCATCATCCATCCATCATCCATCATCCATCCATCCATCCATCCATCATCCATCATCCATCCATCATCCATCCACCCATCCATCATCCATCATCCATCCATCATCCATCCATCATCCATCCATCCATCCATCCATCATCCATCCACCCATCCATCATCCATCCATCATCCATCCATCATCCATCCACCCATCCATCCACCCATCCATCATCCATCCACCCATCCATCATCCATCCATCCATCCATCATCCATCCATCATCCATCCACCCATCCATCCACCCATCCATCATCCATCCATCATCCATCCATCCATCCATCATCCATCCATCCATCCATCCATCCATCCATCATCCATCCATCCATCCATCATCCATCCATCCATCCATCCATCCATCCATCCATCCATCATCCATCCACCCATCCATCATCCATCCATCATCCATCCATCATCCATCCACCCATCCATCCACCCATCCATCATCCATCCATCCATCCATCATCCATCCATCCATCCATCCATCCATCATCCATCCACCCATCCATCATCCATCCATCATCCATCCACCCATCCATCATCCATCCATCATCCATCCATCATCCATCCATCCATCCATCATCCATCCACCCATCCATCCATCCATCATCCATCCACCCATCCATCATCCATCCATCCATCATCCATCCATCATCCATCCATCATCCATCCATCCATCCATCCATCCATCATCCATCCACCCATCCATCATCCATCATCCATCCATCATCCATCCATCATCCATCCATCCATCCATCCATCATCCATCCACCCATCCATCATCCATCCATCCATCCATCCATCCATCCATCCATCCATCCATCCATCATCCATCCACCCATCCATCATCCATCCATCATCCATCCATCATCCATCCATCCATCCATCATCCATCCACCCATCCATCATCCATCCATCCATCATCCATCCATTTTCCATCCATCCATCCATCATCCATCCATCCATCATCCATCCATTTTCCATCCATCCATCCATCATCCATCCATTTTCCATCCATCATCCATCCATCCATCCATCCATCCATCCATCCATCCATCCATCCATCATCCATCCATTTTCCATCCATCATCCATCCATTTTCCATCCATCATCCATCATCCATCCATCCATCCATCCATCCATCCATCATCCATCCATTTTCCATCCATCATCCATCCATCCATCCATCCATCATCCATCCATCCATCCATCCATCCATCATCCATCCATCCATCCATCATCCATCCATCCGTCCATCATCCATCCATCCATCCATCATCCATCATCCATCCATCCATCCATTTTCCATCCATCATCCATCCATCCATCCATCCATCCATCCATCCATCCATCCATCATCCATCCATTTTCCATCCATCATCCATCCATCCATCCATCCATCCATCCATCCATCCATCATCCATCCATCCATCCATCCATCATCCATCCATCCATCCATCATCCATCCATCATCCATCCATTTTCCAACAATCATCCATCCATCCATCATCCATCCATCATCCATCCATCCATCCATCATCCATCCATCCGTCCATCCATCATCCATCCATCCATCCATCATCCATCCATCCATCCATCCATCCATCATCCATCCATCCATCCATCCATCCATCCATCCATCATCCATCCATCCAGACAACATAGATCTTGAACCGTAGATCATAGATCTTGGATCACGGATCATGCATCTAGATCGCAGACCATGGATCATAGATCATGGAACATAGATCATGGATAATAGATCTTGCATCATAGATCATGGATCTTGATCAAGGGTCATAGGTTGTGGATCATAGATCGTAGATCTTGTTTCATACACCTTGAATCATAGATCACTGATCATGGATAGTAGATCGTACATAGTGGATCGTACATGGTAGATATTGGATCATAGATCATAGATCTTGGATCATCTTAATTTAAAATTAAAAATACTAATTTTATTGGCAAAAATCTCATTTACCTGCTCAATTTAAGTGTAAATATGTTTAAGAAATTTTCCAGTGTTTCTACATTTAGATTTCTAGATTTAGTTTTTCCAGTGCAGATGGCGTAGTTATAGACGGAAATGACGTCATCTTGTGAAAAAATCCTCCCAGTTGGAAACAGATAAAGCGTTTCCTTTTTTTCCTGAGCTCACTCATAGATATCCATAATAAAGGCTAGATGTCTTACGGCGGAGTCTCAAACGTCATCACCGGCGGCCATCTTGCCTCAGGCAGGAACACAAATACTCTTACCTCATTGAATTCTTGACGGATTTACAAACAGTTTGGTTTCTTACAAACATTATGAACGTGGCTATAATTCTTGATGCTTGAACATGTCGAAATTGCAGATTTTCTTGTCGAAAAATGACTTAATCGCGCAGCATAGTTGTGCATCACGGCTACTTGCGCAAGTTATCAAGGCTGAGACTATTGGTCAATTATATAGGTTTTACTGACACCAATTACGATTGTATGACAATTAATCTTTGGTGTAAATTACAATCTTTGTGGATGTGGTTGTAGTTATTAGTTGGCTAATAACAATAATCTGAGTGTTGTTGTATTTTCATTATTAGCCTAACGTTAGCTGGCTAATAGGGCTCGGGATCCACGTTGCATTGTGGGACGTCGCGGTCATATTGACGGCTACGCAAACGTAAACATAGCTCTGATACAACGTTGTTGTTGAAAGAAGAGATGTAGAAGTAGAGAGAAAAAACATGTCAAAATCCCGAAAAAGATCTGGAATTTACCAGGACACATTAAATAGAGAAGCCACGGACCGGTATGTTGACAAAATCAGCATTATTAATAATTTGGATCCATATGAAGTTCCAAACAATGAGTGGAGCACCGATGAGTGAGCGCCTAGACTTCAAAACAGTTCCTAAGCTACAAGTCCTTGGAGTCTGATGTGCAGTTCATGAATGGATGGGTTCAGGAGCTGCAGATCATAAAGATAAACAGTGGGAACACAGTAATCCGTACGAAGCTAAGCTGTGATCAGACGGACTCTGGAACCTGCTAGTTTAGCAACTGCTAACCGCTAATGCTAACAACCACTCACGCATGTAATGTACTTTTAACTAGCTGTTATGTGTTTCAAAGGTGTAGTTAGTAACGTTAACTGCCAACCCTCCGGGTTTCTCATGTATTTGAGCCTTTTCCTGCTGCCTTTTTTATTATTTTCCTGTAAAAGATCCCAACTTTGAAGGAAAGAAACAAAGTAGGCTATAAAATAAAACCGTGCATCTTTAACAGAATGAAAATGCAGGGAACACACTCTCAATGACATCGGGATACTGTGGAAAGTTATGTTCGGTCGTCTTACAACCGCGATCCAAGCTAGCCGACGACTCTTTATTACTGACGCTTGGTCTCCATGGTTATGCCTCCAGGCAGGAAAGCGGTGGAAAGTTAACCCATTTTGTATGTTTTTCCCATGGCGATCATGTGTTGAGCTGTTACAGCCCACAATACAGCAACGGTTTACCATGGTTGAAATCAAGTTAAGGCGAAATTAATCAGGCTGAGAAGGAGTACAGTACGCGGTAGTCATAGGCAGTAGTCTGAGCCGCGGTAAAAGAGGCATTCAATATGGCGGCAACGCAAAGTGCTTACGTCATGATGACCAAGCCCTATAACAAGAAGCTGCGAAGTGAGACCTAACGTTAGTAAGTTAGCAGCTAACGTTACAGTTTAGCTAGCTGCTAACGTTAACCAGCAACTTTACATCAGTGGAAGAGGCAGAATTTAACATGATTTCCAATCGATTTGGTTTGTCAACACATCTTACATTATGTAACAGGAATTTGCTGGGTTTATTAAAAGGAAGATGCCAGACTTTTGCTATGACATAATAGTATTACAAGATTGTTGTTGACTCAAAGCTTTTATAAGTTTGTATTAGTTTCATTTGGACGACTTAAAGATGGTGTTGTGCCAAACATTTTCAACTTTCCAGCTCATCTTCAAAGGGCATGTGTATCATTGATATTTAATCACATATTGATATACCAATCTTATACACCGTGAATTGTTGTTGGTCACTTTTGTTTTTGTTTCTGAAGGTTATATAAAGTGTAAGCAGGAGGAGAAGATCTTCCATCCCCGTTTGCTGACATTCCTGCGCTAGTACAGGACCACAGCTACCTTCCTGTCCGCTTTGATGGCCTTGTGGACAACGCTCTCTTGTACATTAACAGAAGCTCAATAAAACCGTCCTTTTCAAAGGGCATTAGCCAAGCTATGTTTTTTGGGTCATTTTTTAAATCTCTGTCTTCCATGTGTATACCATCACAGTAGTGTAGGTGGGGATTTCAACATTCTACATCTATATATACTTGTGAAGGGGACTATTGTACCAATTTTAATAGCAAATAAATGTCACTTTTATAATGGTTTAAAAATAGGAACTTTTGTGTAACTACCCCTGATATATAATCCAAAAAGTCTACATGAAACTTCAAAGTGTTACCTTTAATTTGAAACCTGGATTATGATTCTACACCAAGAGGTTGCCACACAATAAGCCTTTTTTGTCAGTATTTCATATTTTATTATAATAATATAATATGTATGTAAATATAAATAAATTAGGACTGTGAAATAATTAATCACACCCAAATAAAAGTGTTTATTTATATATATGTATATATATATATATATATATATATATATATATATAGAGAGAGAGAGAGAGAGAGAGAGAGAGAGAGATAGATAGATATAGATATCTATATAGATAGATATATGTTTATATAGATAGATATCTATCTATATAGATAGATATCTATCTATAAAGATATATAGATATCTATCTATATAGATATATCTATATATATATCATGTTGCCATTCAGTACACTGAGTTTTAATAGCATATATTGATTTAACATAAATACCTTGTGCGTGTGTATATTTATTGCACCTGTATGTTCTATTCAATGTTCTTTTCATATGAAATTCCATGGTTATAATTATTCATAAGTGTGCAGTGTCATAACTACATGTCTGACTTTTGTTTAACAAACCAAACAGTTTGAGAATCGTTAGACAATTGAGGAAGTTATGGTTATTTAAGTACATGCGCCTTTAAAACACAATGTTACGAATGAGCGAGCTGCCTGTGGCAAGATGGCCGCCACGTGCGGACGTCGACCCCCATTGGCCAGCAGCGCGGACGAGACATCTAGCCTTTATTGTAGATATCTATGAGCTCACTAGACTTGTTCTTGTTGCCAGGCCCCTCCTAACAGCTGATTGGCCAGCGTTCAGAGACCGCCTGCTCCTCATTGGCTGGTTTTCTGTCAACATTGCCGCTGGTGTAGTATTAGTGTTTAAGCTGTTTCTATAGTGACGGGAAAGCAGAGGAAGTTCGCCAGTTTAAAACGGTTTAATAGTTTATGTTCTGGACCAGAGGCTTGGTTCGGTTCTGAGATGGGTTCTGGTTCCGGTTCTGTTGGACCTTTCGTGGTGTCCCCCTAAAGGTCTCGGTAATGAAGCGCTGATCGGGATTTTAGAAGCTAACCTGCGGGTTTGAATTTCACTTTGAAAGGGCTGACCGGAGGAGAGGCGGCCTTTTTCCGGAAGTGACGTTGCACCGGGAGCGCTGGGTGGGGTCGGCAGGAGAATAATGGAAGCAGTGGGGGAAGTTGAATGAGTGGTTCCGGGCCGGTCCGTTAGCCTTTAGCTCCTACTACCCGCGCCTTCGGAGATGAGTCCGGTCCAGACCGGTTCCGCCAGGCACTCGTCGTCGCGGACCCGCCGGTGAAGCGATGGCAGCGGTGAGAGCAGACGGAGGTCCCCCGGAAGCAGCGGCCGCCGCCCGGAGCTACAACCTGGAGGAGCTGGAGACCGTGGCCACTGTGGGTGAGTGGAGCCGGGCTGATTGGGCCAGAGGAACCGGGGTTCCAGTGCTGGAACTGGGTCAGCTGTGAGGTCAGAGGTCAGCGCTAACTGCAGGATCATGGATTATAGATCATAGATCATGGTGATTAGATTATAGATCATGGATCATAGATCATGGGTATTAGATTATGGATTATAGATCATAGATCATGGGTATTAGATGATAGCTCACGGATCATAGATAATGAGTATTAGATTATAGATCATGGATTATATTTCATGAATCATAGATCATGGATTATATATCATAGATCATGGATTATATGTCATAGATCATGGATTATAGATCATGGTTCATGGATTATAGATCATGGATTATATTTCATGGATTATAGATCATAGATCATGGATCATAGATCATGGATCATAAATCATGGATTAAAGATCATGGTTCATGGGTTATAGATCATGGATTATAAATAATAGATCATAGATTAAAGATCATGTATTATAGATTATAGAGTATAGCTCATGGATTACAGATAATAGATATGGATCATAGATCATGAATCAAAGATCATGGATTATAGATAATAAATTATAGATCATGAATTATAGATCATTGATCATAAATTATGGATGAGAGATCATAGAACATGAATCATAGATCAGAGATTTTAGATCATGGTTCATGGATTATAGATCATAGCTCATGGATTGTAGATGGTGGATCATAGATCATATAAATATATATCATAGATCATGGATAATAGAACATGGATTATAGATCATGGATTACAGATAATAGATCATGGATTATAGATCATGGATAATATAACATGGATTATAGATCATGGATTATAGATCATGGATCATAGCTCATGGATTATAGATCATAGATCAAAGCTCATGGATCATAGATCATGGATTATAGATCATAGCTCATGGATTATAGATCATGGATTACAGATCATAGATCATGGATTACAGATCATAGATCATGGATTATAGATCATGGATAATAGAACATGGATTATAGGTCATGGATTATAAATCATGGGTTACAGATCATAGATCATGGATTGTAGATCATGGATTATAGATCATGAATAATAGAACATGGATTATACAGGTGCTGGTCATAAAATTAGAATATCATGAAAAAGTAGATTGATTTCAGTAATTCCATTTAAAAAGTGAAACTTGTATATTATATTCATACATTACATACAAACTCATATATTTCAGATGTTTATTTTGTTTAATTTTGATGATTACAAATGACAACAAATGAAAATCTCAAATTCATCATATCAGAAAATTAGAATATTGTGAAAAGGTTCAAAATTGATGGCCCCTGGTGCCACACTCTAATCAGCTAATTAACTCAAACCACCTGCAAAAGCCTTTAAATGGTCTTTCAGTCTAGTTCTATAGGCTACACAATCATGGGGAAGACTGCTGACTTGACAGTTGTCCAAAAGACGACCATCGACACCTTGCACAAGGAGGGCAAGACACAAAAGGTCATCGCTAAAGAGGCTGGCTGTTCACAGAGCTCAGTGTCCAAGCACATTAATAGAGAGGCGAAGGGAAGGAAAAGATGTGGTCGAAAAAAGTGTACAAGCAAGAGAGATAACCGCACCCTGGAGAGGATTGTGAAACAAAACCCATTCAAAAATGTGGGGGAGATTCACAAAGAGTGGACTGCAGCTGGAGTGAGTGCTTCAAGAACCACCACACACAGACGTATGAAAGACATGGGTTTCTGCTGTCGCATTCCTTGTGTCAAGCCACTCTTGAACCACAGACAGCGTCAGAAGCGTCTTGCCTGGGCTAAAGAGAAACAGGACTGGACTGCTGGTGAGTGGTCCAAAGTCATGTTCTCTGATGAAAGTAAATTTTGCATTTCCTTTGGAAATCAAGGTCCCAGAGTCTGGAGGAAAAGAAGAGAGGCACTTCATCCACGTTGCTTGAAGTCCAGTGTAAAGTTTCCACAGTCAGTGATGGTTTGGGGTGCCATGTCATCTGCTGGTGTTGGTCCATTGTGTTTTCTGAGGTCCAGGGTCAACGCAGCCACATACCAGGAAGTTTTAGAGCACTTCATGCTTCCTGCAGCTGACCAACTTTTTGGAGATGCAGATTTCATTTTCCAACAGGACTTGGCACCTGCACACAGTGCCAAAGCTACCAGTACCTGGTTGAAGGACCATGGTATCCCTGTTCTTAATTGGCCAGCAAACTCTCCTGACCTTAACCCCATAGAAAATCTATGGGGTATTGTGAAGAAGAAGATGCAATACACCAGACCCAACAATTCAGAAGAGCTAAAAGCCACTATTAGAGCAACCTGGGCTATCATAACACCTGAGCAGTGCCACAGACTGATCGACTCCATGCCACGCCGCATTGCTGCAGTAATACAGGCCAAAGGAGGCCCAACTAAATACTGAGTGCTGTACATGCTCATACTTTTCATGTTCATACTTTTCAGTTGGCCAACATTTCTATAAATCCTTTGTTTTTATTGGTCTTCAGTAATATTCTAATTTTCTGATATGATGAATTTGAGATTTTCATTTGTTGTCATTTGTAATCATCAAAATTAAACAAAATAAACATCTGAAATATATGAGTTTGTATGTAATGTATGAATATAATATACAAGTTTCACTTTTTAAATGGAATTACTGAAATCAATCTACTTTTTCATGATATTCTAATTTTATGACCAGCACCTGTATATCATAGATCAACGCTCATGGATCATAGATCATGGATTATAGATCATAGCTCATGGATTATAAATCTTGGATAATAGATCATGGATTATAGATCATGGATTATAAACATGGGTTACAGATCATAGATCATGGATTATAGATCATGGATTACAGATCATAGATCATGGATTATAGATCATGTATAATGGAACATGGATTATAGATCATGGATTATAGATTATGGATCATAGCTCTTGGATTATAGATCATGGATCATAGCTCTTGGATTATAGATCATTGATTATATATCATGGATCAACGCTCATGGATCATAGATCATGGATTATAGATGGTGGATCATAGATCATGGATTATAGATCAAAGCTCATGGATCATAGATCATGGATTATAGATCATGGATTATAGATTATGGATCATAGCTCTTGGATTATAAATCTTGGATAATAGATCATGGATTATAGATCATGGATTATAAACATGGGTTACAGATCATAGATCATGGATTATAGATCATGGATTATAAACATGGGTTACAGATCATAGATCATGGATTATAGATCATGGATTACAGATCATAGATCATGGATTATAGATCATGTATAATGGAACATGGATTATAGATCATGGATTATAGATTATGGATCATAGCTCTTGGATTATAGATCATGGATCATAGCTCTTGGATTATAGATCATTGATTATATATCATGGATCAACGCTCATGGATCATAGATCATGGATTATAGATGGTGGATCATAGATCATGGATTATAGATCAAAGCTCATGGATCATAGATCATGGATTATAGATCATGGATTATAGATTATGGATCATAGCTCTTGGATTATAGATCATGGATCATAGCTCTTGGATTATAGATCATTGATTATATATTTTGGATCAACGCTCATGGATCATAGATCATGGATTATAGATGGTGGATCATAGATCATGGATTATAGATCAAAGCTCATGGATTATAGATCATGGATTATAAATCATGGATTATAGATCATGGATTATAGATCATGGATTATAAATCATGGGTTACAGATCATAGATCATGGATTATAGATCATGTATAATGGAACATGGATTATAGATCATGGATTATAGATTATGGATCATAGCTCTTGGATTATAGATCATGGATCATAGCTCTTGGATCATAGATCATTGATTATATATCATGGATCAACGCTCATGGATCATAGATCATGGATTATAGATGGTGGATCATAGATCATGGATTATAGATCAAAGCTCATGGATTATAGATCATGGATTATGAATCATGGATTATAGATCATGGATTATAGATCATGGATTATAAATCATGGGTTACAGATCATAGATCATGGATTATAGATCATGGATTACAGATCATAGATCATGGATTATAGATCATGTATAATGGAATATGGATTATAGATCATGGATTATAGATTATGGATCATAGCTCTTGGATTATAGATCATGGATCATAGCTCTTGGATTATAGATCATTGATTATATATCATGGATCAACGCTCATGGATCATAGATCATGAATTATAGATGGTGGATCATAGATCATGGATTATAGATCAAAGCTCATGGATTATAGATCATGCATTATAGATCTTGGATTATAGATAATAAATCATGGATCCTAGATCATGGATCATAGATCATGGATCATAGATAATAGATCATGGATTATGGATCATAGCTCATGGATTATAGATCAAAGCTCATGGATTATAGATAATGGATTATAGATCATAGATCATAGCTCATGGATTGTAGATCATGACTAATAGATCATGGATCATAGATCATGACTTATAGATCATGGATTATAGATCATGGATAATAGATCATGGATAATAGATCATGGATCATAGATCATGGATTATAGATCACGGATTATAGATAATAGATCATGGATCATAGATAATGGATTATAGATCATAGCTCATGGATTATAGATCATAGATCATAGGTCATGGATTATAGATTACCGATCATAGATAATGGATTATAGATAATAGATCATGGATTATAGATAAATGATCATAGCTCATGGATCATAGATCATCAATTATAGATCATGGATCATAGATCACGGATTATAAATAATAGATCATGGATCTTAGATCATGGATTATAGATTACAGATTATAGATAATAGATCATGATCATAGATCATGGATTATACATCATGGATCTTAGATCATGGATCATAGATTATGGATCATGGATTATAGATCATGGATTATAGATAATAGATCATGGATCATGGATAATAGATCATGGATTATAGATCATAGATCAAAGTTTATGGATTATAGATCATGGATTATAGATCATAGATCGAAGCTCATGGATCATGGATTATAGATCATAGCTCATGGATTATAGATCATGGATCATAGATCATGGATTATAGATCATATATCAAAACTCATGGATTATAGATTATGGATCATAGATCATGGATTATAGATCATAGCTCATGGCTTATAGATAATTGATCATAGATCATAGCTCATGGATTATAGATCATAGCTCATGGATTATAGATCATGGATCATAGATCATGGATTATAGATCATATATCAAAACTCATGGATTATAGATTATGGATCATAGATCATGGATTATAGATCATAGCTCATGGCTTATAGATAATTGATCATAGATCATAGCTCATGGATTATAGATCATAGCTCATGGATTATAGATAATTGATCATAGATCATAGCTCATGGATTATAGATCATAGCTCATGGATTATAGATCATGGATTATAGATCATGGATCATAGATCATGGATTATAGATCATATATCAAAACTCATGGATTATAGATTATGGATCATAGATCATGGATTATAGATCATAGCTCATGGCTTATAGATAATTGATCATAGATCATAGCTCATGGATTATAGATCATAGCTCATGGATTATAGATCATGGATCATAGATCATGGATTATAGATCATATATCAAAACTCATGGATTATAGATTATGGATCATAGATCATGGATTATAGATCATAGCTCATGGCTTATAGATAATTGATCATAGATCATAGCTCATGGATTATAGATCATAGCTCATGGATTATAGATCATAGCTCATGGATTATAGATCATGGATCATAGATCATGGATTATAGATCATATATCAAAACTCATGGATTATAGATCATGGATCATAGATCATGGATTATAGATCATATATCAAAACTCATGGATTATAGATTATGGATCATAGATCATGGATTATAGATAATAGATCATGGATCATAGATCATGGATTATAGATAATAGATCATGGATTATAGAAAATAGATCATGGATTATGGATCATGGATCAAAGTTTATGGATTATAGATCATGGATTATAGGTCATAGCTCATGGATTATAGATCATGGATTATAGATCATGGATTATAGATCATGGATCAAAGTTTATGGATTATAGATCATGGATTATAGGTCATAGCTCATGGATTATAGATCATGGATTATAGATCATAGCTCAAAGCTCATGGATTATAGATCATGGATTATAGATCATAGATCAAAGCTCATGGATTATGGATCATGGATTATAGATCATAGATCAAAGCTAATGGTTTATAGATCATGGATTATGATGACCTCCTGTCCTCCTCTCCTGTGACCTCCTGTCCTCCTCAGGGACGGGGACGTTCGGCAGAGTCTTCCTGGTCAAGGAGTCGCAGAGCCAGTCCTTCTTCGCTCTGAAGCAGATGAAGATTTCAGACGTGATCCGACTGAAGCAGGAGCAGCACGTCCACAATGAGAAGGAGGTGCTGCAGGAGATCAGCCACCCGTTCCTCATCAGGCTGTGAGTCGTCCTCCTATAGCGTCCTCCTCCGTCTCCTCCTCCATCTGGCTAACCTCCCTGTCCACCATGACAGCCTGTGGACCCACCATGACGAGTGCTTCCTCTACATGCTGATGGAGTACGTCCCAGGAGGAGAACTCTTCAGCTACCTGCGCAGCCGCGGCCGCTTCAGCAACGCCACCGCCCTCTTCTACACCGCCGAGATGGTCTGCGCCATAGACTACCTCCACTCCAAGGAGATCGTCTACAGAGACCTGAAGCCTGAGAACATCCTGCTGGACGGCGAGGGACACATCCGCCTCACCGACTTCGGCTTCGCCAAGAAGCTGTCTGACAGGTAGGAGGTCAGCAGGAGGTCAGCAGGAGGTCAGCAGGGAGGCAACAGAGCTGACCAGCTTCCACTGAAGCTCCATGGAGAGGAGCGGGAAGCTGGGGAGGAGCAGGAAGCTGGGGAGGAGCAGCAAGCTGGGGAGGAGCAATAAGCTGGGAGGGAGAGGGGAGCTAGGAGGGAGAGGGGAGCTGGGGAGGAGAGGGAAGCTGGGAGGGAGCAGGAAGTTGTGGAGGAGCAGGGAGCTGGTGAGGAGCTGGGAGGGAGAGGGACGCTGGGGAGGAGCAGGAAGCTGGGAGGGAGAGGGAAGCTGTGGAGGAGCAGGGAGCTGGTGAGGAGCAGGGAGCTGGTGAGGAGCAGGGAGCTGGGGAGGAGCAGCAAGCTGGGGAGGAGCAGCAAGCTGGGGAGGAGCAGCATGCTCTGGAAGGAGAGGGAAGCTGGGGAGGAGCAGGGAGCTGGTGAGGAGCAGCAAGCTGGGGAGGAGCAGCAAGCTCGGGAGGGAGAGGGAAGATGGGGAGGAGCAGGAAGCTGGGGAGGAGCAGGAAGCTGGGAGGGAGAGGGAAGCTGTGGAGGAGCAGGGAGCTGGGGAGGAGCAGGAAGCTGGGGAGGAGCAATAAGCTGGGAGGGAGAGGGGAGCTAGGAGGGAGAGGGAAGCTGGGGAGGGAGAGGGAAGCTGGGGAGGAGAGGGAAGCTGGGAGGGAGCAGGAAGTTGTGTAGGAGCAGGGAGCTGGTGAGGAGCTGGGAGGGAGAGGGAAGCTGTGGAGGAGCAGGGAGCTGGGGAGGAGCAGGAAGCTGGGGAGGAGCAGGAAGCTGGGGAGGAGCAGGAAGCTGGGGAGGAGCAGGAAGCTGGGGAGGGAGAGGGAAGCTGGGGAGGAGCAGGAAGCTGGGGAGGGAGCAGGAAGCTGGGGAGGGAGAGGGAAGCTGGGGAGGAGCAGGAAGCTGGGGGGGGAGAGGGAAGCTGGGAGGAGCAGGGAGCTGGGGAGGAGCAGGAAGCTGGGGAGGAGTCGGAAGCTGGGGAGGAGCAGGAAGCTGGGGAGGAGCAGGAAGCTGGGGAGGGAGAGGGAAGCTGGGGAGGAGCAGGAAGCTGGGGAGGGAGCAGGAAGCTGGGGAGGGAGAGGGAAGCTGGGGAGGAGCAGGAAGCTGGGGAGGGAGAGGGAAGCTGGGGAGGAGCAGGAAGCTAGGGAGGGAGCAGGAAGCTGGGGAGGGAGAGGGAAGCTGGGGAGGAGCAGGAAGCTGGGGAGGGAGAGGGAAGCTGGGAGGAGCAGGGAGCTGGGGAGGAGCAGGAAGCTGGGGAGGAGCAGGAAGCTGGGGAGGGAGAGGGAAGCTGGGGAGGAGCAGGAAGCTGGGGAGGAGCAGGAAGCTGGGGAGGAGCAGGAAGCTGGGGAGGAGTAGGAAGCTCGGGAGGGAGAGGGAAGCTGGGGAGGAGCAGGAAGCTGGGAGGGAGAGGGAAGCTGTGGAGGAGCAGGGAGCAAGGGAGGAGCAGGGAGCTGGGGAGGAGCAGGAAGCTGGGGAGGAGCAGGGAGCTGGTGAGGAGCAGGAAGCTGGGGAGGGAGAGGGAAGCTGGGGAGGAGCAGGAAGCTGGGGAGGAGCAGGAAGCTGGGGAGGGAGAGGGGAGCTGGGGAGGGAGAGGGAAGCTGGGGAGGGAGAGGGAAGCTGGGAGGAGCAGGGAGCTGGGGAGGAGCAGGAAGCTGGGGAGGGAGAGGGAAGCTGGGGAGGAGCAGGAAGCTGGGGTGGAGCAGGAAGCTGGGGAGGGAGAGGGAAGCTGGGGAGGAGCAGGAAGCTGGGGTGGAGCAGGAAGCTGGGGTGGAGCAGGAAGCTGGGGAGGGAGAGGGAAGCTGGGGAGGGAGAGGAAAGCTGGGGAGGAGCAGGAAGCTGGGGAGGGAGAGGGAAGCTGGGAGGAGCAGGGAGCTGGGGAGGAGCAGGGAGCTGGGGAGGGAGAGGGAAGCTGGGGAGGAGCAGGAAGCTGGGGAGGGAGAGGGAAGCTGGGAGGAGCAGGGAGCTGGGGAGGAGCAGGGAGCTGGGGAGGGAGAGGGAAGCTGGGGAGGGAGAGGGAAGCTGGGGAGGAGCAGGAAGCTGGGGAGGGAGAGGGAAGCTGGGGAGGAGCAGGAAGCTAGGGAGGGAGCAGGAAGCTGGGGAGGGAGAGGGAAGCTGGGGAGGAGCAGGAAGCTGGGGAGGGAGAGGGAAGCTGGGAGGAGCAGGGAGCTGGGGAGGAGCAGGAAGCTGGGGAGGAGCAGGAAGCTGGGAGGGAGAGGGAAGCTGGGGAGGAGCAGGAAGCTGGGGAGGAGCAGGAAGCTGGGGAGGAGTAGGAAGCTCGGGAGGGAGAGGGAAGCTGGGGAGGAGCAGGAAGCTGGGGAGGAGCAGGAAGCTGGGAGGGAGAGGGAAGCTGTGGAGGAGCAGGGAGCTGGGGAGGAGCAGGGAGCTGGGGAGGAGCAGGAAGCTGGGAGGGAGAGGGAAGCTGTGGAGGAGCAGGGAGCTGGGGAGGAGCAGGGAGCTGGGGAGGAGCAGGGAGCTGGGGAGGAGTAGGAAGCTGGTGAGGAGCAGGAAGCTGGGGAGGAGCAGGAAGCTGGGGAGGGAGAGGGGAGCTGGGGAGGGAGAGGGAAGCTGGGGAGGGAGAGGGAAGCTGGGAGGAGCAGGGAGCTGGGGAGGAGCAGGAAGCTGGGGAGGGAGAGGGAAGCTGGGGAGGAGCAGGAAGCTGGGGAGGGAGAGGGAAGCTGGGAGGGAGAGGGAAGCTGGGGAGGAGCAGGAAGCTGGGGAGGGAGAGGGAAGCTGGGAGGAGCAGGGAGCTGGGGAGGAGCAGGGAGCTGGGGAGGGAGAGGGAAGCTGGGGAGGAGCAGGAAGCTGGGGAGGGAGAGGGAAGCTGGGAGGAGCAGGGAGCTGGGGAGGAGCAGGGAGCTGGGGAGGGAGAGGGAAGCTGGGGAGGGAGAGGGAAGCTGGGGAGGAGCAGGAAGCTGGGGAGGGAGAGGGAAGCTGGGGAGGAGCAGGAAGCTAGGGAGGGAGCAGGAAGCTGGGGAGGGAGAGGGAAGCTGGGGAGGAGCAGGAAGCTGGGGAGGGAGAGGGAAGCTGGGAGGAGCAGGGAGCTGGGGAGGAGCAGGGAGCTGGGGAGGAGCAGGAAGCTGGGAGGGAGAGGGAAGCTGGGGAGGAGCAGGAAGCTGGGGAGGAGCAGGAAGCTGGGGAGGAGTAGGAAGCTCGGGAGGGAGAGGGAAGCTGGGGAGGAGCAGGAAGCTGGGGAGGAGCAGGAAGCTGGGAGGGAGAGGGAAGCTGTGGAGGAGCAGGGAGCTGGGGAGGAGCAGGGAGCTGGGGAGGAGCAGGAAGCTGGGAGGGAGAGGGAAGCTGTGGAGGAGCAGGGAGCTGGGGAGGAGCAGGGAGCTGGGGAGGAGCAGGGAGCTGGGGAGGAGTAGGAAGCTGGTGAGGAGCAGGAAGCTGGGGAGGGAGAGGGAAGCTGGGGAGGAGCAGGAAGCTGGGGAGGAGCAGGAAGCTGGGGAGGGAGAGGGGAGCTGGGGAGGGAGAGGGAAGCTGGGGAGGGAGAGGGAAGCTGGGAGGAGCAGGGAGCTGGGGAGGAGCAGGAAGCTGGGGAGGGAGAGGGAAGCTGGGGAGGAGCAGGAAGCTGGGGAGGAGCAGGAAGCTGGGAGGGAGAGGGAAGCTGGGGAGGAGCAGGAAGCTGGGGAGGAGCAGGAAGCTGGGGAGGAGTAGGAAGCTCGGGAGGGAGAGGGAAGCTGGGGAGGAGCAGGAAGCTGGGGAGGAGCAGGAAGCTGGGAGGGAGAGGGAAGCTGTGGAGGAGCAGGGAGCTGGGGAGGAGCAGGGAGCTGGGGAGGAGCAGGAAGCTGGGAGGGAGAGGGAAGCTGTGGAGGAGCAGGGAGCTGGGGAGGAGCAGGGAGCTGGGGAGGAGCAGGGAGCTGGGGAGGAGTAGGAAGCTGGTGAGGAGCAGGAAGCTGGGGAGGAGCAGGAAGCTGGGGAGGGAGAGGGGAGCTGGGGAGGGAGAGGGAAGCTGGGGAGGGAGAGGGAAGCTGGGAGGAGCAGGGAGCTGGGGAGGAGCAGGAAGCTGGGGAGGGAGAGGGAAGCTGGGGAGGAGCAGGAAGCTGGGGAGGGAGAGGGAAGCTGGGAGGGAGAGGGAAGCTGGGGAGGAGCAGGAAGCTGGGGAGGGAGAGGGAAGCTGGGAGGAGCAGGGAGCTGGGGAGGAGCAGGGAGCTGGGGAGGGAGAGGGAAGCTGGGGAGGAGCAGGAAGCTGGGGAGGGAGAGGGAAGCTGGGAGGAGCAGGGAGCTGGGGAGGAGCAGGGAGCTGGGGAGGGAGAGGGAAGCTGGGGAGGGAGAGGGAAGCTGGGGAGGAGCAGGAAGCTGGGGAGGGAGAGGGAAGCTGGGGAGGAGCAGGAAGCTAGGGAGGGAGCAGGAAGCTGGGGAGGGAGAGGGAAGCTGGGGAGGAGCAGGAAGCTGGGGAGGGAGAGGGAAGCTGGGAGGAGCAGGGAGCTGGGGAGGAGCAGGGAGCTGGGGAGGAGCAGGAAGCTGGGAGGGAGAGGGAAGCTGGGGAGGAGCAGGAAGCTGGGGAGGAGCAGGAAGCTGGGGAGGAGTAGGAAGCTCGGGAGGGAGAGGGAAGCTGGGGAGGAGCAGGAAGCTGGGGAGGAGCAGGAAGCTGGGAGGGAGAGGGAAGCTGTGGAGGAGCAGGGAGCTGGGGAGGAGCAGGGAGCTGGGGAGGAGCAGGAAGCTGGGAGGGAGAGGGAAGCTGTGGAGGAGCAGGGAGCTGGGGAGGAGCAGGGAGCTGGGGAGGAGCAGGGAGCTGGGGAGGAGTAGGAAGCTGGTGAGGAGCAGGAAGCTGGGGAGGGAGAGGGAAGCTGGGGAGGAGCAGGAAGCTGGGGAGGAGCAGGAAGCTGGGGAGGGAGAGGGGAGCTGGGGAGGGAGAGGGAAGCTGGGGAGGGAGAGGGAAGCTGGGAGGAGCAGGGAGCTGGGGAGGAGCAGGAAGCTGGGGAGGGAGAGGGAAGCTGGGGAGGAGCAGGAAGCTGGGGAGGGAGAGGGAAGCTGGGGAGGAGCAGGAAGCTGGGGTGGAGCAGGAAGCTGGGGAGGGAGAGGGAAGCTGGGGAGGGAGAGGAAAGCTGGGGAGGAGCAGGAAGCTGGGGAGGGAGAGGGAAGCTGGGGAGGAGCAGGAAGCTGGGGAGGGAGAGGGAAGCTGGGGAGGGAGAGGGAAGCTGGGGAGGAGCAGGAAGCTGGGGAGGGAGAGGGAAGCTGGGGAAAACAGCGGTGCCACAGTGACTCCTGCGGGTGACACACAGCAGTGACTTCATCAGAGCCTCATCTATCTTCTGCTCCAGCTTCATTTCCATGTAAATTACCGTCACCGTGGTAACCGTCCTGAAGAGGTCGTTACCTCGGTGATGCTGGCGGCAGATGATGAAGGGCTGGCTGAGGGCCAAGTCTTCATCAGAGGAGCCTCCTCACTCCCTGCACTTCAGCGCACAGCGGCCCGGCCCGTCCAGTTCAGAACTCCTCCTGGTACCATCCATCCCTGCCTAAAGAACAGCTGATACGGCACCGGTTCTGACCGGATCCGGTTGCTTCTGTTGCTGGTCTGCAGGTAGATCTCTGGTTCTGTCAGCAGGTCCGGTAGGCAGAGATCCGGTTCTGTGTGCAGCTTCGGCCTGATTCATGGACCATCAGAACCAGAAGCTTTGACTGGGCCGTTCTGTAGTCATGGATACGCTTTGATCTAAGCAGGGTCCCCATCATGATACTGCCACTGCCGTGGTTCTACTGTCTGTCCCATGCTGTGTAACATCTCATGTTAAATTGCTGTCAACCCAAACGGATCAGGGAGATGGTTCTGACCCGGTTCTACTGAAGCACTAATACATGGATGTTCTGTCCCCCTCCAGGACCTGGACTCTGTGTGGGACCCCTGAGTACCTGGCCCCTGAGGTCATCCAGAGCAAAGGTCACGGTCGGGCAGTGGACTGGTGGGCTCTGGGCATCCTGGTCTTTGAGATGCTGGCTGGGTGAGTGACCAGCAGGGGGCGCTCTCCCTCCCTCCCTCCCTCCCTTCCTTCCTTCCTTCCTTCCTTCCTTCTTATGGTTACGGTAGACGGTGGCCGTGTAAAGATGGTGGCTTCTTTAAAGATGGAGGCCGTGTAAAGATGGTGGCTTCTTTGAAGATGGAGGCCGTGTAAAGATGGTGGCTTCTTTGAAGATGGTGAACGGGTAAAGATGGTGGCTTCTTTGAAGATGGTGAACGTGTAAAGATGGTGGCTTCTTGAAAGATGGTGAACATGTAAAGATGGTGGCTTCTTGAAAGATGGTGAACATGTAAAGATGGTGGCTTCTTTGGAGATGGTGGCCGTGTAAAGATGGTGGCTTCTTTGAAGATGGTGGCCGTGTAAAGATGGTGGCTTCTTTAAAGATGGAGGCCGTGTAAAGATGGTGGCTTCTTTAAAGATGGAGGCCGTGTAAAGATGGTGGCTTCTTTAAAGATGGAGGCCGTGTAAAGATGGTGGCTTCTTTAAAGATGGAGGCCGTGTAAAGATGGTGGCTTCTTTAAAGATGGAGGCCGTGTAAAGATGGTGGCTTCTTTGAAGATGGAGGCCGTGTAAAGATGGTGGCTTCTTTAAAGATGGAGGCCTTGTAAAGATGGTGGCTTCTTTGAAGATAGAGGCCGTGTAAAGATGGTGGCTTCTTTGAAGATGGTGGCCGTGTAAAGATGGTGGCTTCTTTTTAAAGATGGAGGCCGTGTAAAGATGGTGGCTTCTTTGAAGATGGTGGCCGTGTAAAGATGGTGGCTTCTTTGAAGATGGTGGCCGTGTAAAGATGGTGGCTTCTTTAAAGATGGAGGCCGTGTAAAGATGGTGGCTTCTTTAAAGATGGAGGCCGTGTAAAGATGGTGGCTTCTTTGAAGATGGAGGCCGTGTAAAGATGGTGGCTTCTTTAAAGATGGAGGCCGTGTAAAGATGGTGGCTTCTTTGAAGATAGAGGCCGTGTAAAGATGGTGGCTTCTTTTTAAAGATGGAGGCCGTGTAAAGATGGTGGCTTCTTTGAAGATGGAGGCCGTGTAAAGATGGTGGCTTCTTTGAAGATGGAGGCCGTGTAAAGATGGTGGCTTCTTTGAAGATGGAGGCCGTGTAAAGATGGTGGCTTCTTTTTAAAGATGGAGGCCGTGTAAAGATGGTGGCTTCTTTGAAGATGGAGGCCGTGTAAAGATGGTGGCTTCTTTGAAGATGGAGGCCGTGTAAAGATGGTGGCTTCTTTGAAGATGGAGGCCGTGTAAAGATGGTGGCTTCTTTGAAGATAGAGGCCGTGTAAAGATGGTGGCTTCTTTTTAAAGATGGAGGCCGTGTAAAGATGGTGGCTTCTTTGAAGATGGTGGCCGTGTAAAGATGGTGGCTTCTTTGAAGATGGAGGCCGTGTAAAGATGGTGGCTTCTTTGAAGATGGAGGCCGTGTAAAGATGGTGGCTTCTTTGAAGATGGAGGCCGTGTAAAGATTGTGGCTTCTTTGAAGATAGAGGCCGTGTAAAGATGGTGGCTTCTTTGAAGATGGAGGCCGTGTAAAGATGGTGGCTTCTTTGAAGATGGAGGCCGTGTAAAGATGGTGGCTTCTTTGAAGATGGAGGCCGTGTAAAGATGGTGGCTTCTTTGAAGATGGAGGCCGTGTAAAGATGGTGGCTTCTTTGAAGATAGAGGCCGTGTAAAGATGGTGGCTTCTTTGAAGATGGAGGCCGTGTAAAGATGGTGGCTTCTTTGAAGATGGAGGCCTTGTAAAGATGGTGGCTTCTTTGAAGATGGTGGCCGTGTAAAGATGGTGGCTTCTTTGAAGATGGAGGTCGTGTAAAGATGGTGGCTTCTTTGAAGATGGAGGCCTTGTAAAGATGGTGGCTTCTTTTTAAAGATGGAGGCCGTGTAAAGATGGTGGCTTCTTTGAAGATGGAGGCCGTGTAAAGATGGTGGCTTCTTTGAAGATGGTGGCCGTGTAAAGATGGTGGCTTCTTTGAAGATGGTGGCCGTGTAAAGATGGTGGCTTCTTTGAAGATGGAGGTCGTGTAAAGATGGTGGCTTCTTTGAAGATGGTGGCCGTGTAAAGATGGTGGCTTCTTTGAAGATGGAGGTCGTGTAAAGATGGTGGCTTCTTTGAAGATAGAGGCCGTGTAAAGATGGTGGCTTCTGTGAAGATGGTGGCCGTGTAAAGATGGTGGCTTCTTTGAAGATGGTGGCCGTGTAAAGATGGTGGCTTCTTTGAAGATGGAGGCCTTGTAAAGATGGTGGCTTCTTTGAAGATGGTGGCCGTGTAAAGATGGTGGCTTCTTTGAAGATGGAGGCCGTGTAAAGATGGTGGCTTCTTTGAAGATGGAGGCCTTGTAAAGATGGTGGCTTCTTTGAAGATGGTGGCCGTGTAAAGATGGTGGCTTCTTTGAAGATGGAGGCCGTGTAAAGATGGTGGCTTTTTTGAAGATAGAGGCCGTGTAAAGATGGTGGCTTCTTTGAAGATGGAGGCCGTGTAAAGATGGTGGCTTCTTTGAAGATGGAGGCCGTGTAAAGATGGTGGCTTCTTTGAAGATGGTGGCCGTGTAAAGATGGTGGCTTCTTTGAAGATGGTGGCTTCTTTGAAGATGGAGGCCGTGTAAAGATGGTGGCTTCTTTGAAGATGGTGGCCGTGTAAAGATGGTGGCTTCTTTGAAGATGGTGGCTTCTTTGAAGATGGAGGCTGTGTAAAGATGGTGGCTTCTTTGAAGATGGTGGCTTCTTTGAAGATGGTGGACGTGTAAAGATGGTGGACGTGGGAGGAGCCTCCTGCATCACTGGTTAGTATCACCTTACCAGGGGCTCACCTGTCATGCTTCTGCTCTCTGCAGGTATCCGCCCTTCTTTGATGACAACCCATTTGGAATCTACCAGAAGATCCTGTCAGGAAAACTGGAATTCCCGCGCCACCTGGACTTTTACGTCAAGTAAGCAACCAGAGCGGCCCCTTCCTTCTCCACCATGAAGGATGCTGGAACCTAGCCGAGGCCATGCCTGTCAGTTAGCTCCACCCTTGCCTCTCAGTTAGCACCACCCCTACCTATCTGATAGCTCCACCCCCTGCCTATCAGTTAGCTCCACTCCCTGGTTAGCTAACACTCCTATTATTAGGGCATGTGACCTCCTTTCTCTATTAGTCTCCTCACATCATCTTGTGCTGTTCCTCACTCCCTGCTCTCCTTTCTCCTCAGAGACCTCATCAAGAAGTTCCTGGTCATCGACCGAGCCCGGCGGCTAGGCAACATGAAGGTGAGTTGCTCACATTTCTCCTGCATCTTTGGCCAGCTTCAGTTAGATGCATCCTCTGCAGAAAGGGTTCCTCCACATGATACAAATTAGCTTCCCATTAGCTTCCAATTAGCTACCAATTAGCTACCAAGTAGCTTCCAGTTACCTTCCAATTAGCTTCCATTTAGCTTTCAATTAGCTTTCAATTAGCTTCCAGTTAGCTTTGAATTAGCTTCTGTCGTGGAAAATGTCCTCCCAACGACTTATAATTGGTGCTAAGTCTTATAAAAATTCAAAGTTCTTAAAAAGCAGTAGAAAAGTCTTCAAAACAATCAAAAATCAGGCAGATGCAACTGAGTCCAGGTCCAACGTGGTTTTATTGCAAAATACAAAATACCCACACGAGCTGATCACTGGTGAGCAACTGACAATATGTTGAAAATGGCTCTCTTTATACACTCAAGGGGTTTGTGGGCTCCTCCCATAAACCCCCTCCTTTCTTTACATCATTTTAAGTGTTTTTCTTCGGCTAAGTCCAATTATTTTTATCTTACCGGGGGAAAATCCCCTTCAAAACATATTTTTTATATATTTAATTAAAAGCCTTTGTTACAGGTCATGGTGACATTTCTTACAGGTCATGATGACATCTGGTGCACTTACATCAAAAACATATCACAGTTTTAATCATCAATATGTCAAAACAATGTTTTTCATCCAGTGTGATCTAAGATCATAACATTACTTCAAACAAGGTCAGCATAACCCTGGTGTTCCATGTCCCAGTAAAACATCACCTTTTCTGTGACCAGTACTGCACAGTGTGTTTTGAAGATGACAACTCAATTTATCACAATTAGTTTAGCTAAACTTGTGCAACTCCTGAACAACCCATTCTCCATGTGTATGTCCTAAAAACAGGCCTAATTTCTGCTCCCTGTGGCATCAAAGGCCTTCAATGGCCTTGGGCTCAGCACTGTTAGTGCTGCCCGCTGATTCCCTGCGTTTTTCCCAACTTAGCCTTATCTTTAAAGCTGCACCTGCAGTGAGCTCAGAGTTTTCACACATACTGCTCTCTGTCTCTCCATGCTGGCCTTCACTTTTAGATTCTTCTTGACTTTTCTAACATAAATGCATTTAAAGTAAAACATTAATTCAATATGTAAAACTTGTATCCAATATATTTTAATCATAAGTGCAGATTAATTTACTACACTTCCAGTTAGCTACCAAGTAGCTTCCAGTTACCTTCCAGTTACCTTCCAATTAGCTTCCAGTTAGCTTTCAATTAGCATTCAATTAGCTTCCAGTTAGCTTTCAATTAGCTTCCAGTTAGCTTTGAATTATTTTCCAGTTAGCTTTCAATTAGCTTTCAATTAGCTTCCAGTTAGCTTTCAATTAGCTTCCAGTTAGCTTTGAATTATTTTCCAGTTAACTTCCAATTAGCTTCCAGTTAGCTTTGAATTAGCTTCCAGTGAGCTTCCAGTTAGCTTTCATTTAGTTTCCAATTAGCTTCCAGATACCTTTCAATTAGCTTCCAGTTAGCTTTAAATGAATTTACAGTTAACTTCCAATTAGCTTCCAGTTAGCTTTCAATTAGCTTCCAGTTAGCTTTGAATTAGCTTCCAGTGAGCTTCGAATTAGCTTGCAGTTAGCTTCCAGTTAGCTACCAAGGAGCTTCCAGTTAGCTTCCAATTAGCTTTCACATAGCTTCCAGTTAGCTTCCATTAAGCCGTTACTGAGGATGAAGACGTTTCCTCGTCTTCCTCGGCCCTCCAACCTGCAAACAAACACTGAGAGCTAATGCTAATGCTAACACCATGGGCCACGGTTGGAACTGGTTGGAGCTTCAAAGGAAGCCCAATCCAATCCAGATGGTCGGTTCATCTAGAGAAGGCAGCTCTGTCCTGGATCAGCAGAACCAGGCTGAGAGGTCTCAGCTTAGAATCCGGGTCACAGAACCACAGAACTCCACAGAACTCCAACATGGAGAAGCTTCCAGGGTGACTGCAGGAGCTCCTGATCTAGGAGATCACCATGATGAAGATTATGATGATGATGTTCTGGTTCTGATTCTGAACCGGCTGGTTTCCTTTCTCAGAACGGGGCAGATGATGTGAAAAGACACCGATGGTTCAAGACTGTGGACTGGGAAGCAGTTCCTCTGAGGAAGATGAAGGTAGGTCTGCATGGCAATTTGTCCTGGGAGACGGTGGAGGCACCCTGAGACAGTCTATGAACTGGCTATAGAGGGACAGTCTATGGACTGGCTATAGAGGGACGATCTATGAACTGGCTATAGAGGGACAGTCTATGAACTGGCTATAGAGGGACGGTCTATGGACTGGCTATAGAGGGACAGTCTATGGACTGGCTATAGAGGGACAGTCTATGAACTGGCTATAGAGGGACAGTCTATTGAACTGGCTATAGAGGGACAGTCTATTGAACTGGCTATAGAGGGACAGTCTATGGACTGGCTATAGAGGGACAGTCTGTTGAACTGGCTATAGGGGGACAGTCTATGCACTGGCTATAGAGGGACAGTCTGTTGAACTGGCTATAGAGGGACAGTCTGTTGAACTGGCTATAGAGGGACAGTCTGTTGAACTGGCTATAGAGGGACAGTCTGTTGAACTGGCTATAGAGGGACAGTCTATGAACTGGCTATAGAGGGACAGTCTGTTGAACTGGCTATAGAGGGACGGTCTGTTGAACTGGCTATAGAGGGACGATCTATGGACTGGCTATAGAGGGACAGTCTGTTGAACTGGCTATAGAGGGACAGTCTATGGACTGGCTATAGAGGGACAGTCTATGAACTGGCTATAGAGGGACAGTCTGTTGAACTGGCTATAGAGGGACAGTCTGTTGAACTGGCTATAGGGGGACAGTCTATGGACTGGCTATAGAGGGACAGTCTGTTGAACTGGCTATAGAGGGACAGTCTGTTGAACTGGCTATAGAGGGACAGTCTGTTGAACTGGCTATAGAGGGACAGTCTGTTGAACTGGCTATAGAGGGACAGTCTGTTGAACTGGCTATAGAGGGACGATCTATGGACTGGCTATAGAGGGACAGTCTATGAACTGGCTATAGAGGGACAGTCTATGAACTGGCTATAGAGGGACAGTCTATGAACTGGCTATAGAGGGACAGTCTGTTGAACTGGCTATAGAGGGACAGTCTGTTGAACTGGCTATAGAGGGACAGTCTGTTGAACTGGCTATAGAGGGACAGTCTGTTGAACTGGCTATAGAGGGACAGTCTATGGACTGACCATTGATGATAAGTTTATAGACTTTATATAAAGGTAAAAGCCAGTAAATTAGAATATTTTGATTTATTTCAGTAATTGCATTCAAAAGGTGTAACTTTTACATTATATTTATTCATTGCACACAGACTGATGCATTCAAATGTTTATTTCATTTAATTTTCATGATTTGAAGCGGCAACAAATGAAAATCCAATAATCCATGTGTCACAAAATTAGGATATTCCTTAAGGCTAATACAAAAAAGGGATTTTTTAGAAATGTTGGCCAACTGAAAAGTATGAAAATGAAAAATATGAGCATGTACCATCCTCAATGCTTGGTTGGAGCTCCTTTTGCGTCAGTTACTGCATTAATGCGGCGTTGCGTGGAGTCGATGAGTCTCTGGCGCTGCTCAGGTGTTATGAGAGCCCAGGTTGCTCTGATAGTGGCCTTCAACTCTTCTGTGTTTTTGGGTCTGGCATTCTGCATCTTCCTTTTCACAATAGCCCACAGATTTTCTATGGGGCTAAGGTCAGGGGAGTTGGCTGGCCAATTTAGAACAGAAACACCATGGTACCCTGGACCTCAGGAAACAGAGTGGACCGACACCAGCAGATGACATGGCACCCCAAACCATCCCTGATGGTGGGAACTTTCCACTAGACTTCAGGCAGCGTGGATCCTGTGCCTCTCCTGTCTTCCTCCAGACTCTGGGACCTCGATTTCCAAAGGAAATGCAAAATTAGCTTTGGTCAGCAAACATGACTTTGGACCACTCAGCAGCAGTCCAGCTCTTTTTTTCCTTAGCCCAGGTGAGACGCTTTTCGCGCTGTTTCTTGGTCAACAGTGGCTTGACGCGAGGTATGCGGCAGCTGAAACCCATGTCTGTCAAGCGTCTCTTGGTGGTGGATCTTGAAGCACTGCCTCCAGCCGCTGTCCACTCCTTGTGAATCTTGACGAGGGCGCGGTGATCCCTGTCGCTTGGACACTTTTTCTGACCACAGTTTTTCCTTCCCTTTGCCTCTCTATTAATGTGTTTGGACACAGAGCTCTGAGAACAGCCAGCCTCTTCAGCAATAAGCTTTAGTGTCTTTCCCTCCTTGTGCAATGTGTCGATGGTCGCCTTTTGGACAGCTGTCAAATCTGAAGTCTTCCCCATGTTTGTGTCGGCTTCAGAACTGGACTGAGAGACCATTTAAAGCCCTTTGCAGGTGTTTGAGTTAATCGGCTGATTAGTTTGTGGCACCAGGTGTCTTCAAAATTTAACCCTTACACAATATTCTAATTTTGTGACACATGGATTATTGGATTTTCATTTGTTGCCGCTTCAAATCATGAAAATTAAATGAAATAAACATTTGAATGCATCAGTCTGTGTGCAATGAATAAATATAATGTAAAAGTTACACCTTTTGAATGCAATTACTGAAATAAATCAAAATATTCTAATTCACTGCCTTTTACCTGTAGAAGTTCAGTATATACACTCACCGGCCACTTTATTAGGTACCCCATGCTAGTAACGGGTTGGACCCCCTTTTGCCTTCAGAACTGCCTCAATTCTTGGTGTCATAGATTCAACAAGGTGCTGGAAGCATTCCTCAGGGAGTTTGGTCCATATTGACATGATGGCATCACACAGTTGCCGCAGATTTGTCGGCTGCACATCCATGATGCGAATCTCCCGTTCCACCACATCCCAAAGATGCTCTATTGGATTGAGATCTGGTGACTGTGGAGGCCATTTGAGTACAGTGAACTCATTGTCATGTTCAAGAAACCAGTCTGAGATGATTCCAGCTTTATGACATGGCGCATTATCCTGCTGAAAGTAGCCATCAGAAGTTGGGTACATTGTGGTCATAAAGGGATGGACATGGTCAGCAACAATACTCAGGTAGGCTGTGGCGTTGCAATGATGCTCAATTGGTACCAAGGGGCCCAAGAGTGCCAAGAAAATATTCCCCACACCATGACACCACCACCACTAGCCTGAACCGTTGATACAAGGCAGGATGGATCCATGCTTTCATGTTGTAGACGCCAAATTCTGACCCTACCATCCGAATGTCGCAGCAGAAATCGAGACTCATCAGACCAGGCAACGTTTTTCCAATCTTCTATTGTCCAATTTCGATGAGCTTGTGCAAATTGTAGCCTCAGTTTCCTGTTCTTAGCTGAAAGGAGTGGCACCCGGTGTGGTCTTCTGCTGCTGTAGCCCATCTGCCTCAAAGTTCCACGTACTGTGCGTTCAGAGATGCTCTTCTGCCCACCTTGGTTGTAACGGGTGGTTATTTGAGTCACTGTTGCCCTTCTATCAGCTCCAACCAGTCTGGCCATTCTCCTCTGACCTCTGGCATCAACAAGGCATTTCCGCCCACAGAACTGCCGCTCACTGGATGTTTTTTCTTTTTCGGACCATTCTCTGTAAACCCTAGAGATGGTTGTGCGTGAAAATCCCAGTAGATCAGCAGTTTCTGAAATACTCAGACCAGCCCTTCTGGCACCAACAATCATGCCACGTTCAAAGTCACTCAAATCACCTTTCTTCCCCATACCGATGCTCGCTTTGAACTGCAGGAGATTGTCTTGACCATGTCTACATGCCTAAATGCACTGAGTTGCCGCCATGTGATTGGCTGCTTAGAAATTAAGTGTTAACGAGCAGTTGGACAGGTGTACCTAATAAAGTGGCCGGTGAGTGTATACTGACTTTAGAGGAATAGTCTATAGACTGACTATAGAAGTAGAGGTTTTTAGACACATATGATTATAGACCTATAGCTTTTATCGACATCTATAGGTCTATAGACGGTCTGACAGCTGCTGCAGTGATGTGTCCTCACTGCTGTCCTCTGCTCTGTCCTCAGCCTCCTATCGTCCCTAAAGTCTCCCACGATGGAGACACGTCTAACTTTGACGTCTATCCAGACGACGACTGGAAGAAGGAGCTCCCTGTGGCCCACAAGGACCTGGAGATCTTCAAGAACTTCTGAGGACGGCCGGTGGTCAGAACGGTCCTGGTCCGGTTCTGGTGCTGTGTGCTTCCCTGAGCAGAGGAACCAAAGCTCCTTTAGTTTCATACTGGCTCCGGTCCGTCCGCCTCCATCAGAACCTTTGGCTCTTATGCAAGAACTGTTCCCAGTGGAACCCAAAGACTGTTACTTTATAGAACGTTTTTCTACATTTCTACTTTGTCTGTTTTTAAATGTCCATGAAGATCCAGAGTGGTTCTGGCTGACCCGGCGTTCTGTAGTAGCTCTCAGGTGTTCTGACCTGAGAACAGCCAGGGGAGACGGTTTGGACCTCATCTAGATGTCTCCAGGTCCAGGTTGGACTGCTGGACGGTCAGGAGAACCCGGAACCGTCCTGGACCCGTCAGAGAGCACCTGGAGCTACAGTGGTGGCACCATCATGCTGCTGTCTGGTACCTCTGTCACCACCCTTCATGGTTCCGTTTGACCGGCCGGTTCTGTTGGGACAGAGAGGTTCTGCTGTTGGTTGTTTTAATCAAGGCTCGGTTCTGTGTTTCCCTGTAAAAGACCCAAATAAACTCTGTTCCTGGACTACTTTGTGCTGACCGCTGAGGGACGGACTGGACCGATTGGACCGGTCCGATTGACCGATTGGACCAATTGGACCGGTCCGATTGACCGATTGGTCCAGGGAACCGTCTGCTGAGGGGAAAAGAGGAAACCACTAAGAATAAACCAGAAACCATTTCATAACGGAACAATAAAAAATAAAACTTCTTAAAAAACACCTGTCTTTATTAGTGAGGATGATGATGGAGATGATGAAGGTGATGGTGATGATGAAGATGGTGATGAAGATGATGATGGTGGTGAAGATGATGGTGATGGTGATGAAGATGATGATGGTGATGGTGAAGATGATGATGGTGATGGTGATGGTGAAGATGATGATGGTGATGAAGATGATGATGGTGATGGTGAAGATGATGATGGTGATGGGGAAGATGATGGTGGTGAAGATCATGGTGATGATGATGAAGGTGAATGGTGAAGATGATGGTGGTGATGGTGAAGATGATGATGGTGGTGGAGACGATGGTGGTGAAGATGATGTGATGGTGAAGATAATGATGGTGATGACGGTGAACATGATAATGATGGTGAAAATTATGACGTAATGAAGAAGGTGGTGATGGTGAAGATGATGGTGGTGAAGATGATGATGTGAAGGTGAACATGATGATAGGGCTGATGGTGAAGATGATGGTGGTGATGGTGAAGATGATGATGATGGTCGTGAAGATGATGGTGATGGTGAAGTTGATGGTAGTGAAGATGATGATGGTGGTGAAGATGATGATGTGATGGTGAACATGATGATAGGGCTGATGGTGAAGATGGTGGTGATGGTGAAGATGATGATGATGGTCGTGGAGAGGATGGTGATGGTGAAGTTGATGGTAGTGAAGATGATGATGGTGGTGAAGATGATGATGTGATGGTGAACATGATGATAGGGCTGATGGTGAAAATGATGTGATGGTGAAGATGATGATATGATGATGGTGATGATGATGATGATGATAATGTGGGGGAGATGATGGTGGAGATAATGTGATGGGGAAGATGGTGATTGTGAGATGAAGGTTTTGGAGATGATGATGTGAAGGTGAACATGATAATGATGATGGTGAAAATGATGATGTAATGGTGAAGGTGGTGATGGTGAAGATGATGGTGATTGTGAGATGATGATGTGAAGGTGAAGATAATGATGATGGTGAACGTGATCATGATGATGGTGGTGATGGTGAAGATGATGATGATGGTGGTGAAGATGATGGTGAAGTTGATGGTAGTGAAGATGATGATGGTGGTGAAGATGATAATGATAATGGTGAAGATGATGATGTGATGGTGAAGATATTGATGGTGGTGGTGATGGTGAAGATGATAATGTGATAGTGAAGATGATGATGTGATGGTGAAGATGATGGTGAAAATGATGATGTGATGGTGACGATGATGATGGTGATGGTGAAGATGATGATGTGATGGTGAAGATAATGATGGTGGTGAAGATGATGGTGGTGATGGTGAACATGATTTGATGGTGAACATGATGATGAGGATGGTGATGAAGATGATGTGATGGTGAAGATAATGATGGTGGTGATGGTGAAGTTGATGATGGTGATGGTAAACCTGAACCTTCAGTTGTACAGCCAGAAACTGCTGATTACTGATAAAATCCTGAAGGACTCGGACCTGAACCATCAGGTCTACAGCCAGAAAATGCTGATTACAGCTGAAATCCTGAAGGACTCGGACCTGAACCTTCAGGTCTACAGCCAAAAAACGCTGATTACAGCTGAAATCTGGAAGGACTTGGACCTGAACCTTCAGTTGTACAGCCAGAAACTGCTGATTACTGATAAAATCCTGAAGGACTCGGACCTGAACCATCAGGTCTACAGCCAGAAACTGCTGATTACTGATAAAATCCTGAAGGACTCGGACCTGAACCTTCAGGTCTACAGCCAAAAAACGCTGATTACAGCTGAAATCTGGAAGGACTTGGACCTGAACCTTCAGGGCTACAGCCAGAAAATGCTGATTACAGCTGAAATCCTGAAGGACTCGGACCTGAACCTTCACGTCTACAGCCAGAAACAGCTGATTAATGCTGAAATCTGGAAGGACTCGGACCTGAACCTTCAGGGCTACAGCCAAAAAATGCTGATTACAGCTGAAATCTGGAAGGACTCGGACCTGAACCTTCAGGGCTACAGCCAAAAAATGCTGATTAATGCTGAAATCTGGAAGGACTCGGACCTGAACCTTCAGGGCTACAGCCAAAAAATGCTGATTACAGCTGAAATCCTGAAGGACTCGGACCTGAACCTTCAGGGCTACAGCCAAAAAATGCTGATTACAGCTGAAATCTGGAAGGACTCGGACCTGAACCTTCAGGGCTACAGCCAAAAAATGCTGATTAATGCTGAAATCTGGAAGGATTCGTACCTGAACCTTCAGGGCTACAGCCAAAAATGCTGATTAATGCTGAAATCTGGAAGGACTCGGACCTGAACCTTCAGGGCTACAGCCAAAAAATGCTGATTACAGCTGAAATCTGGAAGGACTCGGACCTGAACCTTCAGGGCTACAGCCAAAAAATGCTGATTAATGCTGAAATCCTGAAGGACTCGGACCTGAACCTTCAGGGCTACAGCCAAAAAATGCTGATTACAGCTGAAATCCTGAAGGACTCGGACCTGAACCTTCATGTCTACAGCCAGAAACAGCTGATTACAGCTGAAATCTGGAAGGACTCTGACCTGAACCTTCAGGTCTACAGCCAGAAACGACTGAGGTCTTCTAGTCCCAGCCTGAAGTAGAACCAGACATCGTGAGGCAGCATATATGCTCCACAGACCTGGAACTAGGAACCTTTGACTGCGACTCCTGAACTTTATTAATGAACTTTTTTCATTGTTTTATTCATAAATAATAAAATAATTTCCATTTTTTATTGGTGTTTATTTATTGATGAAGGTGAACAGAACCAGAACCTTCTCCCAGACCCGTCTGCTGGCTCAGTGGGAACCTGTTCTGTCTGGCTGACTGGCCAGGACCAGATGATCGGAACTGGTTGAACCAAACAGAAACCGACTCGTCATTTTCCTGCTTCCATTGGTGGTGGTGTTTTTTTTCTCTCTATTTTCAAGCTGTTTGCTGTGCTCCTCCAGCAGGTGGTGCTGTTTCACAGCTGGAGGCTCCAGGAAGAATCTGTTTTATTTAAGGTTGGAGAGAAAATGATCAATTAGGGAACTGGTTTCCTTCAGTCCTCCAATCAGCATCAAGAACCGCATGACGATGATGATGATGATGATGATGATGATGATGTCACACATTTTCAGCTGGAAGGGTTTACGTTCAATGATTGGGTCTCTAAAATTTTGGAGGGTTAATTAGGAGGAAATGATGGAGCAGCAATGTCACAGTGACTGAGCCTTTGACCTTTACAGAAAAGCTCTGCTTCCTTTAAGAGACGACCTTCAGGATGTGACATCATCATCATCATCATCATCATCATCATCACATATCAAGGTGTGAAGATGGAAAACATCAAAGGGTCCAATACATAGCATTTCTAATTTATAGAACAGAACAGAATAGAACAACGGAAAAAATTAGAAACACATTGATTAGAATAAAATAGAACAGAATAGATTAGAATGGCCTAAAATAGAATACAATACAACACATTAGAACGGCATAGATTAGAATCAAATAGAACAGAATAGATTAGAATGGCCTAAAATAGAATACAATACAACACATTAGAACGGCATAGATTAGAATCAAATAGAACAGAATAGATTAGAATGGCCTAAAATAGAATACAATACAACACATTAGAACGGCATAGATTAGAATCAAATAGAATAGATTATAATAGAATATATTAGAATGGCATATATAAGAAGTGAAATAAAATAGAACAGAATAGATTTGAATAAAATAAAATAGAACCAAATAGTTTAGAATGGCATATATTAGAATCAAATAGAACAGAACAGAATAGATTAGAATGGCATAGATTAGAATCAGATAAAATAGAACAGAATAGATAAGAATAAAATAAAATAGAACCGAATAGATTAGGATGGCATATATTAGAATCAAATAGAACAGAACAGTATAGATTAGATTGGCATAGATTAGAATAAAATAAAATAGAACAGAATAGATAAGAATAAAATAAAATAGAACCGAATAGATTAGGATGGCATATATTAGAATCAAATAGAACAGAACAGTATAGATTAGAATGGCCTAGATTTGAATAAAATAGAACAAAAGAGATTGGAATGGCATAGATTATAATAAAATAAAATGGAACAGAATAGTCGAATGGCCCAGATTAGATTAAAATAGAACAGAAGAGATAAGAAAAAAAATTATAGAACAGAACAGATTAGAATAAAATAAAATAGAACCGAATAGATTAGGATGGCATATATTAGAATCAAATAGAACAGAACAGTATAGATTAGAATGGCCTAGATTTGAATAAAATAGAACAAAAGAGATTGGAATGGCATAGATTATAATAAAATAAAATGGAACAGAATAGTCGAATGGCCCAGATTAGATTAAAATAGAACAGAAGAGATAAGAAAAAAAATTATAGAACAGAACAGATTAGAATAAAATAAAATAGAACCGAATAGTTTAGGATGGCATATATTAGATTAAAACAAAATAGAACAGAATAGATTAGAGCTGCATAGATTAGAAAAGTGTTAAATGAGGAAGTTATGTCCCCCTGAAGGCAACTGCACCTCGGAACTTCCCTACTGGTTCTTTTTCTGGGAGCAACTTATTTACTAGTCTTAACTCAAACTGGGTAAAACCATATAAAAAGGACTATAAAAACAGGAGTAAAAAAGGAACGGCATTTATTCCAGGCCACGTCGTTACAGGACAGAGAAGTTGCTTGGAGTTTGCAAAGCTGTGGGCTCAGAAAAATAGAACAGGGAAGATTAGAATGGCATAGAACAGAAAAGATAGTGGTTAAAGCAGCTGTGACCAATCATGGAAGAGTATTAACCATCCCTGGAGCAGCCTCTAAGGAGCTGCTGCTGTTTTTAGGGCATCAGGGTAAAAGGGGCTGGACATGTGACTCCAGAGTGTTTCTTCCTGCCACGGCTGAGATCAGCTCCTCCATCTACTCAGGATGAAGCGGCCGTTCCTGGATTCAGATCCAAGGCTCCGATTGACAGGGAGGGAGGGGCTGCTCACCTTCCAGTCCCACAACCAGTCATGAAAGCAGGGCTGACTGGAAAGACTGGAAAACCAGGTCCAACCAGTAGGACCAGTCGGACCAGTAGCACCAGACATCTAAACCTGCTGATATCTAAATGCTGCAGAGGAACCACAGTTATTTAATCTTGATGGTAAATTCTATTAATATCAGACAAAAATCTGTAAATGCAGAAAGGAAGGCTCTCTCTAGACGGGGTGGATCTAGAAATTTGGAGGAGATTTTCTTAAATGAGGAATAAAGTCCAGAACTTTCTGCAGCTCCTCTAATTCTTTGCAGATGTCCCTAAATCCGGCAGAATGACGTGGAACGACCTGGAACAAGACTCTGAATGTCTCCAGAGCAGCTGTTTGAAACGAGGTCACCCTAAGATTTGACTGTTTTCAGAGGGCGGCGGGTAGAGGCGACCATGATCAGAGGGCGGCGGGTAGAGGCGACCATTATGAGAGGGCGGCGGGTAGAGGCGACCATTATGAGAGGGCGGCGGGTAGAGGCGACCATTATGAGAGGGCGGCGGGTAGAGGCGACCATTATGAGAGGGCGGCGGGTAGAGGCGACCGTGATCAGAGGGCGGCGGGTAGAGGCGACCATTATGAGAGGACGGCGGGTAGAGGCGACCATTATGAGAGGGCGGTGGGTTGAGGTGACCGTTCTGAGAGGGCGGTGGGTTGAGGTGACCGTTCTGAGAGGGCGGCGGGTTGAGGTGACCGTTCTGAGAGGGCGGCGGGTAGAGGCGACCGTTATCAGAGGGCGGTGGGTAGAGGCAACCGTTATGAGAGGGCAGCTGGTAGAGGTAACCGTTATGAGAGGGCGGCGGGTAGAGGCGAACAATATGAGAGGGCGGCGGGTAGAGGCAACCATGATGAGAGGGCAGCTGGTAGAAGTAACCGTTATGAGAGGGCGGCGGGTAAAGGCAACCGTTATGAGAGGGCAGCTGGTAGAAGTAACCGTTATGAGAGGGCGGCGGGTAGAGGCGAACAATATGAGAGGGCGGCGGGTAGAGGCGACCGTGATGAGAGGGCGGCGGGTAGAGGCAACCGTTATGAGAGGGCAGCGGGTAGAGGCGACCGTGATGAGAGGGCGGCGGGTAGAGGCAACCGTTATGAGAGGGCGGCGGGTAGAGGCGGCCGTTATCAGAGGGTGTCGGGTAGAGGCGACCGTGATCAGAGGGTGGCGGGTAGAGGCGACCATGATGAGAGGGCGGCGGGTAGAGGTGACCATTATCAGAGGGCGGCGGGTAGAGGCGACCGTTATCAGAGGGCGGCGGGTAGAGGCGACAGTGATCAGAGGGCGGGGGGTAGAGGCGACCGTGATCAGAGGGCGGGGGGTAGAGGTGACCGTGATCAGAGGGTAGAGGCGACCGTGATCAGAGGGCGGGGGTAGAGGCGACCGTGATCAGAGGGCGGGGGTAGAGGCGACCGTTATCAGAGGGTAGAGGCGACTGTGATCAGAGGGCGGGGGGTAGAGGCGACCGTGATCAGAGGGTAGAGGCAACAGTGATCAGAGGGCGGGGGGTAGAGGCGACCGTGATCAGAGGGTAGAGGCGACCGTGATCAGAGGGCGGCGGATAGAGTCGACCGTGATCAGAGGGTAGAGTCGACTGTGATCAGAGGGTAGAGGCGACCGTGATGAGAGGGCGGGGGGTAGAGGCGACCATGATGAGAGGGCGGGGGGTAGAGGCGACCATGATGAGAGGGCGGTGGGTAGAGACGACCATGATCAGAGGGCGGCGGGTAGAGGCGACCGTGATCAGAGGGCGGCGGGTAGAGTCGACCATTAAGAGAGGGCGGCAGGTAGAGGCGACCGTTATGAGAGGGCGGCGGGTAGAGGCAACCATTATGAGAGGGCGGCGGGTACAGGCGACCGTGATCAGAGGGCGGCGGGTAGAGGCGACCGTTATCAGAGGGCGGCGGGTAGAGGCGACCATTATGAGAGGGTGGTGGGAAGAGGCGACCATTATGAGAGGGTGGTGGGAAGAGGCGACCATTATGAGAGGGCGGCGGGTAGAGGCAACCATTATGAGAGGGCGGCGGGTACAGGCGACCGTGATCAGAGGGCGGCGGGTAGAGGCGACCGTTATCAGAGGGCGGCGGGTAGAGGCGACCATTATGAGAGGGTGGTGGGAAGAGGCGACCATTATGAGAGGGCGGCGGGTAGAGGCGACCGTGATCAGAGAGCGGCGGGTAGATGCGACCATTATGAGAGGGCGGCGGGTAGATGCGACCATTATGAGAGGGCGGCGGGTAGAGGCAACCATTATGAGAGGGCGGCGGGTAGAGGCGACCGTGATCAGAGGGCGGCGGGTAGATGCGACCATTATGAGAGGGCGGCGGGTAGAGGCGACCATTATGAGAGGGCGGTGGGTTGAGGTGACCGTTCTGAGAGGGCGGCGGGTAGATGCAACCGTTATCAGAGGGCGGCGGGTAGAAGCGCCTGTTATCAGAGGGCGGCGGGTAGAGGCAACCGTTATGAGAGGGCAGCGGGTAGAGGCAACCGTGATGAGAGGGCGGCGGGTAGAGGCGGCCGTTATCAGAGGGTGTCGGGTAGAGGCGACCGTGATCAAGAGGGTGGCGGGTAGAGGCGACCATGATGAGAGGGCGGCGGGTAGAGGCGACCGTTATCAGAGGGCGGCGGGTAGAGGCGACAGTTATCAGAGGGCGGCGGGTAGAGGCGACAGTGATCAGAGGGCGGGGGGTAGAGGCGACCGTGATCAGAGGGCGGGGGGTAGAGGCGACCGTGATCAGAGGGTAGAGGCGACCGTGATCAGAGGGTGGAGGTGACCGTTCTGAGAGGGCGGCGGGTAGAGGCGACCATTATGAGAGGGCGGCGGGTAGAGGCGACCGTGATGAGAGAGCGGGGGGTAGAGGCGACCGTGATCAGAGGGCGGCGGGTAGAGGCGACCATTATGAGAGGGCGGCGGGTAGAGGCGACCGTGATGAGAGGGCGGTGGGTAGAGGCGACCGTGATCAGAGGGTGGAGGCGACTGTGATGAGAGGGCGGCGGGTAGAGGCGACCGTGATGAGAGAGCGGTGGGTAGAGGCGACCGTGATCAGAGGGTGGAGGCGACCGTGATGAGAGGGCGGTGGGTAGAGGCGACCGTGATCAGAGGGTAGAGGCGACTGTGATGAGAGGGCGGGGGGTAGAGGCGACCGTGATCAGAGGGTAGAGGCGACTGTGATGAGAGGGCGGCGGGTAGAGGCGACCGTGATCAGAGGGTGGAGGCGACCGTGATGAGAGGGCGGCGGGTAGAGGCGACCGTGATCAGAGGGTAGAGGCGACTGTGATGAGAGGGTGGAGGCGACCGTGATGAGAGGGCGGCGGGTAGAGGCGACCGTGATCAGAGGGTGGAGGCGACTGTGATGAGAGGGCGGCGGGTAGAGGCGACCGTGATCAGAGGATGGAGGCGACCGTGATCAGAGGGTGGAGGTGACCGTGATGAGAGGGGGGAGGGTAGAGGCGACCGTGATCAGAGGGTGGAGGCGACTGTGATGAGAGGGCGGCGGGTAGAGGCGACCGTGATCAGAGGGTAGAGGCGACCGTGATCAGAGGGTAGAGGCAACTGTGATGAGAGGGCAGGGGTAGAGGCGACCGTTATCAAAGGGCGGCGGGTAGAGACTACCATGATGAGAGGGCGGCGGATAGAGGCGACCGTTATCAGAGGGCGGCGGGTAGAGGCGCCTGTTTTAAGAGGGTAGAGGCGACCGTGATCAGAGGGTAGAGGTGACTTTGATGAGAGGGCGGGGGGTAGAGGCGACCGTGATCACAGGGCGGGGGGTAGAGGCGACCGTGATGAGAGGGCGGGGGGTAGAGGTGACCGTTATCAGAGGGTAGAGGCGACCGTGATCAGAGGGTGGAGAGGGCGATGAGAGGGCGGCGGCTAGAGGCGACCGTTATCAGAGGGCGGCGGGTAGAGGCGACCATGATCAGTAGAGACGATGTTCTGCAACAACAAGCCTTTTTTTAATTTCTGATTTTATTGTGGAAAACTCCTGAAAGCAGAACGGGTCCCAGATGAGGAGGCGACGCTGGCGTCCCCATACAGAAGGCCCCCAGGCTAATGGATTGCAGCTGAGCATAGATCTTTCCATCCAGACGCTGAGCTGTTTTCCCTCTGACATTTCATTGGACTCAACTCCTCCTGTTTGGCTAACCCAGATTATTTCTGCTCCCAAACTCGAGAATAAGAAGAGAGATTTATTTCCTCACTTTTTGTACACAGGACGATGATGTCATGGCTTCTCATGATTCTGATTGGTTCGGATTAGGTCCAATAAAGATAAATCATCCTTTTTTTTAACCAAATAGATTACAATAGAACAGCACAGAATAGAACAAAATAGAATACAATTAAATAGATTACAATAGAACAGAAAATATTAGAATGAAATAGGTTAAAATACAACAGTAGGGATTGAGTAAAATACAATGAAACAAAATAGAATAAAATACAAAAGAATAGTACACAAGAATAAAATGGAAAAGAATTAAATAGAAAATAACAAAAGCATAGAATTGAACAGATAAGAATAGCCGAAAATAAAATAGAATAGAATATAACAGAATTAAATAGAGTAGAACAATAGAATAGATAAGAATAGAAGATCATCAAATAGATTATAATAAAATAATAGATTGTGGTTAAAGCAGCTAGAAGCTTTGACCAACCATTTTCTTACACAGGACGATGATGTCATGGCTTCTTATGATTCTGATTAATTCTGATTAGGTCACATAATGAAATATCATCCTGTTTTTTTAACCAAAGCTAAACATTTGCTTTTCTTTTCCCTGACTTCATTGTTGCACCTCATCCATTAGATTTCAGTCTTTATTTAAGTGGCTCTTTTAAAGTCCTGAAACCAATCAAATGTAGCATCAGCTAACAGCTGAGAACAAAGCTGCTGGACGAAAAGTAACTTTTTCATGGCGGACCTACTGCTGTTGCCAACCCTTTGACTGGAACTCTTCACTTGGCTCCTTTGGTTCAATGGGATTATGTTTTGGAAAATAAGAAGACACTTTTTCATGTACTGCTGACTTGTTTCTGACCTGCAATGAACGTGTCTATCATGGCCTTAAAGCCCAGAGAGAAACCACCATGACAGAAAATGACGAGGTATTCCTTTAAACCTTCCATCTCTCTATATTCCCTCACAGTCCACATAAGATCTGCGGAAATCCTACTGCAGCCTCATTTCTCTTTAAATTATTTCACACACCGACACTTAGAAACATGTTTTCTCCTTAATAATTTATTTCCATCTCCAATAGTAAGTGACAGAATTAGGACAGTTAAATAGGGAACAGGCCTGATGAAGACATCTAGGAAGAGTTTCTGTATCCAAATTACCTGAGCAGTTATGTATTTACACAAAGCTCTGTCATGAGTCAAGTAGGGAGCTCACACGGTTGGCGTTAGGCCTCCAAGTTGGCCATGGTTGAAGCACTGTTACAGGTAAAACCCATGGTGGGTGATTTGGTGCTTTTTTACCGCCACTCTGGCATTGTCTCCGGCAGTTGCTTGGGCGTACGGTTTGGCCACGGCCTCGGGTTAGAATACATTCAGAAATGTGGTCTTGGAGTCCACGCCGGCAGCGTTCCTGGCCGTGCAGCGGTAAACTCCAGAATCTCGTTGGGTTGGATTCTGGATGATGAGGGAACCTTGCGGGTGGAGATACTTGTTTCCGAAAAGTCGGGGCTGTGCGCTCACGACCATCCGCACCTTATCAGGCGTCTCCCAAGTCACCTCTGCTGCAGGGGTCCCGGCGGTGGCACAGTTCAGCTGAACGGCAACTCCGTGTTTGGCGTAGGTCACAGAGGATGGCCCCCGGGTAATTCTGGGTTGGTTAGCGACTATTTTTACTGAGACTGAAAGCAAAGAGCTTCCGTATTCGTTAGCAGCTCTACAAACATAGGCCCCTCGGTCGTAAACGGAAGCTTGGCGAATGGCAATGGTGCCGTTTTGCAGAATAGAATACCTTCCAGCGTTTTGCAGCCTGTTAAGAACGACCCCGCTGGGTAGGGTCCATGTCAGTCTGAGGGGCTCCCCAGTGGTTTGACAGTGAAGGAAAAGGGTCTCCCCGTCTAGGACGCTGACAGGAGAGATGTATCTGTTCAGGATCTGAGGCTTTCTCCCTGGGGACAGAGTGATGGTACTCTCAAAGAGCCCAGCAGGATTACGACCCATGCAGCGGTAAACTCCAGCCTCAGCGACGGACGGGTTGCTAATAACCAGAGAGCCATCAAGCCGGTGGAAAAACTTAGAAATCCGAGCACCGGTGTGCAGAGGAGTGCCATCGGGTAAGATCCACGTCAGATGAGTTAACTCCAAGCCATCGATGGTACAGTTGAGGGTGACGGAATTCCCCACTCTCAGTGCAAAGCTTTCTTTCTCGGGGGCTTCAATCTTGGCCCCCCTGACCGTTTCCTTTACTTCCAAATGGACCAGCATTCGGACCTCCCCTCCTTCATTACGAGCCACACAGACCATTTGTCCTGAGTCTCTCCTCTGGGTGGATCGTATTTCCAAAGTACCGTTCGGATGAACGGTCCTGTGATTGCTGTAGTACGGCGCAGGAAGGATGACATTTCCTGGCAGAATCCACATGACCCGAGGAGAAGGGGCTCCCTTCGTGGCACAGTCCACCAGCGTTCTCTCACCCTGAACCGCGGTAACCTCCATAGTGTCGGAATCTCCTCTTAAGCCATTGATAACTGGAGGAGTTGCCAAAACCTCCACTTGGGTAACTTTATCGTCTTGTCCGACGCTGCTTCTAGCCAAACACGTGTAATTACCTCCATCGGGTCCCTGAACCTTTTGAACAACTAGTGACCCGTCTTGAAGAACCTGGTATTTGTTCGAGTCGGGGGATATGAGTCTGTTCTTAGGGGACATCCAGGTGACGACTGGTACCGGGTTGCCAATGGCCTTGCACTGGAGTGCTACCGTCTTGCCGTGAAGAACTCGGACGGTCTTTGGACCTTTATCCTGGATTTGGGGTCGTGTGGTTCCACCTTTCACCCTGACTCGCACCTTCATCTCGTCTTTGCCGAGTTGGTTCTGTGCATAGCAGATGTAATCCCCTTCCTCTGGCAGTCCGACTTCATTAAAGTACAGCGTCCCGTTGTCGAACACCACATACCTGCAGGGAAAGGGGAGAGAGGAAGCTGTTAGGGATCAATTTACTGGACTTGGTCAGATTCAGGCAGACCAAGAACGTACTTTGACTAAAGAGCAATGGCACACACCTCCGACTGCGTCCCCCACCGACTCTTGCTTTCTGCTTGACGGGGTTGACCATTGTCCCATCGGGTAGAGCCCAGCTGATCTCAGGGCTGGGGAGGCCAGACGCCACGCAGTCCACCTTCAGATCTTGGCCTCGAATAACCTCCTGACTCGACTTCTGCATCTTCTGCTCAATCTTGGCAGGTTTGGTCAAGACGTTGACCCTGAGCTGAATGTAGTCATCGCCCATCTTGTTGCGGGCGACGCACAGGTAGTCGCCTCGGTCCTTGTCAGTCACTGAATGGATGCTAAGGCTGCCGTTCAGGAACACCTTGATCCTGGAGTCAAAGCTGCACAACACAGACAGAACAGCATTGAAACGATCTTTAGATTATTCCGAACGTTTCGACTCGCTCGATCTGCAAACTCGTTCCCTTCCTCACCTGAACTGATGATCTACCAGCTTTTTAGAGGGCGTCCTCCAGATGATCCGAGGCTCTGGTTCCCCTGCCGCCACACAGTTCAGAAGCAGCGGACTCCCGTAGGTCACATCCGTCGTCTTTGGAGAGGAAGCTGTTATCGTGGCTTTAGCAGAAGACGGTTTACTTATGACTCTTAAGATCACTGCTCTGCTGCTCGATGCGGCTGCATTACCGGCTGTGCAGATGTATCTCCCAGAGTCCTTAGAGGCTAATCTCTTTATATGAAGAGTTCCGTTTGGAAAGACGAAAAAGTTCCCTCCGTTGGGTGGATGGGAAGCAGGGAGCTGCATGCCGCCCGGCGCGATCCAGCGAATGATTGGCCGAGAGGCAGTTGAGGTGGCGCAGTGGATGTAGGCAGCGCCGCCCTCTGGAACAACAACTGTTTGGTCTTTCTCCTGCTCAATCAGTGCAGGAACCGCTGATACACGAAGACGCACCGGCACGCCGTTACCTCCGGGCACACTGCACCTGTAGATCCCTGCGTCCATTAAATGGGCGCTGCTTATGAGAAGAGTTCCCATCTCATCTACGGCCACGCGCTGCGGAGGAGAAGGCGCGGCCGCTGAGGTCGCAGTCATCTGGACCGAGTTCGGGAGGATCCACGACACACGAGGATCTCCTGCGACTTTGCACTCCAGTTCAGCCTTCCCTCCTTCGTAC